>SJYQ01001793.1:1832991-1937156 GCA_006410935.1 Redunca redunca | reverse complement strand
CTTTAAATACTGGTGATGTTTGAATAAATGATTCTACTTTTGGGAATTTGGAAATGATTCTACTTTAGGGAATGATTTAGAAATCACTCTAATTATAGAATCTATATTATGAACAAAAATGTTCAATGTAGCATTATGAGTGGAGAACTGGAAGGAATACCTATCAATGGGAGAGAGAGTGACATTTTCATTATAGAATAGTGTATAGAATAGTATATAGAATATATGTATAGAATGGTTAAGAATGCTACATCATAAGATAAAATGTATTTTTAAAGTGAAAGGCATGTCTCACAACAAATTTGTGTGTGCACATTCACATACACACAGTCACCCACTCACTCGAGTATAGAGATACATATAACCTGCAAGACAACACACCAATAATTTTAAAGCTGTCATCTGTGGTGCTGGAGAAGACCCTTGAGAGTCTCTTGGGCTGCAAGGAGATCAAACCAGTCAATCCTAAAGGAAATCAGTCCTAAATATTCATTGGAAGGACTGATGCTAAAGCTGAAACTCCAATACTCTGGCCACCTGATGCGAAGAACTGACTCATTGGAAAAGACCTTGATGCTGGGAAAGATTGAAGGCAGGAGGAGAAGGGCATGACAGAGGATGAGATGGTTGGATGACATCATTGACTTGATGGACATTAGTTTGAGCATGTCTGGGAATTGGTGATGGACAGGGAAGCCTGGCATGCTGCAGTCCCTGGGGTCACAAAGAGTCGGACACAACTGAGCGACTGAACTGATCTTTGGATTGTAGAATTGACTTTTTTCTCCTTAATGTGTGAATGTGTGTGTATGACTGTGCATGTGTGTTTCTTTATGTGTTTCAAATTTCCTTTAGTGGCTATGGGTTAGTTTTATAATGTGGAAAATTTCCTCTGTGAAATAAAAAAAAATAATAATAATCTTGTGCCCTTAGGAAAGCATAGAGGAGTTGTTAGCCTTCAGCGTAGAGAGAGCTAGTGGAATATTTGCTCGTTTAACTAAGGTAAGAAAGTTGTTGTGGATTCTAGGTGGTACAGTGGTAAAGAATTCTCCAGCCAATGCAGGAGACATGAGAGACACAGTTTCAGTCCCTGGGTAGGGAAGATCCCCTAAAGTAGAAAATGGCAACCCAGGCTAGTATTCTTGCCTGGAACATTCCATTGACAGAGGAACCTGGTGGGGTATAGTCCATGGGATCGCACAGAATTAGACATGACTGAGCATGCACACACACATACCTATACACACAAGAAAGTTGCTGGAGAAAAAACGAAGTAATAGAAGTTAAAGGTAGACTGTATTAATTTAAAGTCTGGTGCGTTAAGTCATTCAGTTGTGTCTGATTCTTTGTGACCCCCCCCTTCCCATGGACTGTAGCCTGTCAGACTCCTCTATCCAGGCACGAATACTGGGGTGGGTTGCCATTCCCTTCTCCAGGAGATCTTCCCCACTCAGGAATCAAACCCAGGTCTCCTGCATTGCAGGCAGATTCTTAACTGTCTGAACCACGAAAGGCCGGGGAAATGTCTGGTAGGTATCTTAAATCAGTTTTATGGGGGAACATATTCAGCTGTTCCATGCAAAGAAATAGATAATTTATATTTCTTTATCTTTTAAATATGTGTTTGGGGGCAGGGGGAAGGAGGAGAGTGACCATAATGAACAGAAAAGTCATTAAAGCAGAACATCAAAGTGAGCAGGTATAAAATACTTCATTGTTATCTTTCTTTCAATGAGTTCAGTTTTGCAAAACAAATAGGTGCTTGTGTATGGGACCAACAAAGTTGGAACTATCCACTGAGCATCCTAAGAAAAAGGATCTTGGCTTGGCTACGTATCTGCTGAACAATAGAAACTGGAGATATTAGCAAGCTGGTCAGTGATCCCTGGAAAATATTTGTGCAGCCATTATAGCCGATGTCTAACCCCAGTTGTCACTTACTGATCACCAGTGTCTGTGTGAGTCAGTCTTCTGATCGACACAGTATAAATGTTCACTTATTCATTAACATGTACTGAGTGCTCGTCAGTGTATGGGGCAGCGGGATGGAACTAGGATAAGACAGACCGTGGTGTCTTCTTAGATCCTGGTGGGGGAAACCCCACTGCAGAACAGTGTAAAGCGTTGGTGCTAGAATAACATGATCTAGTTCTACTCTTAAAGCTTCTCCTTCAAGCCCTTACACCATGTGTCCCCTAGAAGAGTACTTCCTTCTGTTTCTCTGCCTCACTCTTTGTTCTTCTTCACACTTCCTTGTTGTTCTTCCTTGGTGATCTGTACTTCCAGGCATTAGTGTTCTGGAGGCCCCCTCCTCTGCCTCTTCTCATCTCTAATTACACTTACTCTTTAGGTGATTTATGCCAGTCTTGTACCCTAAATACCACTTCACATACTCATAATTTCCGGTTTACATCTTCAGCCTTTATGTACCACTTTATCTTCAGACTCAACATTCCACTTGGTCAATGAATAGTCACTTCCAACTGTAAAAGTCCAAGCAATGAGTCTTAAATTGGACTCACCCCCAATAAAAATCCTGCTTTCTGAAACTCTCTCCTTGTCAAAAAAATGGCTACTCTATTCTACAAGTGACTCAACCTAAAATATTTGGCATTATCTTTGACTCTTCTCCTTTTTTCCTTCTTTTTGTTTTTTTTTTTTTCAGCTATGAGAGTATGATAAAACATTTACAGGAGACTTGAAAAATACGGAACAAAGTTGTTATACTATATATTACAATTATCTTTTAAATAGATAAATTAAGATTTTTAGTTGGAGTTTCAATATCAAGCTCTCAAAAATTAATAGAACGAATAGATAGAAGTGTAGATGGATATAGATGACTCTTCTTTTTCTTTTTTTGTTTTTTAAAAACCCATCAACATATCCTATTGGCTAAACCTTCAAAATAAATTCAGAAGCCAAATTTTACCATTTCTCCTGCTGTTGACCCTATTCTGAGAAACATCATCTTTCACCTTGATTATCACAGTAGTATGCTCACTGGCTTCCTGCAACTGATTGCCACCTTCAGTATAGTCTCAGCAAAGCAGATAGGCTAATTCTTTACAAGAAATTGAGGAGGAGGAAGAGAGAAAGAGAGAGGAAGATTGATGGGTTCATATCTCGCTGTAAATGTGAGAGAACTCAGGGCGGCCAGCAAGCCCCTACGTGATCCATGTTCTGGCCACTGCCCTGACGCCATCATCTGCCGCATGTCCCCTTGCTCAGTATTCTCCACCTGTACTGGCTCGCTGTGCTATTCCTCCAGCTTGCCAGGTACTCCTCCTGCCTCAGGGCTTTTGCGCTTGCTGTTCTCCCCAACTGAAGCACTTTTTTCAAACAGTACTTGGCTTGCTCCTCACTGCCTTTATATCTTTGCTCAAACGACCTTCCCTGATCACCCTGCATAAGGTTTCAGCCCACATTCTCAGGGCTACTGTTTTGCAAGACTCCAGGGAGTGGCATTCACATCATAGCCCCCATGAACAGTGACCTTTGGGCAGAGTTGAGCAGGGAACACCTCAAGAGCTAACCACAGTGGCCTGTCTATTACCCTGTCTCCTCCTGCTTTGCTCTTCTTCATAGTATTTAATACCACTTGAACTAGTTTTTTTAGTTGATTTTTTTGTCTCCCTTATCCCTTCTCTAATGACAGCTTCACTGAGTAGTGATTTTGTCTGTCTTGTTTACTACTATGTCTCCAGAGATTAGAACAGCACCTGTCTTGTAATAAATACTTAGTAAATATTTACTAAGTGAATGTATGAATAACTTATGGCAGGATTATTAGCATCTAGGCTTGTGCACCCAATATAGGAGCTACTAAGAAAATGCAATAACTGAGTAGTTAAAATATAGGTAGTATGACTAATGAAATTTAAAATTTTTAAATTTTAATTAATTCAACTTAAATTTAAAATGGAAGCAGTGTAAAAGATTGTTTTCCATTAAACTCAATGTCATTGTTTTTATAGGACTACATTTCACTTTAGCCATTGCATTATGTAAGATATTGAAATTACATTCTTTTTACTTTTTTAATGTGGATACTAGGTAATTTAAGATTAGACATGTGGCTTGCATTATACTTTAACATACTTTGAACAGCATTATTCTAGTGTTTTTTTTTTTTTTTAATCTGTAGAAGGATACTTATCTCACAGGGGCATTGTGAAGTTTAAATGAGGTAATGCAGGTAAAGCACCTGGTCTGGTGTCTGGTACACAATGACTGCTCATTAATGCTGGACATGATTGCATCATTACTATTGTTACTGAATACGGAACATATGCATACATATAATAGGAACCAGAGGAACCAGCCCTTATCTGTGAAGTGAGGAAAGGCTTCATTTTGAAATGTGTTTGAGCTCAGTTCTACAGGAGAATTATGGCTAGATTAAACAGATCTTGGGCTTCCCTGGTGGCTCAGAGGTTAAAGCGTCTGCCTCCAATGCAGGAAACCCGGATTTGATCCCTGGGTTGGGAAGATCCCCTGGAGAAGGAAATGGCAACCCACTCCAGTATCCCCTGGAGAAGGAAATGGCAACCCACTCCAGTATTCTTGCCTGGAGAATCCCATGGACAGAGGAGCTTGGTAGGCTACAGTCCACAGGGTCACAAAGAGTTGGACATGACTGAGTGACTTCACTTTCACTTTCACTAAACAGACCTTAAAGAGTGGCAGTTGGCAGGAGATGCACTGGCCAAAGTGTTTCCAGAACAAAGAACAGAGCCACAACTGAAATTTGAATTTTCAGTTTTCTTCTGACTCCAAAACCTGTGCTCTGAACCATTATATGTGTCTTAATAAACTTGTATCAATTGAAATAAGATTTAAACTTATGAGGAGAAACTCCAGATCTGAAAATGGCCTGTTTAATCTTGAGGGTAGCAACTTTGAAACTGCATTTGATTCACTACTTCTCAAACTCCATGACTGAAGATACCTAGGGCATTCTTTGGATTTATTATTTAGTGCATGAGAATGCTACATGATAGTTTTAAGTTTTCTTTTCGTATGCTATTATAATCCTAAACATTGACTTATGCATATTATAAATCATATGTACAGACACTTTATAAATGGGCAGAGCTATGAGATTTCCATGCCAGCTTCTGTGATTGCACTTATGATTACACTGCACCATTGATTACTTAGTGTGATAGCAGTGCCAAATTCTTATTTCAATGCCCCTCAAACCCAGATATCAAGGACCATAGGGGCAAATCAAAGGTCCACAAGATTTTATTTTATATCTTTATATTTAAAGGAGTCAGTGCAGAAAACTTGACCTATCCAACCCTATCTCAGTAAAATTAGTACAAATAGAAGAAGTGAAGAGAAAAAAGAGGTATTTTTGATAGGCAGAATTCAATTCAATTTTANTCAGATGCTTTGAATTGCTGTAGAAACTATATACCATATTCTGTAAGCTAATATATACCTAAGTATTATTATGATTTTCCTTCATTACTATTCATATGTGTGTATGCACATACATATATATACATATATATGTATATATATACACACGAAGCTGTCATAAACATATTTTACATGAAAACTTGCCATAATATTTGGAAAATATTCCTTACATGACTTTGGGCACCATCAAATCATCTGGACCCCCCCTGCCCAACTACAAGTGTTCTTAAGTCACTGCTATACCTGGAGGGACCATTCTAATTGGCCTTGCAATATACTCGAGGCTTAAATTAATTTATGTGAATCTCACAGCTGGACAGCTGCCCAGCACTATATACTAGCAGCTGTTTGACACAATAAACCAAGAATCAGATTTTCTTGCAGCAAAAATAAATTTTTAACAATGTCACCCATTTCCACAGAGGCGAAACACAAAATAAGATTTCTGTATGAGATGACTGTGATAGAAGCTTCCTCGGAGGAAGGGTGTCATTTTCTAAGTCAAGGCTCTGTCCTGCCACATTATTTAAGCACAACATGACATGGAAATATATTTAATAGGATTTGGCTACAGGCAAAAAGTCTGAAAAAAAGTACAGGGATTCGAAGAATGTGCTGTTGAGTTATGCATGGAATTCAGAATTTACTAGAACTGAAATCCTTGAGACACTCTTCTGCTCATAACAAAACAAAACAAGACAAAACAAAAATTCCTCTCAAGTATAACTGTACTGGTATTCTCATTATAATAGCCATCATATTCCCAGAACCACCAAGAAGATAAAAAATGCATTTTTATATTTATTTCAGTTCCACTGAAGCTATTTTTATTCGGCACATACTAAGCAACTAGCACTTCACCATACCCTTTGCAATTACCTATTTATTAGTAATAACAGCTGTAGCACTTGCTTGTGTTATGTTTCTATAATTTTGAAACAATGTTGCAAGGCAGGTATTATTTTCTGGCCATCTTTGATCCAAGGGTTTGGAACACAATGTGGTGGTGACTCACCTTGCACCTTTCAGAAAAGAGCAACCTGTAAGGACAGAGGAGCAAGACAGAAGCCTGGATCCCTGCAACACATTATGGAGCTGAGCTGACATTGCAGCTGATGACCAATTACCCAATGGCTACTGTATGAAGAGGAGAAATACAGTCTACTTTGTTTAAGCCACTGTTGATTTGGTATCTTCTTTGCCTATGAGTCAGTGATCTATAGTTCAGCTAATGTAGATCCTGTGCAAAATTGCAATCTAGGACACTTACAAAAGAAGGAAATTCTTATTTTCAGGCAAAGAAAATAAGTAACAGCAGAATTGCTGGGTAATCATTGGGAATATAAAGGAAAAGTAGAAAAACACAAAATCCCCTTTGTTTAATTGATAATTATCACATATTCTAAAAGAGAATACAAAGTACATCAAAGAGCAGACCTAGGTAATGAACCCTGAATCTGTTACATAGTGTGAAAGTTCGGTTGTACAAAAAAGAATGTTTTCAGGGAGAAAAACAATTCCAGACACATAGTAGGTACAAAGCAAATACTTACAGGATTTAATGAACATATTGGCATTTTAATCAAAATATTATGAGCTAACATTAATCATTTAGACCAGTGATCAGCAAATTTTTTCTTTAAGGGTCAAATAACAACAACAACAATAATAAACATTTTATGCTTTGTGATCAAAGGACAAAATCAAGTATACTGAATACTTATTTGTATAACCACTTGAAATGTAACCTTTCAAAAAAAAATCTCAGCTTGAGCCTCAGACTAGATTTGATCTGCAGGCTGTTTGTCCAAAGGTCCTTGATTTAGACCACAGAGGCAATATAGGACAATTGTCCTATCCATGAGGGATAGGATCCAGGGACGTCTATTCTTCCTTCCCCCTCAGACACCAAAATCTGAGGATGCTCAAGTCCCTTATATAAAATGACACAGTATTTGCATATAACCTATGTACATTCTCCTTTATACTTTAAATAATCTCTAAATTACTTGTAATACCTAATATAACATGAATGTTATGTAAATAATTGTTGGCATGTGGCAAATTCAATTCTTTTTGGAAATTCCCAGAATTAAAAAAAAATATTTTTAACCCACCATCAGTTGAATCTAAGGATGTGGAACCCACGGATACAGAGGGCCAACTGTATTAAGCAGTCTGACTCAGTAAAAGATCTGAAGTCTAAAAGTTAAAAATAAATATGCAGTAAATCAGCTTTTGATGGGTCCTTATTTATTGGAAGTCCAAAATTTTCTCATGTGACTTTTCACAAGTGGTCTCAGGTTGCTTTCTTGATCTCTTAAATGGATCAATCAGACTGCTCATGACTTTCTTTTCCTTTTTTTTTTTTTTTTAATATTTCACAAACTTTATTCAAATTATTGAAATAGTCACAGAGCAATAAAATATGCAAATATGCTCATGACTTTCAAGTCACATACACCATTAGGTCCATGTACCTTTGCTCACGCTCATTCCTTTGCCCTTTCCTGCCTTGCTTGCCTAGATAATTCACTTTTACATTAAATCCAGTTGACAGTGTTACCTCTTCCTCTTTATAACTGTCTCTAGACCCTACCTCTACCTCCTGCTGTAAGTCAATATCACTCCTCTTGTGATCTGATCCTATTTCATTCATGCCTCTACTATACATTTTTTCATGTGTACAAGATAAGGTGATTTATATCTCTTTCCCTTATTGTAATCAGGGACTCAGTTTTACTTCAGCACCTTGGACAGTGTGCACCTCACGGTATTCATTAAAAACAGTACTGTTTATTGAGTCTTGTTTTGTATCCAGTATTGTGCTAGGCTCTTGCATTCGTTATCTTATTTAATTCTCACAACTCCCATTAGAGATAAGTTTTAACTTCCTCATTTGACAGATGAGAAACCCAGAAAAGTTAAACAAATTGCGCATAGCCTCATAGCCAGTAAAATGACAAAGCTTGAATAAGTTTAGTTCTGATGAGCTCCAAACAAGTCCATGCTTTTGACCTGTTATGTTGCCTCATTGATAGTTGAATATGCAAATGAAATATGTAACTTAAATTAGGTTAATACCATTTCCTGCTGAAGCATTTTAGGATCTTAAAATTTTTTTTTAAATTTTTATTATTTTTTTAATGAGAATGTTTCCTAGTTAATATGTTAGATCTTCAGAAGTGGAGAGAACTTAAGAGATCAACTGGCCCAGTGCCATTCTTTTTTTCAGATGTTAAAACAGTAGCCATGGGAAAGCACTTATTTTTAACTCACTGTCACATAACATATCCTGGCCTCCTGCTGTGCAGTCTCAAACTTTCTAGGTCATCTCTTGAACTCTCCAGCATGTTCACAAGGCTGTCACCTATAGTCAACCTTGTTTCATATCACTAAATTGGCAGGCTCAATGTTAATTTTTAAAATAAATGGTGAAAATTAAGTCTTTACAGTAAGTTAAAATTCTTCTCCCAATTGCACACAAAATAATAAAATAGACAAATTGCCTGTCTTTGGCTTCAGTTTGGAATAATATCTGAGAGTGGGTTTGATGGTCTTCTCTAAGAAGGAAATGGCAACCCACTCCAGTATGCTTGCCTGGGAAATCTCATGGACAGAAGAGCCCAGCAGGCTACAGTCCATGAGGTCGCAAAAGAGTCGGACACAACTTAAAAATTAACCAACAACAAGACCCTTCTAATCCTCTGCCACTAGGCTTACTTTTAATGTCAGTCTAATCACAATGCATTGTCTTTGGGTGTTCATTTATCTGTCTCTCTCAGATTCTGAGCTCCTCAAGAACAAAGACCAAAATTATATCCCTATTACCTAGCTCAGTTTTTGTCAGAGCTGATGAAGATCTATGAAGACTTACTGATTTAGTGATGTGAGGCTGGACCTAGGAGATATGGCCAAGGGAGACCAGTACGGTGGCTCTCCGGGACTGGGTGTTTTGTGGAACTTACTGAAGTCACCTTCACTGCATATTTCCCTTTTCCACAAAGCTCCTTCCTTAAAAAGCTGTTAGAGAATGCCTATGAGTGAAACTTTGGCACTTTTTTCCCTAAGCCTGAAAATATTAGGAGAATCCAGGTGGTCAAACTCAGTGTAATCAGTGTTTCTTGGGGAACATTGTGAGTGGATGAATGTGGACTGATTATACAGTAAATATTTAATTTTAGGTTCTCATTATTTCATATTGACATTTTGAAGTAGTAAATATTTTTATGCTGGATTCAGCCTACACCATGAAAATAACTCCCTCAATGGCAAAGTCTACACATGTAATTGTATAATTTAATACTTTCATTTAAAACATTTCTACTTAAAAAACAAAAAACACTTTGGATCTGAAAAGAGTAATTTCTTATCTAAAAAGACTCAACCTTAGATGCTGTGGACCAGAGATTAATCAGTCTTTTGCTAGGAAAATGGAAGTGTCACTCTTCTGAAAATAACTATTTTCATTTGAGTATTTTTCAGTCTCTAGTGCCAATCAAACCCAATGGAGATCGTCAAGAAAGAGTTAAAATAGAACCCCCCATGGAGGGACATCAAGTGGATAGCTTTTGCTGAAAAAAGGGTGGTTTCAGACATTTAGTGTTAGGAGCAGGAGCAACCCTAAAGGGTTGTTGAGGAAATTCATGTTGAGTAACAAATGGGAAGGTATTCACAGGGAACCAACTCAGAAGATTTTTTAAATTATGGGCTTACTGGCAGTGGGGGACTTTTAAAGCCATCTGGTCTCATAAACTCATAAGTAATTCTATCTCAAGTATTCATGAGGATTTTATAGAAGGCATTTGAAAAACTCTTCCATATAATGAGTCCGGCACATCTCCTGATGTCCCACACAAGACACAAGAAGAGAAACTGTGAGCAACTTGACAGTCAGAGAGGATGGGTGACTGACCAGAATGATACACTAGTAAGAGTTGATGAAAAATGCTTTTCTTCACATTGGGCTCCATTAGTGTTTTTCTACTTTCTTTACTTACACTCCTCTCAGAGAGGTGAGATGATCTAATCGGGAAGTAGGTAAAGAGTACGTAGGTACTCTGTCTCCACTTTTCCTCCTCCTCCCTTGGGAGCCAGTATTCTTGTAGAAGACATGAGTTCTCTGTCATCATTTCTGGTTCACAAGTCAGCCCTATTCTGAGATTCCACCTAAGGGACCACTTGGCTAATAGACTAAGGCCACGCGGCTACAACCTGCCCTGCATCATGAATAGAGAAGCTATTCTGGCTTCCATCTTTCTTATATGCCCAGAACTGGGCAGGGAAGAGGGATGCTTTTACTGTTCCCTCCCCTTGAGGACAATAAAAGTAACTAACAGAGAGTTAGGATTCAGATTTTTCAAAGCTCATGCTTTAAAGTCACTACTCTAGTGGCAGCAATGATAACAAAATCCCTGCCTTTCTTATAATTAGTCTGGGGCTCTGTTACAGGTTCTGACTCATTAGACTGCAAGCAGAAATGATATGTGTCATTGTGGGGAAGAAACACTCCACTGTACCATGTGCTGAGACGGTGGCATCACCATCTCCCTATAAGAAGTAAAGAGCCCAAGAACCTGAGTGACCACATGGTACCTCCTGTGTTCTCTGGTCATATGGGGCTTCCTATGAGTAAGAAAAACAAATTTTGATATGTCAGTCCCCCCATCCAGAGACTTGAGAGTTACTTTGTTTCAACATCTTGGCATAGCTGTACTTCAATAAGGAACTGACTAGGGAAATAAGAGCCAGCGTAGGTACTAGATCTGGACAAGCTGGACACAAGTCTAACATAGGAACAGCACAGCAGATAAGGAAGCTCGGAACAGTCTTGATAAAACAACAGTGTCAGCCTTATCATCATTCATTAACAAGGGTCTTCCTACTACCTTAGCTATTCCCATGTATCTGTCTTACTCACGAATTAAAGTCTAGTCTCTTGGAGAACAAGGATGATAGTCATCTCCATACCCTGTGTACCCAGCACAGTTCCTGGGCATGTCAAATTGTCAGTGTATGGATGTGGAGCAGAAGCCAAATGAAGCGTTGGTAATGAATACCAGAGCTGCAGTGGAGTTATTATGTCTTTGTATTATCTGCAATTATCATTAGCATAAATTATACATCTATTCAGCATAAATATATACATATATTGATGTTTAAGTTAACTATTTAGTAAACTGAATATAGTTCATTATATAATAATCAGGCTTTTATTTTAAACAGGCATTTGGGTTTTAGAGGTCAGACTTGTCAATGCTGTTAATTCAGAGTGCCCTAGTGAAGGAGAGCAATAAAAGCTTTGCGTTTTGAAAAGTATTGACAAAAATATCAAAAGACTCAAGGAGAGATAGAAAGAAATTTGAAGATGGAAGGGACATTCAGCCAAGCCAGCAGCAGAGCAGCACCTAGAGGTGGAGAGCATGGCTTTAGAAAATAACCATTCTGCATGTCTATAAGGGCCACGGGGGGCTAAGGATTGCAGCCAAGGTCACCGCCGGGGGTGGAACAGAGCGTTTAAGGAGTGGAGCGGAGCTTGCTGCGCTGGGAGGTAAGCCAGCAAACATAGCAACATAAGCCAGGGAGACACTGCCATAGATGGAGAGGCAGTGTGCACAGAGGAAGGAGAGGAAGAGCTGTTTCCACGCGGACCGCAGTCCAAGAGAGTGACGGTAGATTTCATGCCAACCTGGAGGAAAGAGGTTCTAGCTGCCTTTAATTCAAATTGAACAAATGAAAGAGATAAGGATGGCTCTCATATGCTGAGGTTATGTAAAAACTCATCCCTTTTACATTCTTAAGGCAGTGTTCTCGGCTCAGGCTTGGATTACAAAAGAACATTTGGTAAGAGCCTTGCCCTCAAGAATCCAACCAGCTATCTAAAAAGAGACAGATAAAAGGTAACTACTGGCACAGGAATCCTTTAACCAAAGGGAAGAATCCGAAGACCTCAGCTTGGTAGCCTTGATTGTCAATGACATGCCTGTAGACAATATCTCTTGTGTTTTCTACTATGAACCTTTCTCTTGCAAACCCAAAGTTTTGCTGAAAACTGGTGATGTTTTCACTAATTTAAATATGTTTTTAAAAGACTTGAATTGTTGTTTCCTCTGCTTGCAGTAGGACTTCCCAGGTGTTGCAGAGATAAATAATCTGCCTGCCATTGCAGGAAACACAAGAGACATTAGTTCAATCCCTGGGTCTGAAAGATCTGTTGGCCTAGGAAATGGCAACTCACTCCAGTATATTCTTGCCTGGAAAGTTCCACTGATGGAGGAGTCTGGCAGGCTACAGTCCATGGGGTTGCAAAGAGTCAGACATGACTGAGCATTTAGCACACTCACACACTGCTTGGCATACCTTTGTTTGCCTAAGACATCCTATTCAACCTACAAGCTCTAACTGTGATTTCTCTTCCCTGATATTCTTCTGATTCTCCCAAGTAAAACTGATCAACAGAAACAGATAGAGAGATGGTGCTTATATCTATACATTATCTATATATCTACCTACCTAGAGTTGTTCAGTTGTTAAGTTGTGAGAGGGGATATTAATAGTACTGAACTCATATTATGTGCTTGCTGTTACGGCCTGAATATAGTCCTTTCAAATTCATATGTTGAAACCCTGGCCCCCAGTGTGACTGTCTTTGGAGACATGTACTATAAGGAGATGGTTAAGCTTAAATGAGGTCAGAAGGGTAGGCTCTGGAATGATAGGGTTAGTGATCTTTTAAGAAGAGACAGCAGAGAGCTAGCTCTTACTCTGTGAGAATACAGCAAAGATGAGAACACAGAGAAGGAGACCATCTGCAAGTCAGGAAAAGGGCTCTTTCCAGAATTCAACTATGCTGGCACCCTGTGAAGAAAGCTGAGCACCGAAGAACTGATGCTTTTGAACTGTGGTGTTGGAGAAGACTCTTGAGAGTCCCTTGGACTGCGAGGAGATCCAACCAGTTTATTCTAAAGGAGATCCATCCTGGGTGTCCTTTGAAAGGATTGATGCTAAAGCTGAAACTCCAGTACTTTGGCCACCTCATGCAGAGTTGACTCCTTGGAAAAGACTCTGATGCTGGGAGGGATTGAGGGCAGGAGGAGAAGGGGACGACAGAGGACGAGATGGCTGGATGGCATCACCGACTCGATGGACGTTGAGTTTGACTGAACCCCAGGAGTTGGTGATGGACAGGGAGGCCTGGCATGCTGCAGTTCATGGGGTTGCAAAGAGTTGGACATGACTGAGCAACTGAACTGAACTGAACTGGCACCCTAATATCGTACTTCCCAGTTTTAGAATTGTGAGAAAATAGTTTCTGTTGGTAAAACCACCCAGTCTATGAAAAACAGTGAAAGTGTAAGTCATTCAGTCATGTCAGGTTCTTTGTGACCCCATGGATTGTAGCTCGCCAGACTCCTCTGTCCATGGAATTCTCCAGGCAAGAATACTGGAGTGGGTTTACATGCTCTCCTTCAGAGGATCTTCCTGACCCAGGGGTCAAACCCAAGTCTCTCGCATTGCAGGCGAATTCTTTACCATCTGAGACACCAGGCTGTAGTATTTTATTTTGTAGCCAAAGGTGACTAGGGCAGTCAGTGTTTTCTTTCCTACATCATGCCTCCAGTGACTCTAACCACCAAAGTAGGTGGTATCAATTCCCCTCCTTTTAAAAATACTTATTATTATTATGATTTATTTATTTGGCTGTGCTGGGTCCCAGTGGTGGCACTCAAGATTTTGATCTGTAGTCGGGGCACGTGAGATCTTTCAGTTAAGGCATTTAAGAGCTTTAGGTGAGTCACGTGAACTCTTAGTTGTGGCATGTGGGGTCTAGTTCTCTGACCAGGGATCGAACTTGGGCCCCCTGCATTGGAAGTACAGGTTCTTAGCCACTGGTTCATTAGAGAAGTCCCTTCCCACTTTCTGAAGGGTGAAATAATGTGCCTGAGCATTTAGACACATAGGTGGGTGGAGATTTGAACCCTGGAAGTCCTGTGCTCGTTTTCTTCCACATCCCTGCATTCCAGGCCTTCCTCTGGACTATCAGACAGTACTCAGTATACCCTTGGGTGATAGCAGTTTTCATATCACAAGTATCTGTTGTCCATATTAAATTGTAGGATAAAATTACTCTTAAATGGTAGAATTATTTATCTCAGAGAATCTGAACAACCAAATTGATAGATCATAATTAATAAGAGGAATTCACATCAACTGTTACAGAAACCAGAAGCATGAAGAAATTCTTTGGGCTGGGTAGGGTATGAAAAGTGTTATTTACTCAGTTGTGTCTAACTCTTTGTGGCCCCATGGACTGTACCTCGCCAGACTCCTCTGTCCATGGAATTCTCCAGGCAAGAATACTGGAGGGGATAACCATTTCCTTCTCCAGGGGATCTTCCCGACCCAGGGATCAAACCCAGGACTCCCGTGTTGCAGGAAGATTCTTTACTGTCTGAACCACCAGGAAAGACCTGGGTAGTTTCAGCAAAAGAAAATGAAATATGTAGTAAATGCTCACTCTTTATCAGGTACTGTTATTCACTTGAAGAAGAAAAGAGATTACACCAAATCTCCCCTCATGGCTGAGTAGAAGTAAACACTAAATATTAATTTTCTGTCCTCATGTGTCATTTGATTGAGGTCTGGTTGGCTATGTAGGAGTCAACCTGGGCAACCCATGGGAATCATCTAGGAAACTCAAGAACACACTGTGTTTGGGTCCTGCTCCTGGAGGTCTTCATTTACTGATTTAGGGTCTGGCCTGCTGTCAGGAGGTATAAGGAGCTCCCCAAATGACTCTGATGTGCAGCCAAGGTTGAAAATTAGTGTACTTGCAATGCGGAAGGAGAAGGAGGAGTAGGATTCCAGGTTTAATAGAGAAAAGGAGACAGAGAGAGGAGGGAGACAGAGGGTGAGGAGGACAAGAGCTAATCAGAGACACATAGAAGCAACCTTCACTCTCACTCTGCAACTAGCTGCATTTAACAAGTGCCCATATTGTGAAAAGCAAGGCAGAGGATCTATTAATACAATTCAGAGAGCGTGCATTAAGAACTAAAACAAGCAACATAAAAATCAAACACCACTGTTTATCTAATGAATGTCTTTCAAGGGGCTTTAAGTACTAGAAAGACATTATCTTAATAAGCTCCCATCATCTCCGCCAGGTAGGGGGCAGGTTAGGCTTTTGTTAAATGATGCCATATTGAAGTACATTATTTGCTTAAATCGGAAACAAATGTAATATAAACTATGGGGACCAGTTATACACTTAACATTGTAAAGATTCTAACTCAATGTAGCAGAGGAATGCCACTAGACATGGGGTCTTGGGGGACAGGCTGGGAAAAGAGGCCTGAAGAGAGGCTGGAGGATAAAGATGCAGTAACGTAGAAATGGTATTATTATCACTCTCACTATTATTCAGCCTTACAATAACAGGCATCCTGCTCAGTGTTTCCCATGTGTCGTCTCTAGTGTGCATTCTATTTTAAATGGTATCCCCATTTTACAGAAAAACAGGGTAAACAGAGAAGTCAAGTAGCTTGCTCCAAGGCAAACAGCTCCCAAATAGCCAAGACAGGTTCTGAATCTCAGTCTGACCTGAACGAAACCCAAGAGCCCATTCTCTTAATGTTAGGTATTCTTTTAAGGAAGGGTGAAGGAGCAAGACAAGTCAGTGAGCATGAGGTAAAGGAATTAAAAATTCCCTCCATGTCTTGAAACAGAACAGGATCTATCAGTGGTGGATGGGGGTTGTTTAAAGAATAAATAGGCAGCTGATGGCTAAAAGCATCGAGGCTGCCGACTAAAATGAGGGTGGTGGAAGGGATTGTAGGTGGAAAAGCGCAGGGGCACTTGATCACCTTCTGCCATCCCAGGAGTGCTGTTGACAGTCTTCAGGCAATGCAATGGGATGAGAGAGAAAAGAGTGGTTATCATGCACTAACCATGGAATCAAAGTTTGTGTTTTAACTTTTATTGGAGTATAGTTGCTGTACAATGTTGTGTAGATTTCATCTGTACAGCAAAGTGAATCAATTATGTGTACACATATATCTACTCTTTTTTAGATTCTTTTTCCATATAGGCTATTATGGAATATTGAGTAGAGTTCCCTACTCAATATACAGTAGGTTCATATTAGTTATCTATTTTATACATGTAGTGTATATTTTATACATGTAGTATATATATATATAAATTCCAAAAATAGATAGCTAGTGGGAACCTGCTAGATAGCACAGGAAGCTTAGTTTGGTGCTCTGTGATGACCTCAATGGGGCTGGGGGGGGTGGGAGAGAGGTCCACGAGGGAGGCGATATATATGTGTGTGTGTATATATATACGTTTCTTTTCAGTGTACGGAAGAAACTAACACAACACTAAGGAAATTATACTCCAAAAATTTTGAGTTTTGATTATAAACTCCTTTATCTACTATTATGCTAATAGCACTTGTGAGCCATGGGTTGGGTTCAACGCCCCACACACATGCACACACCCACCCATCTGTTTGATGTTTGAGGATATCATATATATTACTAAAGATACAAGGCAAAGTGAAAGAGTCCGATAATTTTCACATGAAGTCTGTGGGAATAGCAAGAGGAATAAGAGTTTCTGGGGTTAAACCTGACATCAGTCTATTCCATCACTTCAAGTTTTAGGTACTATCTATTGTGCACTACCCATTGGCCAGGCACTGTGCTAAGTATTTTAAATACATCATCTCGTTTAGACACCACAATACCCCCATGTATTGGTAATGTTACTGACTTTGATTTTCTGATGAAGAATGGAAGCTTCAAGAGGTGCATGGGCTCATTCAAGGTCACACAGCTAGTAAACAGTTCAATGGGGATTAGAATTCAGCTCTTCTTTACTCCAGGGTCCATACCCTTATTCCGTATGCTTTGATGGAAATGACAATATGGTAAATGTCACCTCTCCATGGGCATTATAACCTACAGGCTTTCCATTTCTGCAAGTTGAGTATGAGAAAACAGCATTTGGTGGCAGCTACAAAAGCAAGTGTTAGCATTATAAAAGTTAGATTAAGAGATTCGGACAGGAAAGAGAAGAGGTCCAAGGTACTCAGCAATGGCTAGTTACCATCTGGGGTATCAGGCTTTAGTGCTGAGTCTATCTTTATAAAGAGATGGTATATTAGTTTCCGATAGCTGCTGTAACATATAGACACACATTTACTGGTTTAAAACAATACAAATTAATTATCTCATAGTTCTGTCAGAAGTCTGACACAGTTCTCACTGGGCTAACATCAACAGTATCAAGAGGAGGGCTTCATACCTTCCTGAAGGTTCCAGGAAAGAATCAGTTTCTTGTTTTTCCTGACATCTAGAGGCCACCCACACTGCTTGGCTGGGTCCTCCTTTCCCATCTTCAAAGTAGCAACAACAGTTGAATCTTCACAGTACACCCCTGCCTCACTCCAGGGATCTGCTTCTGACATATGTCTGTTTCTCTGACTCCTCTTATGCCTCTCTTTTTCACTTTTAAGGTCTCTTGTGATTTACACTGGACTGAGAATTATCTCCCCATTTTAAGGTCAGCTTATTAGCAATCTTCTTGAACCTACATTCCCCCTTGCCATATAAAGTAAATATATATAGGTTCCAGGGGTTAGGACATAGACATCTTTGGGCAGGGGCACTATTCTGCCTGCCACAGATGTTGAGAAACCAGAACACAAGTCAGAACGATGTCTAGGGAAGTAAGAAGATGGCTGACTACAATACAGTAGCATGAAGGGAAGGGAAGTGAAGTGAAGTCGGTCAGTTGTGGCCGACTCTTCACAACCCCATGGTCTGTAGCCCACCAGGCTCCTCCATCCATGGGATTTTCCAGGCAAGAGTACTGGAGTGGGTTGCCATTTTCTTCTCCAGGGGATCTTCCTGACCCAGGGATCGAACCTGGGTCTCCCACATGGTAGGCAGATGCTTTACCACCTGTGCCGCCAGGGAAGTCTATACAGTAGCATGGAAAGGACTATTATTTTCTAACAGTAGCAGCACAGAGGCTTTATTGATGGTTTATTGTGTGTCATGGAGAAGGAAATGGCAACCCACTCCAGTATTCTTGCCTAGGAAATCCTGTGGACAGAGGAACCTGGTGGGTTATAGTCCATAGGGTCACAAAGAGTCAGACTTGACTAAGCGACTAACACAGCACACAGACACACAGACACAAACACACACACACACACATTGTGTGTCAGGCACTGGTCCAAATGCTTTCCATGTCTCCCCTCAGATAATCTTCACACCAACCACAAATGACAGTTATTATTATTATTTTCATGCTACAGGTTAGGAACAGAACCTTCAGTTCCTTTCTTTCTGAGGAACAGCAAGTTTAATTAACTTGAGAAAAACATGTAAAATTATATAGTCCAGCCTCTCATTCCAGAAGAAAAGAAGCAGAGACCCAGAGAGCTATATCTACTTGCCTAAAGCTACACATCAAGATAATGAGAGAGTTAGAGGTTTGCCTTTCTTCTTTGGTATTGGGGTATAGCCTATTAACAATGCTGTGACCGTTTCAGGTGAACAGCAAAGGGACTCAGCCATACATATACATGCATCCATTCTCCCTCAAATCCCCCTACCATCCAGGCTGCCACATAACATCGAGCAGAGATCCCTGTGCTATACAGTAGGTCCTTGTTAGTTACCCATTTTAAATACAGCAGTGTGTACCTGTCCATCGCCAACTCCCTGACTATCCCTTCCCCCATCTTTCCCTTCAGCAGCCATGTTTGTTTTCTAAGTTGGTGAGTCTCTTAGTACAGAAAGGATTATAGTGAAAAGCAACAGTCCTCTGCCTACTTCCTAGCCCATCTCACTTTCCCAAAGGTAACTAGTTTCAACATACTTTTTTCTTTTTTTTTGGCGGGGGGGTTACTTACTTTTGTAAGTTACAGTTATATTTCTAAATTGAATGCTTATCAAGCTCTTAATTGCTGTCTCTTTCTGCAAGACTTTTCCAGAGTTGTCACAACAAAGTTCCATAAACCAAATAGTTTAAGACAATAAACTTTATTGTCTCTCATTCTGGAAGTTAGAAACCAAAAATCAAGATGTTGGCAGGACCATGCTCCCTCTGAAACTTATAAAAGAGACTCCTTCCTTGACTTCTGTCGCTTTTGTGGTTTTTCGGGCAATATTTAGCATCCTTTGGGTTGCGGTGCTATAACTCTAATCTCTGCTTTTGTCGTCACAGACCATTCTTCCCGTATCTTTGTGTCTTCAGATGGCCATCTCCCAATAAGGACGCCAGTCATATTGGATTAGGTAGCCTCATCTTAACTAATTACATCAGCAACAGCCTTACTTCCAAATAGGTCCTATTCTAATGTATTGGGAGAAAGGACTTCAAAATGGCTTTTTTTTGGGTGGGGGAGACACAGTTCAATCCGTAACATTACTATCTATGGGTTTCTGCAGTAACCAATGAAGACATTAGCAAAAATATTTCACCTGCCAATGCAGGAGACACAGGAGATCCAGGTTTGATCCCTGGGTCAGGAAGATCCTCTGGAGGAAGAAATGGCAACCCACTCCAGTAGTCTTGCCTGGAAAATCCCACCGACACAAAAGCCTGGTGGGCGACAGTCCATGGGTTTGCAGAGTGAGTGCAACAACTGAGTGAGCAGGCATGCGTGCAACAGGGGGTCTTTATTTAAAATAATAACTAAAAGAGAAGCATCTTGTCCAAGATGGTAGGAAAAAACATGGATTGGTACTCCATTAAAAATACGGTAAGGAAATAAGAAGAGTATAAACCCAAAACTATGTCAAACGCAGAAAGAAAATCAATAGACGAGAGATTTCAAAAGATCTCTGCAAAACAGAGGGTAGAGACTGATTACTGATGGATGAAGAGAAACTGTCTGCCTGATGAATTCCCAAGCTCCCACACTTGTAAAAGTAAATGTGATGGAAGACGTGGGGTGAGACGTGAGGACGAAAATCCAGAGCTTAAATGGAAGCCTAGGGATGAAGCTGTAGCCCAAACTCCCAGTGCACTAACGAGTCAGCAGACAGGCATTTGCCCAAGACTGGACCTTGCCTGAGCATCTCTTGTGGCTCAGCTGGTAAAGAATTTGCTTGCAAAGCAGGAGACGCCTGGTCGTCTCAATAACACCTTCCAGCATATAAGCCCTACCTCCTCAGAGCCCTTATTTGGTTTAGTAAAGTTTCATTCTGAAACAGGAGCAGACAACCAAGAATGCTCAGCTACCTGAGGAACATTGACAACAAGAAGGAAAAGACCATGATAAAAAGCCACAGAAATATTTAGGAAACAGAAGACAATTAAAAAAAATTTCTCACTGCTTTATTTTAGAACATTTGAGAAGATACTGTAACCATGTTTTAAAAAGATGCAATTTTTTAAAGTTAGAAATAAGAGAACAAACTCTGGGAAAATAAAAACTGTGATTGCCGATGAAACAATGAAAGACAAGGAAAATGTATAGTAGAGTAAGAAAATTGGGGCAAGGAAATAAGTTTAAGAACAAAAGGTCTGAGGGAAGATGAGTCCTAACTTAAAACTCTCTGCCAATTAAAAGTGAGGGTAGACACAGAACAGGCAAGGACTCAGGAAGTTCACCTGCTTTTCTTAGGAAGCTAACTTATAAAATAACAGAGGGAATGCCATGAGACACTTACAGAATATCCTACCCAAGAAGGTCATAGGACAATAGTTGGAAGATTAGAAGCATCCAGATTGGCTTAGGAGCCCAAGGAACTCACCAGGTAAAACCAGGTGCAAGTAGAGGCAAAGGCAGTGATGGGATTAAATAGTATCATCTAGAAGTTGGGAAATGCTGGTACTTAAGAAAGGCAACAGGCTAAGTATGAAAAAGGAGATTCCCTTTAAATGTGATGCTGAAGTCCTTCTCTTCTGAGTGATACAAGAATCGAGACATAGGATCTGAAAAGGAGACCTAATCTGGACACAGCACTTAGCTCTGCTGTGAACACTATTACATAATGATAATAGTTAGATTCCAGACTTTCCTGGTGGTCCAGTGGCTAAGACTCCATGCTCCCCAATGCAAGGGGCCAGGTTCAACTCCTGGTCAGGGAACTAGGTCCCATGTGCTACCACTAAGAGTTCACATGCCCCAACTAAAATCCCACATGCCAGGTGCCATTACTAAGACCCAGAGCAGCCAAATAAATAAATAAATATTTAAAAAATAACTCAAGTTCCATGATTCATTTTTAAGTTTAGGAATAAGGCTACCAAGAATTCACTGAAGTCTTTGTCATGGTACAGGGAGGAAAACCGAGGCTATCAATTTGGAATGTACGGGGAAAACATGGGTGGAAGGGTTAGGTCAGTAATGTGCTGTCTTATAAATTGGAGAGTCAAGAGAGACTGGTTGTAGCTGGTGGGAAAGGAAATGGATATGAAGCGTTCTGGGAGGAGCAAAGGTGACCCAAAGAAGAATCAGGAGGAGTGGGTTTATGAATTGGACAAAATCTTCATCAGCCATTGCAAGGGTACACAGGCAATATAGAGACAATGCCTAAGAACTTGATCAGCATTCAACTTAGACACATAGACATGTAGTCTGCAGAAAGATGCTCTCCCCAGTTCTGTCCCCCCAACCAAATGTGAAAACATGTTGGCAATAGTTAGACAGGGACTGCACTAATGATATGGGCAGGAACTGTTGCTTTCCATGATAAGTCTTTCTGCCCTTAGGATTTTTTTTTTTCCGATGAAGTCCACATATTATTTAAGTAAGTTAAAAATAAAATACTATGTTTTTATTGTGGAAAATCTCAAACATTTCCTAATTTCTATAAAAGTTTCATAGTTTCAGTAAAATACGAGAACTTCTCAATCAGAAAAGCTGTTGGAATGTGCTACCTAGGAAGGTCACAGATTCATGTCCTTCTAAATAGGCAAATGGAGCCTGGATGACTAGTTGTCTTAGGAGGGAGATTTTTTTTTTCCCTATGGGTCTAATCAAATCACATTCTTTAGCTCTAAAGACATTATGAATTCATAGAGAAACTTGACATCCATTGGTCAAGTTTGATGAGCCATCTATTTGTCTAAGGAACACAATTTTAGAAGTTTTTTCTCTCCTCCTCCTCCTTTCATTCATATATTTCACAAGTTTAACAGTTTTCCAAAGCCTCTGCATTATTTTTAGACGCTCTAACTTTCAAAAACAAAAAACCTGTTAATCATTTGAGGTAAGAGACCTGTATCTGTTGCATTGGTAAATCCCCCAAATTGAGACAGAATGGATGCCTGTTTTAAATCTGGCTTCCAGGGAAGAGATCTGAGACCTGGAAGTTTGCAGACAGAAGATCTGCCAAGAGCTGCTCTCTGAAACTGTCTGTAGCAGATGTCGTAACGAGGACTGAGAGAGGGACAAGCTGAACTGGGATGCACTGGAATGCAAGTCTCAGCTGCTTCTGTGAGGATCTAGGGGTTGAGCTTTGTAATTGTCCCCAGTCTAGGCAAGGGGTAGGGTCATTGTGCTCCACCTCAGCAACTAATCATTGAATCCAAGCTGCCTTTTAAGGCAGAGGCTTACCCTTGGGGAAAACAACTCTTTGTGCCAAGGGCAGTAGCTAGACAGGGACTCCGTTAGGAGTGACAGCTGCCAATACTCCCAGGACCCTGGGGAATATGAACACCTCAGCCCTAAAGGGGGGCTCTGGGCAGAGTACCCCTACGATGCTCAATTAGAGTGTGTCTACGTGAACTGCACAGCCAGAGCTATCGCATGCCATAGCCCTCCAGGCCTCCTGCAATTCAGCATGGTCTTTCATCCTTCTTGGAACCTACGATTGATTCCTTTTACTTCCCTTAGGTGCTTGTGTAATTTATACCATCTGACCAGCATGCCTTGCCTTTCTTTGCAGCCCGGATTTTCCAGGGTACAATTCTTGGTCTTGGTTCTTGAATCTTCTGGCTAGTTTACATGTCCTTTCTTCTTGAGATACTTTATAAAGTCTTGCAAACATGGCAGGTATAGACAAATAGCAATAAAAAGTCAAAGAAAGAAGTTCCTGCTTATGTTTTGAAGTCCCCATCTCAAACTCTATCCCTAGGCCATCCCCAAATCACCTTCTCTCTGAAATCTGCCTACACTCTCAAAAGCAGAGCTAATGTCTACCAACTGTGGTATTTATATATTATAGGCGATTTACCTTGTAATGAGTCTTCCTCACTGTGCTTCAAATTCCTCAAGTCATAGTTTGTTCATTTGCTTCCCCTGGCTTCACAGTTTCTATCATATAATAGATGTTCAATAAAAACTGCATCAATGAATGAATGAATCAATCAATCAGTCAAAATTTGGGATTTTTCTTATGGCATAAATTCAGTTATTCTCACTGCTTCCTTGACATTTCATAATTGTTGCTAATGTGGTTCACAAGCCAAACTGGAAAATAAACACCCAGATGATAAGCCTACATTGTGTAGTTCACCAAATCAGCACAATAAGCTCATGATTTAAACAAAAAATATGGAGGGGGGTAAAATTGTAGCTAAAGCCCTAGCACAATCAATTTTAATTAGCATTGCTCATTATGAGAAATCATAAAGTATCAGTCATTATAATTGCAAGTGTTGACAATTATTCAAAGTCATTAACATCTCAAGACCTAAGATAATACAGACTTACTGAATTTTAAAGATGTGGAGGTAAGGTAGGGAGGAGTTGCTAGGAATACCTTCAACTACAATGCATAGGTTTAGTAAACATACCTCATGAATGATCATTTCCAGTTTTTTGGAGAGGTGAAGAGAGATTTTTAAGATACCACTAGCCTGGCCTCCTTCCTTATTAGCCACAGTGCTATTGGAAGTTACTTCTAAACATGTAAATGTCAGTGTTTTTCTCAAACACCCTGAGGATTCCCCTACTGCCTACAGGGAAGGGTTCAATCTCCTTAGCCTTGGATTCAAAGCTCTTAATTTCCAGCTCCATTTTTTCAATGCTCCTATTCTCCTGGTGTTCCCTGCTCAAACTCACTTTTATCCAGACAATTCCTTTAAGCCACTTTCCTCTTTGGAACCTTTGACTTTGCATAGACAGATCCCCTTGTTTTAAATACTTTACCCCATTTTTTTGACTTAACAAATTTTTAAAGATCCAACGCAAATGACCTGTGACCTCAGGATACCTTCAAAATTCCCATTTAGTGTCTATACTAATTTATCATCTAAATTAGATTCACTAGATACAACAACATCATCAGCAAAGACTGACACTCAAGTCCTTTCTATGGTCTCCATAGTAAGTTCTTTACTTGCAGTAACTAATTAATATTTTACATTAAAAAAAAATAAGGGCTATTAGTATTATCCTTACTTTACAATTAGGCAATTGAGGCAAAGAGGTTTAGAAACTTGCCTTTGATCACCTAATTATAAAGCAGCTCTTTCTCCAGAATTCTCTTTACAGGCCCCAGTAAAAAGAAGACACACCACACTGAACTGCTAAAGACCTATTTTGAGTAACCTTGATGTGCCACACTTCTGATCAAGAAATCTTAGGATGAAGTGTTGGGGTGATTGAAGATGCAAAACTAAATGGAGAGATGTTGTTTCACAGAAGTGATTCTAATTTAAAAAACAATCAAAGAGGACGTGTTGGTTATAACTTATAAGGAAACATTCTAGTATAAAATTCAAAGGTGGAATTTTAAGGGTAGTATTGTCCCCTCATCCCACTCCAGTACTCTTGCATGGAGGATCCCATGGATGGAGGAGCCTGGTAGGTTGCAGTCCATGGGGTCGAGAAGAGTCTGACACGACTGAGCGACTTCACTTTCACTTTTCACTTTCATGCATTGGAGAAGGAAGTGGCAACCCACTCCAGTGTTCTTGCCTGGAGAGTCCCAGGGACGGGGGAGCCTGGTGGGCTGCCGTCTGTGGGGTCGCACGGAGTCGGACTCAACTGAAGCGACTTAGCAGCAGCAGCAGCAGCATTATTCCCTCACCACCATTTTCCTGTTCTCCCCTCCTGAATTTCTTCTGCTTCCTTTTGTAACTTGGTAGCATCACAAGTCATGCAGTTTCTGAGTTAATTTGACTTCTCCCTCTTCTTGCCTCATAGGTACACTTAGGTTGACTTACGTGAAACTGATTCACTCTGAGTTCAGATCTTCTTTATCTCTCAGTTATTTTCTCAACTCCAATTTAATATCCCCAATTTGTAGTGCTAGTTGTGTGCTCAGTTGTTTCAGTTGTGTTCAACTCTTTGTGACACTGTGGACTGCAGCCCCCCTGGCTCCTGTGTCCATGGGAATCTTCAGGCAAGAGCACAGGAATGGATTGCCACGCCTTCCTCCAGGGTACTCCTAGTTACCATGATGGTATTTCTTAACCATAGTTTGAGTGATAACTTAACTGGGTACAGAATTCTAAATTGATATTTCTTTCTTCACAGAACCCAGAAGATAATATTTTATTGCCTTCTGATTGTTTATATTACTTTTGGGAAGTTTGCTATTTGTCATTTTTTCATAGATAAGTTTTCTTTGCTCTCAGGTCACTTTTTAAATCTTAGTCTGCAGTGTTTTCCCCCCTGTAATTTATTCTGAAATAGCTATAGATTCACAAACAGTTACAAAATAGTACAGAGGGGTCTTGAAAGTGAAAGTTACTCAGTCCTGTCCAACTCTTTGCAACTCCATGGACTGTAGCCTGCCAGGCTCCTCTGTCCATGGAATTCTCCAGGCAAGAATATTGGAATGGTTAGTTGTTGCCTTCTCCAGGGGATCTTCCCAACCCAGGGATCGAACCCATGTCTCCAATACTGCAGGAAGATTCTTTACCATCTGAACCTCCAGGGAAGCCCAGACAGGGGTCTTTAGTTAAGTTCAGTCGCTCAGTCATGTCCGACTCTTTGTGACCCCATGAATCGCAGCACGCCAGGCCTCCCTGTCCATCACCAACTCCTGGAGTTCACTCAGATTCACGTCCATCGAGTCAGTGATACCATGCAGCCATTTCATCCTCGGTTGTCCCCTTCTCTTCCTGCCCCCAATCCCTCCCAGCATCAGAGTCTTTTCCAATGAGTCAACTCTTCACATGAGGTGGCCAAAATACTGGAGTTTCAGCTTCAGCATCATTCCTTCCAAAGAAATCCCAGGGTTGATCTCCTTCAGAATGGACTGGTTGGATCTCCTTGCAGTTCAAGGAACTCTCAAGAGTATTCTCCAACACCACAGTCCAAAAGCATCAATTCTTCGGCACTCAGCTTTCTTCACAGTCCAACTCTCACATCCATACATGACCACCGGAAAAACCATACCCTTGACTAGATGGACCTTGGTTGGGGAAGTAATGTCTCTACTTTTGAATATGCTATCTAGGTTGGTCATAACTTTTCTTCCAAGGAGTAAGCGTCTTTTAATTTCATGGCTGCAGTCACCATCTGCAGTGATTTTGGAGCCCCCCAAAATAAAGTCTGACACTGTTTCCACTGTTTCCCCATCTATTTCCTATGAAGTGATGGGACCGGATGCCATGATCTTCGTTTTCTGAATGCTGAGCTTTGAGCCAACTTTTTCACTCTCCACTTTCACTTTCATCAAGAGGCTTTTTAGTTCCTCTTCACTTTCTGCCATATTATGAGCCTTTATTCAATGCCCCATTACAGTCATGTTAGGGAGGAAGTTATGCATAAGCAACAAAGGGTGTCCTAATGGAAAAGGATGCAAGTTGATCTCTAAATCCCAGACACACCCAGGAGAGTTCACAGATATGCTACAAAAATAACCACAGAGACTTTTCTAACTCCTGCACCTGCACCCTCCGCTGCACAGTAGATACAAATTAACCACAGGGGCTTCTGCAACCCCAGCACATGCACCCTTGATGCACAGCTGTGTCCTCAAGTAATCTCAGGCAGCCAGGAGCCCATTGCTACTGCTACTGCTAAGTCACTTCAGTCGTGTCCGACTCTGTGTGACCCCATAGACAGCAGTCCACCAGGCTCCCCCGTCCCTGGGATTCTCCAGGCAAGAACACTGGAGTGGGTTGCCATCTCCTTCTCCAATGCATCAAAGTGAAAAGTGAAAGTGAAGTCACTCAGTCATGTGTGACCCTCAGTGACCCCATGGACTGCAGCCTTCCAGGGTCCTCTGTCCATGGGATTTTCTAGGCAAGAGTATTGGAGTGGGGTGCCATTGCCTTCTCATTATGGGTTCATAAATATACTATACATACATACACCTGATTACAACAGACTGAATCATGGGGAAAACATGTGCAATGGAGCCTGTTGTTATATAACTTTCAATGAGAATCAAAACTCTCAGTCCATGCCCACCTAGATGGATATGTAATAGCACTGTTTTCCATGTGCCCAGACACACCTCCTTCTCTGAGTGGCCTTGAGCATATGTGCATTTGCATTCCCTTTCCTGATTGGTGGTGGGTACAAGCCCTATTTTGCACAGGGCAGAGCCAAGAGGAGGAGATAGGAAGTATACAAAGAGAAGCCAAGAGGGATGGTTGTCACTTCTTGGGCACTGGCCCACTCCCACATCTCAGGAATGTACTATCTGCTGTCTGTTTAATAAATGTTCTGTCTTCTTGAGCTATAACTAGTTTGTTGTTTTGAATCCTTGCTACAATGAGACAAGAGCCAAGAAATCCTGCCTGCTTGAGTTGTAGTTGGTCCATCATTCCAAATCTTTGTTATCATGAAACAAGAACCGAGGGAGAGAAATAAATGGCCTGACGGTTACATCTTACATAACTCTGGTACATTACCAAAACCAGAAAAGTGCCATTGCTGCAATGCTCATATATAGCCATCTATCATTTTGTCACGTGTGTGATTCAAGTGTACGATTCATATGATAAACATTCCAACAAAGATGCAGCACTACCTTAGCACTGTGAAGATCTTACTTACATCTCCTCTATTTCCTCTGTACTACCTTCTTTAGTCCCTGAAACTACTAATCTGCTCGTATCTCTATAATTTTGTCATTTTTAGAATTTTATGTAAATGAAATAATACAGTATGTAATATGTGAAACTATCTTTTTCATTCAGAATCAAGCTGTTGAAATCCATTCAAATTACTATATCATTTAGTTCATACCTTTTTTTTACTGCTGAGTAGATTTCCATTGTCCATTGTATGAATGTACCACAGANGAATGTACCACAGATTGTTTAACTAGTTAACTACTGAAGAACACTTTAGTTATTTCTAGATTTTGGCTATCAAAATGAAGCTTTTATAAATATTCATGTACAATTTTTGTGTAGATCATTTACCTTTCTCTCAGAATGAATGCCCAGGAGTGTGTTTTATGAGTAACTGTATATTTAATTTTATATGAAATGACCCAACTGTTTTCCAGAATTGCTGTACAATTTTAAATTAACAAGACAACATACCTAAGTATAGATTTATATGTTTTATACATTTATATGTTGTCTGATTCAATGGATTCATGAAGTTCCATTAATTTTGAGAAATTTTGAGCCATTAATTCCTGGAATATCTTTTATTCTTATTTTTCTATTTCATCCTCTTAGAAATACAATTAAATAAATTGGAACTTCTATTCTCCATAACTAGTTTTTACTCTTTCTTATGTTTTTTACCTCTGTGTTGTCTCTTTGTGCATTTCAAGTACTTCTGTATTCCAGTTAACTAGTTATGTTTTCAAATACATCTGCACTACTATTTAGCTAATTTATTGAGCTTGCCTATTTTAAGGACCATGCCTTCCATTTGTAGAAATTCTCTTAAATAATTCCAAAGATTTTCTTTTTTTGTTGTGTCCTTAAGTTTTTTTTTTCCAAATACCTNCAAAGATTTTCTTTTTTTGTTGTGTCCTTAAGTTTTTTTTTTTCCAAATACCTTATATGATTTTATTAATTAAAACAACCATCTGTTATAATCTCTATTCAACCTTTATATTGCCTGAACTTCTTGAGTGTTTAATCCTGTTGTGGTGCCTGCTGACTTTCATTCATAATAATGTCTTTCTCTATACATTTTGCAATTCTGGATTTTTATTTCATCACCATATTTCTCTATGGGAATCTTAGGAAGCCTAGGTTGAAATTGTATCCCTACAGAAGTTTTCTATTTACTTATGCCAGGTATCCCAGGATCAATCTTGCTTTTGGTTTAGTTTCATACTATGAGATAATATACATTTAAAGTCTCAAATCTAATTCCATGTAAATTAAAGCAATTTTTTTTTTTTTACCATCCATAACCCAAAGTGTACAAACCTCCCTATTATCTTTCTAATCTAATGGATTAATAGGTTTTACTTAGTTAATTCTTTTGTTTTAAAATTCAGTTTTATCAGAGTTTTCTCAGTTTAAACAGAGAAAGCCTAAGGACTAGTAACTTTATCCAATGTAGACTTAAACACCTATATCCCACATTATTAGTGTTGCTACTTTTCCTCGGCACTCTACAGCTTTATTGTCACTATTCCAATTTACTGGTTTTAATTTTGGGCTGATTCTTTGTTTCAGGATGATTATAATTTCCTTTTCTTTTTTTAAAAATTGAAGTATAGCTGATTTACAATGTTGTGTTAATTTCCACTGTATAGCAAAGTGATTCAGTTATACAGATATATATGTACACACACACATATATATATTTTTAAAAAATAGTCTTTTCCCTTGCTTATCACAAGATTATGAATCTAGTTCTATGTGCCATATAGTAGGACCTTGCTGTTTATCCATTCCATATATAATAGCTTACATCTGCTACCCCCAGTCTCCTGTTCCATTCCTCCTGAAACCCCCTCCCCCTTATTTCTTATAATATCAGTCTTGCATTTATAAAGTTTACTTTATCCAAGTATTTGATAATGTAAAGCTCTTCGGGTTATCTGGACCAACATATTGTTAGAAGTGAAAAACCGAATGCAACATTTTTACACTTTAGTTTTATATTAAACTTCAGTGGTTCTTCAGTAACTTTTATCCTAAACTCTTTCCTGTATTACTCAAAATTTTAATAATCACCATATTACAAACTTTTTTGTTTTTTTTTTTACCTTGCAAATAAATATTTCACAATGAGATATTCCAAAACAGACTCATTACTGTTTTAGTAAAGTTCTATATGTTTTCAATTCTTAAAGAGGATTCTTATTTTTATGTGATGATGACATTACCTCATTTTAGAAACATAGCTTTGCTTCACATGCCAACATAACAATCAGGAAGCTATTATTGTCACAAGCAGTTCTCCAAGGGACAAGGAGAATACCCATCAAAGTGAGGACTACATACAAAAATGTATTATTCTTCCTCATTTGTATTCTAAATAGTTAAAAACTTAAGGCGGTGGACTGTGTTCAACAGGCACCTTGATTACTTCACAGAAATTTTAGAACAATAGCATCACAATGCTCTGTTAAAATTGAGTTTGTGACACACTTTTTGGGAATTGTGTAGCAAATCACCTTTTAAAAATTAATAATGATGTACCTGAGCTTGCTAATTATTTTATTTTTTAATTTTTAAAATAAATTAGGCAGGAACCAAGGTCATCTTCAAATGTCAATCTGACTCAGTTGCTTTACAATGTGCTTACTTGAGCAGGGGCAGAGGGGACAGCTATAACTAATATGTGGGTACTTGCAAAACCATAGGTCTGCCCATCAGAGTGTGTGAGTCTCACTTATCATTTGTTTTATGAAGGAAAAAATAAAACTATGAGAAACTATTAGTCTAACTCAGCCCATTAATTGTACAGATGCAGAAACGAAGGCCCAGTGAGATTTTACAGTATAAGTTAAAGGCTGAGATGAGATTTGAGTTCAGATCCTTTAAGTTATAGTTAGTATACTTTCTACTATACCACAAGTGAAAAGTGAGTATTCTAATAGCATCTTAATGGAAAACAGAGTACCACTGGGTTATTTTAAGAGTTCACATTTTTCTCACTGCATTGAAGTGTGCTCTCTTTCGATCAGATTAAAGCTGACAGAGACGAAACAGTTTTGGGCAGATATCCTTGGGATGGCTCCAGGGCCTCTAATCTGCATTTCATCACGATACAAGCACATGTTTCCATCATTGGTATACCCGTCTGCATCAGCCGGGATGTTAATCACATGCTAACCCAATTTCCTGTATGAATTTATTACTTACTCTTCATTTAAGTTCATGAAGCTTAACAGAACCCCAAATAAGTATAACAAGCTTAACAAGAAGATCTTGGCTCAAGAACCATGCCCACTAGGCAACATAACCCCAAGATGAAGCCTCAGGAACAGTAGGGGCAAAAGAAGATCAGTCTCCCAGTAATACCTTAGAGATTCTCTTTGAAACATTATTATAATGAAAAAGTGTGTTAAATGACATGGTAGAAGTTGAAATATATGAGCAAGTCATGATTTGGCAATAAAATACAATTCTTGTTTTAACTTGGTACCCACTCAGTGGTACCACATCAATCCATGATTTTCAAAATTAGAGGTGTGGTCTTTAGAACAGTGTGGAAGATGGTGAAGTGTGTGGAGGGCAAATGGAAGCTATAATGGGAAGGCATTTTGGAAGCTGAGTCCAAATGCAAATTGGTTGTTAGAGAAACTATTCAGATCCATCTGGTGTTGCATGTGATGAATACTAGAAATCCCATCAATGGATATTCATTTTGGCAGCGGCAAAGGAAAGTAAAATAGAAAAAGGCAGGACACCAGAGTGTGGATGTTGGACTCAAACCCTCTTGCAAATGTGCAGCAAACACTCATCCCATGTTTGAGCGAGTAAACATGAAAGGAGAGGAGTTTTTTAGTTAAAAAAAAAAAAAAGAAGAAGAAGAAGAAGTGTCAGGGACATCATAACTACATTATATAACCAAGGGAGGGAAATGGCTCTCTGATTGCTAAACTTCCAGATTGTCTGTCTACATTGATTTATTCATTCATTCCACCTACATCTGTTCCTGAGCACCTGTTATATACCAGACACAGAACCAGGCACTCAAGACAAAAAGATGGGAAAACTACATTCCAGCCCTCAGGGGACTCTCACTCTAGCAAGGAAGACGACTCTAAAAGAGATTCAGTAACGTTAAACAGAGAGGAACCAATCTATATGGATCAATAGTTACGTACTTATTACCAGCCAGCTACTATTTTAAGTCCTTTATATATGTTGTCTCATTTAATTCTCACTGTACCCTGTCTGGAAAGTGTAATTATTTCTCCCACTTTACAATGGGCAAATCAAGCACAGAAAGATTACCAAACTTCCCAATCTCACACATCTAGTAAATAACAGAGATGGGATGTCAATCTAGGGAATCTGGCTCTAGATCCAAAATTTTAACTATTATGATCTATTCTCTTTGAAACTAAAAAGATCATCTGAAGCATCAGAGGAGAAAGTCACTCTATCTTCACTGTATGTGGAAGGGTATCAGGGTGATAATAGTGCTGGTGATAAAACTGAAGAGGCTTTGCCAGCAAGAAGCCTCCTAACCTGGATTTTGAAGAAGACAGTCTGGAAAAGATTAGCATGGGATAACCAGGCAAAGGAGGTGGTTTGAATAAAGTCTTTGAAACTTGAAGTGGAAAAACATATTTGCTCCTGGAACTCCAGGAAGCTCCATATGGCTGCAACATAGATTTGAAGAGGGTAGTGACTAAAGATGACACAGAAAAATGTATGGCAGAGGAGACCAGATCATAAATGAAGGCTGTTGTGTGTACATCTCAAGATTTCTGAGTTTATCCCCAGGACAAGGGAGAGCCACCATAGGGTATTAAGTAAGGCAATTCATATTAAATGTGCCTTTATATAAAAGAACTCAACCACAAGGGAGGACCTGAGATTTGGGGAGGTAGTAGGAAGCAACAAAAAAGGTCAGTTAAAGGACTTTTAGAGATAGTCTAGAATAGTGTGGACTGGGGAGGTGGAGGTAAAGATGGATATAATACTAACTGGGAAGGAATACACTGGAATAGGATTAAATTTTAGGATGACTATCAAATTTCCACCCCACTTGGCTTCCCTTTGTGGCTCATCTGGTAAAGAATCCGCCTGCAATATGGGAGACCTGGGTTCGATCCCTGGGTTGGGAAGATCCCCTGGAAAAGGGAAAGGCTACCCACTCTAGTATTTTGGCCTGGAGAATTCCACAGACTACAGTCCATAGGGTCACAAAGAGTTGGGCACAACTAAGCGACTTTCACTTTTTTTTTTTTGCTATATTACTCTGTCTGAGTCCTGGAGAAATTTTTTGGCAGACATTAAAAAAGAAAAAAAAAAAAACCACAACTTTGAAGAAACCAACAAAGTCTCCTGGGAATCTTTTTTTATACTGTCCACCTTGAATTTGATGCAGTAATCAGTAATGCAGTAATGGATGCAGTGTTTGACTTGATTAATTTTACCTAAAAGATACCTTATACCAATAATTAAAACACATAGTATCCAAGCTTAATGCAATGGGGTTATTAAACTTACAGTTATTTCTTAGCAGAAGAAAAAAAAACAACCTTCAAAATAGTATCAACATTCCCAGCTGTAGTTCCATGCAGTATGACTCAAATCTCCCTTTTTTGTGACTGAAATATTCAATCAGATAACACCAGGGTGAAAATAATGAAGCCTTGAGAGGATGTGTTTCATCAAGTAGAAAATAATTTTAAAGGCGTTCTTAAGGATGCAAAAATGACTGTGAAAAAATACTGATTTCCTGCCAAAGAAAGGATTATTCCAGCTCACCAGAAACTGAAGGGAAAAAAATGACACCTGTTGGCAGCTTAATGCTAATATCAATTCTGTTTTCAGGCTGGAAATTATGCATCAACAAATATATAAATATAATTTTTTCACAGCTGTGTAAGTGAAAAAACATATGTTGAGAAATCAGAGACGACTATTATCCATTATTCAAAATTTCCATGGCCACTGAGTGAATCCAGTGCTGGAATTAGAAATGTACAATGCTTTTTAATTAATTTAATTTACACTGTTGGCTGATGAAATGCCGCAAATAACCACAACACAAAAAACTCTTCCCTGCTCTCCATCAGAACTGCTCCGCTGTACACAAGTGCCAATATGGCTACTAATTTCCTATCTGTCCCTGGAGAAAAGTGAAGCAGGGTTAGTGGAGTTGGAAGAGAAGCCACACGCCAAAGGCAGGTAGGTGGGCCAGGGCCTCCACAGACACTACCCCTAGAGTCAGATAATGAGATTCACAACCAGTTCATGAATGAGAAATACCATACAGGCTACTCTGATTTTAAAGAAGAGTAAGAAAGCAGAATTAGCCAAATAAATACTTCTAAGAGACTGTTTTCTACATGCCTAGAAGCTTGATAGGTGTTATGTCGCTAGAGGAGCTACTTGTCATTCTCCACGACCTTGGACAAATGACTTTGCTTTTCTGAGATTAGTTTTTCCCATCTGTAGAATGCAGGGCTGGAACTAGATGGCTTTTCTGAGGTTCTTTCTGGATCTCAAACCTTGATGAGTTTCCAATTTTGGCTCCCAGTCCTCAACAAGCTCAAAGTTACACAGAATCCATATACCTGGCATACCTGAGATGATGCACTAAATTAATGATCAAAATCATAAAACTGAAAATACCAAGAGGAAGGATATTCTGTTTATGGAACATTGTCAGAGCATTGTACACTATAACCCATTACTCTTTTCTCTCTCAATGCTCTCAATCCATTTCTTCAAAGCAATCCTAGACTGCTAATTCCCTCCTAAAAATGAAGGGCTCTGCTCAGAGAAGGCAGGGCAGTTAAGATTAAGAGGTGGTAAGCAGTCAAGTTAGGAAACTAGGTCTTACTGACTTTGACATTCTAGCTTTTAGCCACTGACCCATCCTGCCAATAACAACAATGGGGAAATGACCTTGAGGTCAGTTTTTAACCTGTGCAGGCTGTGAGGTATGAGAAAGATCCCTAGGCTTAAAATCAGATGAACCTGGGGATTTAACCCTGCCTCATGGTACCTGTGTCATGCCGGGCTCTTTCAGTTTGATTCCTCATCTGTAAAATGGGGATATCAATGTTCACCTCACAGAGTTGTGCAGAGGCGTAAGAAGCTAACATTAAATGTTGGCCAAATGCCTGCCACATAGTACATATATATCAAATGTTTTCCTTTCTCTCACCCTCCTCCTCTCTCCTGTTCTTACTAGTTTTCCTTTTTTAAATCAATTTTTACTGGAATATAGTTGCTTTACAATGTTGTTAGTTGCTGCTGTACAACAAAGTGAATCAGCTATACATATATGTATTTCCACTCTTTTTTTAGGTTTCTTTCCCATTTGGGTCATTTAGGTCACCATAGAGGACTGAGTAGGGCTCCCTGTGCTAAACAGGAGGTTCTCATTTGTTCATTGTTTTTCAGTCACTCAGTTGTTTCCAATTCTTTGTGACCCCATGGACTGCAGCATGCCAGGCTTCCCTGTCCTTGACCATCTCCCAAAGTTTGCTCAAACTCATATCATTGAGTCGGTGATGCCATCAAACCATCTCGTCCTCTGTTGTCCCTTTCTTCTCCTGCCTTCAATCTTCCCCAGCATCAGGGTCTTTTCAAATGAGTCAGCTCTTTCGTCAGGTGGCCAAAGTACTGGAGCTTTAGAATCAGCATCAGTCCTTTCAATGAATATTCAGGGACTGATCTCCTTTAGGATGGACTGGTTGGATCTCCTTGCTGTCCAAGGGACTCTCAAGAATCTTCTCCAGCACTACAGCTAGAAAGAATCAATTATTCGGTACCCAGCCTTTTTCACTCTCCAGTTCTCACATCCATACACAACTACTGGAAAAATCATAGCTTTGACTAGACAGAACATGTTGGCATACTTTTTGACATACTTTGTCGGCAAAGTAATGTCTCTGCTTTTTAATACGTTCTCTATGTTTGTCATTTCTTTCTTCCAGGGAGCAAGCATCTTTTAATTTCATGGCTGGGCCACCATCCGCAGTCATTTTGGAGCCCAGGAAAATAAAATCTGTCACTGTTTCCATTGTCTCTCCATTCATTTGCCATGAGGTGATGAGACTGGATGCCATGATCTTCGTTTCTTGAATGTTAAAGTCAACTTTTTCACTCTCCTCTTTCACCTTCATCAAGAGGCTCCTTAATTCCTCTTCATTTTCTGACATAAGGGTGGTGTCATCTGCATATCTGAGGTTATTGATATTTCTCCCAGAAATCTTGATTCTAGCTTGTGCTTCATCAAGCCCAGCATTTCACATGATGTTCTATGCACAGAAGTTAAATAAGCAGGGTAACAGTGTACAGCCTTGACATACTCCTTTCCCAATTTGGAACCAGTCCGTTTTTCCATGTTGGGTGCTAACTGTTGCTTCTTGACCTGCATACAGATTTCTTAGGAGGTAGGTGAGGTGGCATGATATTCTTATCTCTTTTAATAACTTTCCACTTTCTTATGGTCTACACAGTCAAAGGCTTTAGCATAGTCAATGAAGCAGAAGTTTTTTCCAGAATTCTCTAGATTATTCTATCATTCAAAGGATGTTGAAAATTTCATCTCTGGTACCTCTGCCTTTTCAAAATCCAGCTTGCACATCTGGAAATTCTCAGTTTACATATTGTTGAATCTAGCTTAAAGGATTTTGAGTATTACTTTGCTATCATGTGAAATGAGCACAACTGTGTGGAAGTGTGAAGATTCTTTGGCATTGCCCTTCTTTGGGATTGGAATGAAAAACGACCTTTTCCAGTCCTGTGGCCACTGCTGAGTTTTCCAAATTTTTTGTCACACTGAGTGTAGCACTTTAATAGCACCATCTTTTAGGATTTGAAATAGCTCAGCTGGAATTTCATCACCTACACTAGCTTTGTTCATGATGATGCTTCCTAAGGCCCATTTGATTTCATACTGCAGGATGTCTGGCTACAGGTGAGTGGTTAACCATGATAAACATCACTGTGGTGACTGGGTCATGAAGATCTTTTTTGTACAGTTCATCTGTGTATTCTTGCCACCTCTTCTTAATATCTTCTACTTGCGTTAGGTCCATACTGTTTCTGTCCATTATTGTGCCTGTCTTGAATGCAGAGTTCCAAAGAATAGCAAGAAGAGATAAGAAAGCCTTCTTCAGTGATCAGTGCAAAGAAATAGAGGAAAACAACAGAATGGGAAAGACTAGAGATCTCTTCAAGAAAATTAGAGATACCAAGGGAACATTTCATGCAAAGATGGGCTCGATAAAGGACAGAAATGGTATGGACCTAACAGAAGCAGAAGATATTAAGAAGAGGTGGCAAGAATACACAGAAGAACTGTACAAAAAAGATCTTCATGACCCAGATAATCACGATGGTGTGATCACTCATCTAGAGCCAGACATCCTGGAATGTGAAGTCAAGTGGGCCTTAGAAAGCATCACTACGAACAAAGCTAGTGGAGGTGATGGAATTCCAGTTGAGCTATTTCAAATCCTGAAAGATGATGCTGTGAAAGTGCTGCACTCAATATGCCAGCAAATTTGGAAAACTCAGCAGTGGCCACAGGACTGGAAAAGGTCAGTTTTCATTCCAATCCCAAAGAAAGGCAATGCCAAAGAATGCTCAAACTACCGCACAATTGCACTCATCTCACATGCTAGTAAAGTAATGCTCAAAATTCTCCAAGCCAGGCTTCAGCAATACGTGAACCGTGAACTTCCTGATGTTCAAGCTGGTTTTAGAAAAGGCAGAGGAACCAGAGATCAAATTGCCAACATGCGCTGGATCATGGAAAAATCAAGAGAGTTCCAGAAAAACATTTATTTCTGCTTTATTTACTATGCCAAAGCCTTTGACTGTGTGGATCACAAGAAACTGTGGAAAATTCTGAAAGAAATGGGAATACCAGACCACTTGACCTGCCTCTTGAGAAGACTATATGCAGGTCAGGAAGCAACAGTTAGAACTGGACATGGAACAACAGACTGGTTCCAAATAGGAAAAGGAGAACATCAAGGCTGTATATTGTCATCCTGCTTATTTAACTTATATACAGAGTACATCATGAGAAACGCTGGACTGGAAGAAACACAAGCTGGAATCAAGATTGCCAGGAGAAATATCAATAACCTCAGATATGTAGATGACACCACCCTTATGGCAGAAAGTGAAGAGGAGCTAAAAAGCCTCTTGATGAAGGTGAAAGAAGAGAGCAAAAAAGTTGGCTTAAAGCTCAACATTCAGAAAACAAAGATCATGGCATCTGGTCCCATCACTTCATGAGAAATAGATAGGGAAACGGTAGAAACAGTGTCAGACTTTACTTTTTTGGGCTCCAAAATCACTGCAGATGGTGACTGCAGCCATGAAATTAAAAGACACTTACTCCTTGGAAGAAAAGTTATGACTAACCTAGATAGTATATTCAAAAGCAGAGACATTACCTTGCCGACTAAGGTCCGTCTAGTCAAGGCTATGGTTTTTCCTGTGGTCATGTATGGATGTGAGAGTTGGACTGTGAAGAAAGCTGAGCACCAAAGAATTGATACGTTTGAACTGTGGTGTTGGAGAAGACGCTTGAGAGTCCCTTGGACTACAAGGAGATCCAACCAGTCCATTCTGAAGGAGATCAACCCTGGGATTTCTTTGGAAGGAATGATGCTGAAGCTGAAACTCCAGCTGAAACTTTGGCCACCTCATGCAAAGAGTTGATTCATTGGAAAAGACTCTGATGCTGGGAGGGATTGGGGGCAGGAGGAGAAGGGGACGACCCAGGATGAGATGGCTCATGGCATCACGGACACGATGGACGTGAGTCTGAGTGAACTCCAGGAGATGGTGATGGACAGGGAGGCCTGGCGTGCTGCGATTCATGGGGTTGCAAAGAGTTGGACATGACTGAGCGACTGAACTGAACTGAACTTGCATGAAACCTCCCCTTGGTATCTCTAATTTTTTCAAAGAGATCTCCAGTCTTTCCCATTCTATTGTTCTCCTCTAATTCTTTGCATTGTTCACTTAAAAAGGCTTCCTTATCTCTTCTTGCTATTCTCTGGAACTCTGCATTCATATGACTATATCTTTCTTTTTCTCCCTGCATTTTGCATCTCTTATTTTCTCACCTATATGTAAGGCCTCCTCAGACAACCACTTTGCCTTTTTGCATTTCTTTTTCAAGGGGATGGTTTTGATCACTGCCTCCTATACAGTGTTAAGAATCTCTGCTTATTGTTCTTCAGGCATTCTATCAATCAGATCTAATCCCTTGAATCTACTTGTCACTTCCACCATATAATCATATGGGATTTGATTTAGGTCAGACCTGAATGGCCTAGTGGTTTTTCCTATATTCTTCAATTAAAGTCTGAATTTGGCAATCAGGAGCTCATGATCTGAACCATAGTCAGCCCCCGGTCTTGTTTTTGCTGACTGTATAAGAGCTTCTCCATCCTCAGCTACAAAGAATATAATCAATATGATTTTGGTATTGATCATCTGGTGATGTCCATGTGTAGAGTCATCTCTTGTGTTGTTGGAAGAGGGTGTTTGCTATGACCAGTGCGTTCTCTTGGCAAAACTCTATTAGCCTTTGCTCTGCTTCATTTTGTACTGTAAGGACAAACTTGCCTGTTACTCCAAGTATCTCTTGACTTCCTACTTTTGCATTCCAGTCTCCTATGATGAAAAGGACATCTTTTTTTGGTGTTACTTATAGAAGGTCTTGTAAGTCTTCATAGAACCATTCAAATTCAGCTTCTTCGGCATTAGTGTTTGGGGCGTAGACTTGGATTACAGTGATACTGAATGGTTTGCCTTGGAAACGAACAGAGATCATTCTGTCATGTTTGAGATTGCATCCAAGTACTGCATTTGGACTCTTTTGTTGACTATGATGGCTACTCCATTTCCTCTAAGGGACTCTTGCCCACAATAGTAGATATAAAGGTCATCTGAATTAAATTTGTCCATTCCAGTCTATGTTAGTTCACTGATTCCTAATATATCAATGTACATTCTTGCCATCTCCTGTTTGATCACTTCCAATTTACCCTGATTCATGGGCCTAACATTCCAGGTTCCTATGCAACATTGTTCTTTACAGAATCGGACTTTACTTTCACCACCAAATACACAACACACCCACAGCTTGGCATTGCTTCCACTTTGGCCCAGGCTCTTCATTCTTTCTGGAGCTATTTCTCCACTCTTCTCCAGTAGCATATTGGACACCTACCTACCTGGGGGTTCGTCTTTCAGTGTCATATCTTTTTCCCTTTTCATACTGTTCATGGGTAAGGAACAGTAAGGTAAGAATTCTCAAGGTAAGAATACTGAAGTGGTTTTCCGTTCCCTTCTCCAGGGGACCATGTTTTGTCAGAACTCTCCACCATGACATGTCTGCCTTGGGTGGCCCTACATGGCATGGCTTATGGTTCCATTCAGTTAGGCAAGGTTGTGGTTCATGTAATCAGTTTGGTTAGTTTTCTGTGATTGTGGTTTTCGTTTTGCCAACCCTCTGATGGATGAGGATAAGAGAGTTGTGGAAGCTTCCAAATGGGAGGGACTGGCTGTGGGGAAAACTGGGTCTTGTTCTGGTGGGCAAGGCCACACTCAGTTCAGTTCAGTCTCTCAGTCACATCTGACTCTTTGTGACCCTATGGACTGCAGCACACCAGACCTCCATCCATCAACAACTCCCGGAGCTTACTCAAACTCATATCCATTGAGTCAGTGATGCCATCCTACCTTCAATCTTTCCCAGGATCAGGGTCTTTTCCAATGAGTTAGTTTTTCGCATCAAGTGGTCAAAGTATTGGAGTTTCAGCTTCAGCATCAGACCTTCCAATGAATATTGACGACTGATATCCTTTAGGATGGACTGGTTGGATCTCCTTGCAGTCCAAGGGACTCTCAAGAGTCTTCTCCAGCACCACAGTTCAAAAACATCAATTCTTCAGTGCTCAGCTTTTTTATACTCCAATTCTCTCATCCATGCATGACTACTGGAAAAACTGTAGCCTTGACTAAATGGATCTTTGTTGGCAAAGTAATTTCTCTGCTTTTTAATATGCTGTTTAGGTTGGTCATAACTTTTCTTCCAAAGAGTAAGCGTCTTTTAATTTCATGGCTGCAGTCACCATCGGCAGTGATTTTGGAGCCCCAAAAATAATGTCTGCCACTGTTTCCACTGTTTCCCCATCTATTTGCCATGAAGTGATGGGACCAGAAGCCATGATCTTAGTTTTCTGAATATTGAGCTTTAAGCCAACTTTTTCACTCTTCTCTTTCACTTTCATCAAGAGGTTTTTTAGTTCTTTTCTTTCTGCCAAACCTCTATTTCTTCTTTATTGACTATGCCAAAGCCTTTGACTGTGTGGATCACAAGAAACTGTGGAAAATTCTGAAAGAGATGGGAATACCTACCTCTTGAGAAATCTATATGCAGGTCAGGAAGCAACAGTTAGAACTGGACATGGAACAACAGACTGGTTCCAAATAGGAAAAGGAGTACATCAAGGCTGTATATTGTCACCCTGCTTATTTAACTTATATGCAGAGTACATCATGAGAAACGCTGGACTGGAAGAAACACAAGCTGGAATCAAGATTGCCGGGAGAAATCTCAATAACCTCAGATATGCAGATGACACCATCCTTATGGCAGAAAGTGAAGAGGAGCTAAAAAACCTCTTGATGAAAGTGAAAGTGGAGAGTGAAAAAGTTGGCTGAAATCTCAACATTCAGAAAACAAAGATCATGGCATCTGGTCCCATCACTTCATGGGAAATAGATGAGGAAACAGTGGAAACAGTGTCAGACTTTACATTTTTGGGCTCCAAAATCACTGCAGATGGTGATTGCAGTCATGAAATTAAAAGACACTTACTCCTTGGAAGGAAAGTTATGACCAACCTAGATAGCATATTCAAAAGCAGAGACATTACTTTGCCAACAAAGGTCCATCTAGTCAAGGCTATGGTTTTTCCAGTAGTCATGAGAGTTGGGCTGTGAAGAAAGCTGAGCACCGAAGAATTGATGCTTTTCAACTGTGGTGTTGGAGAAGACTCTTGAGAGTCCCTTGGACTGCAAGGAGATCCAACCAGTCCATTCTAAAGGAGATTAGTCCTGGGTGTTCATTGGAAGGACTGATGCTGAAGCTGAAACTCCAATAGTTAGGCTACCTGATGCAAAGAGTTGACTCACTGGAAAAGACCCTGATGCTGGGAAAGATTGAGGGCAGGAGGAGAAGGGGACGACAGAGGATGAGATGGCTGGATGGCATCACCAACTCGATGGGCAGGAGGATAAGGGGACGACAGAGGATGAGATGGCTGGATGGCATCACCAACTCGATGGACATGAGTTTGAGTGAACTCTGGGAGTTGGTGATGGATAGGGAGGCCTGGCGTGCTGCAATTCGTGGGGTCACAAAGAGTCAGACAGGACTGAGTGACTGAAATGAACTGAACTGAATCTGTGGATAAAGTCATGCCATGCTCAGTAAATCTTTAATCCAATTTTCTGATGATGGGTAGGGCTGTGTTCCCTCCCTATGCTTTGGCCTGAGGCTAAACTATGGTAGGAGTAATGGTGATAATGGCTAAGTCCTTCAAAAGGACTTTTGGCAGCACACTTGGCCTCTCAGGACTGTTGTAGTCGGTGCACCTGACCCCATGGCAGGCCACTGTTGACCCACACCTCCACCAGAGACTCCCAAGCACACATAGGCAAGTCTGGCTCAGTCTCTTGTAGGGGTCACTGTTACTTTCTCCTAGGTTTTGGTGTGCACACGGTTTTGTTTGTGCCCTCCAAGTGTCTCAGTTTTCCTAGTCCTGTGGAAGTTCTGTAATCAAATCCTGCTGACTTTCAAAGTCAGATTGCCTGGGGATACTCAGTCCCTTTGCCAGATCCCTAGGTTGGATGACCAAGGGCAAAGGAGAAGCTGCAATAAGATGGTAGGAGGGTCACAATCGCATTTAAAATCAAACCTTGTACCCACCAGAGACACGTAGAGGGCACAAAGAAAACACTGTGTGCAGCAGGACTGAGGGAAAGGAGCAATGAGCCCCATGGAGACTGAGCCAGACCCACCTTTCAGTTTCGAGGGTTTCCTGAGGAGGCATGAGTCAGCAGCGGCCTGCTGCGGAGACAGAGGCTCTGGCATCAGCAGTCCTGGGAGGCGCAGTGTGTGGCCTAAGTCTTCTTGAAGGATGTCATCACTAGCTCCACTACAGAGCTGCCCATTCCAGTACTCTTGCCTGGAAAATCCCATGGATGGGGGAGCCTGGTGGGTTGCTGTCTATGGGGTCACACAGAGTCAGACACAACTGAAGTGACTTAGCAGCAGCAGCAGAGCTGCCAGGTGGGCGACTCACAAACTGGAGAACAATTATACCAAAAGTGTTCTCACACTGCTGTGAAAGTTCTAGTCGCCACAACTGACTTCCCAACCTGAGGTTCTCATTAGTTACCTATTATTCTAAATTTTACTTTTATATTTTTCTTAGCACCAAGAATGTTTTTTATTGGGCTGATTTCTTCCCAATTTCCTGCTTGCCCTATTTGTGCACATGGATTGTCTATAGAGACTGCAGACACTTAAAGGTCACCAGTTGTTCAGTCGGGAGGTTACCCTCCCATACTCCAGGCACTCTCTCATACAAATACTGCTCAGCTCCCAGGCCAGGCTCAGCTGATCCTGATTTGCATATGCCATCTCCCTTGAAGAGAGAGAATGCAGGAGATACTCATCTGCAAATTGCAGTCCTTCATTAGCCTGTCTGCTAATACTGACATTACAATTTTCTAGTCATCTTTTCACCCACCCCGCCTTCCCTCAGCTCTTCCTTCCTGACCTGCAGCCACCCTTTCCTCCCAGGCAACTGCCTTGAGGAACTCCATCTTGTCAAATGTGGCCAGTGATGTCCTGTGATGCCACCAGCAAAGGATGTGTCTGCTGAAGATAAGAAAATGGTTGAGCAGTTAACCAGAATCCTGTCAGCAGAAGACCACATTCTACCACTGATGCATACCTTTCTCCAAAACCAAGAAACAAATTAGTAAAAAAAAAAATTGAACTTGGACTCAGAAGGAGAGGTGGATCTAATATGTAATGGCATTGAAACATGTATACTATCATGTAAGAAATGAATCGCCAGTCGATGTCCGATGCAGGATGCAGGATGCTTGGGACTGGTGCAAGGAGAGGACCCAGAGAGATGGTATGGGGTGGGAGGTGGGAGGGGATACATGTTTGGGAACGCATGTACACTCGTGGTGAATTCATGTCAATGTTTGGCAAAACCAATACAGTAATGTAAAGTAAACTAAAGTTAAAATAAAAATTAAAAAAAAAAAAAAGAATCCACTATATGCCCACGTCTTCATTGTCATAAAAAACTTACTGATTAACACTTAGTATGCATCAAGTACTATTTGAAGTGCTTTTAAAATATTGTCTCATTTAATCCTTATAGACAGACCCTATGAGACAGATATGATTAACTTCTTCATTTGACAAAGGAAGAAACTGAACACAGAGAGGTTAAGACAGTCTGCCCAAGGCTGCAGAACTGCTAAGTGACAGAGGCAAGGTTTGTGCCCAGGCAAGACTGGGTTCTGACTCCAGGCTCTTAGACATCACACTGTGGTACCTCTGGGCAGAGAGAGCAGGAACTTTTTAGGAAGTGTGATCGGGACCAATAGCTGGTCACTTGCACAGAAGTGAGTGGGTATATTGGAGAGTAGTCCTTCTTACTCATGAGTAGTCAGCATGCTGGGGGTGGGGGGAATGTTCATGAGTGTGATGCATAGAAGGAAAGGAGAGTGTTGGTTAATCTGGCCACTCGGTTAAGAATACTTACAGTTTTTTAAAATAATTTATTTCATTGAAGCATAGTTAATTTAGAATATTAGTTTCTGGTGTCTAACAAAGTGATTCAGATATCTGTGTGTATATATATATATACACATATATATATACATATATGTAATATAGTGAAGATATTGATAGTGAAGTCGCTCAGTCGTGTCTGACTCTTTGCCACCCCATGGACAATAGCCAACCAGGCTCCTCTGTCCATGGGATTTTCTAGGCAAGAATACTGGAGTGGGTTGCCATTTCCTTCTCCAGGGGATCTTCCTGACCCAGTGATCGAACCCAGGTCTCCCGCACTGTAGGCAGACGCTTTACAGTCTAAGCCACCAGGGAAGTCATATATAATATATATATTATTTTTTGTATTCTTTTCCAATATGGTTTATTATAGGATATTGAATATAGTTTCCTGTGCCACATAGTAGGAACTTGTTATTTATGCAACCTACATATAATAGATCTGCTAATCCCAAACTCCCAATCCATCTCAAATTCCCAATAAATTTTTTTTTTAATTTTTAAATTTAACTTTTCTTTTTAAATTGGCTTCCCAGGTGGTACAGTGGTAAAGAATCCACCTGCCAAAGCAGGAGACAGAAGAGACATGGGTTCAATCCCTGGGTTGGGAAGATACCTTGGAGGAGGAAATGGCAACCTACTCCAGGATTCTTGCCTGGAGAATCCCATGGACAGAGGAGCCTGGGGGGCTACGGTTCATGGGGTCACAAAGAGTTGGACATGACTGAGGGACCGACAAAGATCTTTCAGTCCTACGTTGCTTCACAATTTTCAAGAGTTTCACATGTGTGATTTCATATAATCCCATAATAACTCCTTTCTCCCCTACTCTTACACTGCCCCTCCCCACTTCACTACTGGTAACCAGTAGTTTATTCTCTAAGATATGATCTTCTGTATTAGTATATTATTATAATTATTTCTCCCATTTTATAGAAGAATAAACCAAACACACAGTAGATACATAACTTGTCCAAGGAAGGATTTTAGGCCAGGGTTGCCAGAATCCCTAGCCCATCGTCTGCTGAAGGTTCTTAGCGGCATGAACTCACCCTCAACTAGATCAGTCTTTATATGCAGAATTTCTAGGACCAACTTATCCTTCCTAAGACACAAGCACTGTCACCATTTCTCATTAGTACTATCTGAAAAGAACTGGTGTAACATCCAGAAACAGGGAATGATTCACAGTGTATGAGAAGCCCAGAGCCAGAGGATACTGTACACAGAAAAAGTGCTTCAAGCGGACATACCGAGTTCTGGTGAACTGAGCTGGTTGTACACTCTGTCTCCAAGACAGAACCTGAAAAGCTGCAGGCTTAGGGATGGATAAGAACTCCAAAGAGGCAGAGGGCACACTCAGCTTATTCCAGTAGCCTAATACATGGCAAATACACGGCATAGATACTACCATTTCCTTCCCCTGGACCCTCTCAGGGCTTGCCCAGCGCACAGAGTGCTGCCAACATGCCTTCAGCCCAGCACCCACTCAGACTTCTCAGTGTGTTATTCCTGGTAATGGTACCCACTGATGACACCAGGCATGTGGGTGTGGAGCCTATTGTCCATTCCTGAAAAACCCAATAAGTGGATCGTATGTTTACATGATCTCATGTGCAATGTGATACCATCCATAATATTTTGCATTCTTCCGTACTGACATTTTATATACACCTTCTGACTGAGGGAACTTGAGAGTTCATGTATGAGCTGTGGGAAAGAAAAAGTCCTATGGAAGATGGAAGGGCAGAGCCACAAGGCTAAAACCTTGCCTATTACATATGATATTGACAAACAGATGCAAAATGATGGGCTTGATACTACTTTGAGTAGGAGTAGCCTTAGGACAGTTGGACTCAGCCTACCTCAGTTATCCTTTCCAAACCACACATCTCTTCACCTTAGAAGAGGACTAGTAAACTCTCCCACTCTAAAACATGGAAGACAGTGTTGTCAGAGGGATCATTTAATGAACACTTATATAATAACTGGGTCATCAGTTCAGTTCAGTTCAGTTCAGTTGCTCAGTCGAGTCTGACTCTTTGCGACCCTGACTCTTTGCGACCCCGACTCTTTGCGACCCCGACTCTTTGCGACCCGTTGAATTGCAGCATGCCAGGCCTCCCTGTCCATCAACAACTCCCGGAGTTTACTCAAACTCATGTCCATCGAGTTGGTGATGCCATCCAGGCATTTCATCCTCTGTTGTCCCCTTCTCCTCCTGCCCCCAAGCCCTGCCAGCATCAGAGTCTTTTCGAATGAGTCAAATCTTCACATGAGGTAGCCAAAGTATTGGAGTTTCAGCTTCAGCATCAGTCCTTCCAATGAACACCCAGGACTGGTCTCCTTTAGGATGGACTGGTTGGATCTCCCTGCAGTCCAAGGGACTCTCAAGAGTCTTCTCCAACACCACACTTCAAAAGCATAAATTCTTTGGTGCTCAGCTTTCTTCACAGTTCAACTCTCACATCCATACATGACCACTGGAAAGACCATAGCCTTGACTAGACGGACCTTAGTCGGCAAAGTAATGTCTCTGCTTTTGAATATGCTATCTAGGTTGGTCATAACTTTCCTTCCAAGGAGTAAGCGTCTTTTAATTTCATGGCTGCAGTCACCATCTGCAATGATTTTGGAGCCCCCCAAAATAAAATCTGACGCTGTTTACACTGTTTCCCATTTATTTCCAATGAAGTGATGCCACGATCTTCATTTTCTGAATGCTGAGATTTCAGCCAACTTTTTCACTCTCCTCTTTCATGTTCATCAAGAGGCTTTTTAGTTCCTCTTCACTTTCTGCCATATGGATGGTGTCATCTGCATATCTGAGGTTATTGATATTTCTCCTGGTAATCTTGATTCCAGCTTGTGCTTCTTCCAGCCCAGCATTTCTCATGATGTACTCTGCATATAAGTTAAATAAGCAGGGTGACAATATACAGCCCTGACGTACTCCTTTTCCTATTTGGAACCAGTCTGTTGTTCCATGTCCAGTTCCAACTGTTGCTTCCTGACCTGCATACAGTTTTCTCAAGAGGCAGGTCAGGTGGTCTGGTATTCCCATTTCTTTTAGAATTTTCCACAGTTTCTTGTGATCCTCACAGTCAAAGGCTTTGGCATAGCCAATAAAGTAGAAATAGATGTTTTTCTGGAACTCTCTTGCTTTTTCCATGATTCAGCAGATGTTGGCAATTTGATCTCTAGTTCCTCTGCCTTTTCTCAAACCAGCTTGAACATCTGGAAATTCACGGTTCATGTATTGCTGAAGCATGGCTTGGAGAATTTTGAGCATTACTTAACTAGCGTGTGAGATGAGTGCAATTTTGTGATAGTTTGAGCATTCTTTGGCATTGCCTTTCTTTGGAATTGGAATGAAAACTGACCTTCTCCAGTTCTGTGGCCACTGCTGAGTTTTCCAAATTTGCTGGCATATTGAGTGTAGCACTTTCACAGCATCATCTTTTAGGATTTGAAATACATCAACTGAAATTCCATCACCTCCACTAGCTTTGGTAATAGTGATGCTTTCTAAGGCCCACTTGACTTCACATTCCAGGATGTCTGGCTCTAGGTGAGTGATAGCACCATCGTAGGAGAGGAGCAGCCCCACGTCCAAGGAGCAGCAGCTGTGCGGGTGCAGGGGGCTGAGAGGAGCTACTCCACGTTCAAGGTCAGGAGGGGCGGCCGTGAGGGGATACCCCATGTCTAAGGTAAGAGAAACCCAAGTAAGATGGTAGGCATTGTGAGAGGGCATCAGAGGGCAGACACACTGAAACCATACTCACAGAAAACTAGTCAATCTAATTACATGGACCCCAGCCTTGTCTAACTCAATGAAACTAAGCCATGCCCTGTGGGGCCACCCAAGACAGGAGGGTCATGGTGGAGAGTTCTGACAGAATGTGGTCCACTGGAGAAGGGAATGGCAAACCACTTTAGTATTCTTGCCTTGAGAACCCCATGAACAGTATGAAAAGGCAAAATGATAGGATACTGAAAGGGGAACTCCCCAGGTTGGTGTGCCCAATATGCTACTGGAGATCAGTGGAGAAATAACTCCAGAAAGAATGAAGGGATGGAGCCAAAGCAAAAACAATACCCAGTTGTGGATGTGACTGGTGATAGAAGCAAGGTCCAATGCTGTAAAGAGCAATGTTGCATAGGAAACTGGAATGTCAGGTCCATGAATCAAGGCAAATTGGAAGTGGTCAAATAGGAGATGGCAAGTGTGAATGTCGACATGCTAGGAATCAGCAAACTAAAATGGACTGGAATGGGTGAATTTAACTCTGATGACCATTATATCTATGACTGTGGGCAGGAATCCCTCAGAAGAAATGGAGTAGCCATCATGGTCAACAACAGAGTCCGAAATGTAGTACTTGGATGCAATCTCAAAAACGACAGAATGATCTCTGTTCATTTCCAAGGCAAACCATTCAATATCACAGTAATCCAAGCCTATGCCCCAACCAGTAACACTGAAGAACCTGAAGTTGAATGGTTCTATGAAGACCTACAAGACCTTTTAGAACTAACATCCCCAAAAGATGTCCTTTTCATTATAGAGGACTGGAATGCAAAAGTAGGAAGTCAAGAGACACCTGGGGTTACAGGCAAATTTGGCCTTGGAATACGGAATGAAGCAGGGCAAAGGCTAATAGAGTTTTGCAAAGAGAACACACTCGTCATAGCAAACATCCTCTTCCAACAACACAAGAGAAGACTCTATACATGGACATCACCAGATGGTCAACACCAAAATCAGGTTGATTATATTCTTTGCAGCCAAAGATGGAGAAGCTCTATACAGTCAACAAAAACAAGACTGGGAGCTGACTGTGGTTCAGATCATAAACTCCTTATTGCCAAATTCAGACTTAAATTGAAGAAAGAAGTGAAAACCACTAGACCATTCAGGTATGACCTAAATCAAATCCCTTATGATTATACAGTGGAAGTGAGAAATAGGTTTAAGGGACTAGATCTGATACAGTGCCTGATGAACTATGGACGGAGGTTCGTGACATTGTACAGGAAACAGGGATCAAGACCATCCCCATGGAAAAGAAATGCAAAAAAGCAAAATGGCTGTCTGGGGAGGCCTTACAAATAGCTGTGAAAAGAAGAGAAGTGAAAAGCAAAGGAGAAAAGGAAAGATATAAGATCTGAATACAGAATTCCAAAGAATAGCAAGGAGAGATAAGAAAGCCTTCCTTAGCAATCAATGGAAAGAAATAGAGAACAACAGAATGGGAAAGACTAGAGATCTCTTCAAGAACATTAGAGATACCAAGGGAACATTTCATTCAAGGATGGGCTTGATAAAGGACAGAAATGGTATGGACTTAACAGAAGCAGAAGATATTAAGAAGAGGTGGCAAGAATACACAGAAGAACTGTACAAAAAAGATCTTTACGACCAAGATAATCACGATGGTGCAATCACTCACCTAGAGCCAGACATCTTGGAATGTGACTTCAGGTGGGCCTTAGGAAGCATCACTATGAACTGGGTCATACCAATCCTCAAATGCTTTCCATAGCTCCCTATGTTTGCTAGATGACCGCCAAGGTCCTTGATCTGCCAGGGCTATTAATGGCTTCGTTCTCCTCTTCTCAACTCATGAGTTTTATAAGTTTAATTCAACCCATTAAAATTCCATAGTTAAAGTAGACCCTTTGTAGATCCCCAAAGCAGCTGGCTGACCACAATCAAGTTCCTTAAACTTCCTGTGCTTTGGTCACTTCACTTAGAATAGTGCCTGGCACTGAGAAACCCCTCAGCAAATGTCAGTGATTATTAGTGTTGTGGGTTGTGTGTGTGTTTTCTTCCATTTCTGCTGTATGTCTGTTTCACAGCACTCAAGTGCTTATCCCTGCTTGTCTGTTTCTACCTCTGGGTCTCCCTTTGAAGTTTGCAGACCCCATCCCCAACCCCAGAAAGATATTCTGCCCTCCTGAAAGAATTATCTGGCTCTGCCCTCTCCTAAGCCAGCTCAGTTAGTACAAAGCTTTTCCTGCACACACAGGGTATCTTCTGCATCCACAGAAGAATGACAGGTGCAGGAAGATTGTACTCAGAAAAGCAAGGTTTTTATCTCCCAAGCCTTTGTCTCTGGTTTCTATTAAGAGCACTGGCATATTCCTGCATGCAGATGTGTGGTGACCCCAGTTAGCTGACTGTGGCTACATTTTTCAGGGGGGCAAACCCACTTGACCTTTATGTTCCTACTGCTCTCAGTGTTCCCTTAACGAGGTGGCTGCTTGGCCCTTTCTGATTTCCAGTCTGTGAGAGTTTGTTAAGCTGGCAGAGGACTGAAGGGAAAACCAGTGTGGGCTGCATTTTGTTTCAGCCAGTAGCATTTCATAGTCAAGAAAAAAAATTGGAAGAAAAAAGTCCTGGAGACAGATGGTGCTGATGATTGCATAATAGCATGAATATACTTAATATCCCAGAATTGTACACTTTAAAATGGTAAAAATGGTAAATTTTATGTTATATATATTTTAGCATACTTTTAAAAAAATGAAAAAGAATCAGTGAGTCATATGAATATCGTTAAGTGCACATCTTACAGTTTTGTTTGTTTTTATCCCATTCCTGTCCCTCTTGTTTACTTAGATTGGGATGTGTATATGTTTGAGCATTATATTTGCTTCTTCACAATAACAGAAGCCTGGGCAAGGGACTGACTCATTGCATCACCTCACACCAGGTGACATTTGGATGAGGGCAATGGGTGGAAAGTGCATTCTAATAGAATAAGAATCCTGTGGTCAAGTCCTTTCAGAGGAGGTAGGCAGGGTAGATGCACCTGTGATAAACCAACCTTAGGAAGAACAGGAGGGTTGGAGTCAGAAGACCTGGTTGGAAATCCCATTACCATCACTGGGGGTACTGTGTGTACAAATCATGCCACCTCTGGGACTTCAGTACTATGCCCTGTGAGACGCAGAGTGGGCAAGGGTGATGGAGGAGAAGGATAAACTGTAAAGTGCTGTGCTCCTATAAGGGCACTGCATCAGTGCTGGCAGCTCAGTCTAGTGTAGGCTCAGCATAGAAGGAGTAGATGGCTCAGTGTCGGGATGGCTCAGCAGTTGAAGCAGGTTAGAGACTCATCAACACTGAGACTAATGCTACAATTTATCAGGTCAATGGCACCACTTCAGAGAGCACTTTTGATCATCAGAAGGAAATAAATCCTTAAGTCTTCCACCTACTTCTGTTCCCTTGCCGTTACATCTGGAGAATACAAACTCCCTGTGCAGGAAGGTTTACTGATTCCTAAGGACAGTGGCTGACTTTAAAAATTCATCAGAGCCAAGACCTGTGCTAGCTCAGTTCCATAGTTTATCTCATGTAATCCATACAAGGTCCTTACAGGACATGGTCTTTTATTTACTATGTGTAGGAGCCAAGCTGGGTTCTAGGGGCACAAATATAAATAAGTCATAGGACTCATCCTCAATTTCAGATATTAGCAATTTAGAGATACCACTTTACAATGAAAAGCCTGAGGCTCAGAGAGGTTGAGTCACTTGCCAGATGTTAATATAGAGAAAAACCCATGCTTTTCAGGAAGTAGATGAGTGTTTTAAGGAGGAAAAAAAGCAGAGAGAGTGAGAAAGAAGAAGTGGGAGAGATGGCTGATGAAGGGGTTGTTGTGGAGGAGAAACTATACCCTGAGTTCAAGGTGGCTTGCTTGGGAAGATGAAGCTCAGGGGAGAGAAGGGAACAGGAAGGAGCCCAGAAATTATCTTAGGAAGTCAAAACATGAGTATTTTCTGGAAACTCAATTCCACATTTAAAGGGAATGACTTCCTACTGACACAGCCATGACCTTCCCCAGCCCAATGATGACCCAGGACATATTACCTACTTGACTTCTGGACCAAAAAAATTGTGCTTTATGAAAAGAATTCTGAACGTGGTCTCAGGAAACTGGATCAAAGTCACGTTCTTGCCTCTCAAGGTGTGGCCCTGGGTGAATCAGTTACTTCACTGCTCGGAATCCTGCCATTCAAATTGGGGGTGCACTTTTATAACATGTATCACACATTGGTGTTGCTTGAAAAACCCTGCAGGATCATAAAGGCAGCCCTTGGGGCAGTTTGGAGAAAGCATTGAACTGAGAGCCAAAAGTATTTCCTCCTGTTTTCTGACTCATTGACAGCTGTGTGGCCTTTGGCAAACCTCAATCTCTCTGAACCTGTTTCTCCCTGTAAGCCACAAAACTTTAAGTGAAGATAAGAGAGCGCTAATATGGAAAGGAAAATGGCTGGCATGTGGACTGAATTTACAGTCTCAGTCTCATTATCACAAGGTCTTAACCATCTCTACAACTTTCACTTCCAAATCATCATGGACCTGCACAGCGTCAAATCTACAACCAAAGCATATAACCAGTGCTGTGCTTTTTTCATACAAACTTTCACCTTTGAAAGCAGCAAAACGTGTCTGATCTGAAGTCCCAGCTTGCTTACCTCTTGCTGCCTCTGGGGAAAAAAAGTATATAATATCACTGAGGTAGGGTAGAAAGGGAGGGGACCACAGGGATCTAGATACACTTCCCCAATTCAATTGCAAGAAGCAGTTCAGTTCTCTGTATGTGAAAAGTAGTCAAATTATTGCAAATGTCTAGCCAATTCCAAATGTCACCAGCTACCAGTAAACAACAAAAAGCCAGCTACATTTAGGACTGGATCATTTAAAGCATAATTATAATAAATGATTTAAAGGAGCTCTTTTAATTACCACTACATATCAAAGCCTCAGGAAGGCATTCCAGAAGAATTGTTTTCTATTGTAACTGCATAAATTTAAATACAATTAATTTCATATCTGTCATTCACTTCTCTTCTACTACATTGATCTCTGTATCAGGGAATTCAATGCCTTCCCTTTCATTTGGGGATTTCATGGTTTCGACTGGAAGAGCTTTGTTTTCAGTCCTACAGTTTCCAAATGCCATTTCTATTCCAATCCATCTCCAGTCCCCAAATGCCATTTTCACTGTATAATCTGGTATACCAAACGAAGGTTTAAACAAACAAACAAACAAACAATAAAAAGCAGACCAGGTCAAGGAATTGGAAAGAGCACTAGTGGTGTCATAAAAAAAACAAGCTTTTTAAATTTATTACTTTTTTCTTTTTGGCTGCACTGGGCCTAAAAGACCAAGGTTTTAACAACTGGCTCTGCTACTAATTTGCTGTGTGACCTTGGGCAAGACCCAGTACCTATCTGGGCATCAGTTTTTGCATCTATAAAATGGAAGTAAGGATGATCTCTCCCCCTGCTTATCTCAAGGGAATCTTTGACGGTGAAATGAAAAATCAGAAAGGACTTTTAAGACCACTCACTCATTTAGCCAGGCAATCACTCAGTTATTATTTAATGAGAACTTATTCCAATATTCTTGCCTAGAGAATTCCATGGACCAAGGAGCCTGGTGGGCTACAGTCCATGGGGTTGCAAAGAGTCAGGCAGGACCAAGGGATTAACACTTTCACTTTTTAACTATATAGGCTAGGCAGAACACTAGCACCCGGGACAGAAAATAACTAAAGTAAGATGCCTGTCTAGTAAGAAGCTGCTGTGGAGCCGAGGAGACAAGGGAGTGAGTGCAGCTCTTTGGGCTGCCTGTGCTCTTTCTTGTTCTGCTGAGCTGTGTCCCTTTTAGTCTGAAAATTCCTGAGTTTAGAGTCTCAATAGAAAATGAAACAACAGCTTGGTTTCCTACAAAGATAGTCCATTCAATCTTGTATCTGAACCTTTGTCCAAACAAATAGCTGCTTATATGGTTCATTTTATTGGCCACTTTGTTTAGAATGTTAAATATTCACAGACATAATCATACATTTTCCTCCTATCAGAAAAAAAAAAAGTGGTTTCTTAATAATGGGTATTTCCAGTCTACTTTCAAGGCAATGTCTGGGCCCAGGATTAATGTACTTCCAGGAGAATTAAATCAACGGGATGTAGAGAAGTGATGGCCTTTTTGATTCTCAAATAAACATTTCTCAGAGGGACTTTCTGGATCCCCTGGGGATTTCATGGTGATACATTCAAATGTCACCCATCTGTACAAATATCAATATCTAAGTTTTTAAAAAAGACCTATATTTTTCAAAGTGGGCTATCAGAAAAGTACATTAATGTCTCCCTACATCGATTGCTATATGCTACTATAAAAATGATTCCTGGGCTAACCTTGGAAGATTTGGAACCACATAGAATGAATATATTTTTCAGCATTTGAGATGCATTCATTCATCACCCTTCCAAAGATCAAGCTAAGACTGGCATGCAGGGAACCAGAGAACAAGGAGCTAACATAAGGGGGCAGAACTCAGTGGTTGATGCCAAGGAAATGAAATCAAATTCCCATCATGATCAAAGCCTTCATGAAGAAAGAAACCTTCCCCCAAGAGGGTTTCAACTTCCTAAATATCTGATCATTGTTGGGAAGGTGACATTGAGTGCTCAGAAACTGAAGCCTGGGGGAGGAAACTAGGTTGAATTTGGAATCAGAATTGCTGGCCTAAATCAAGGCTTTGATTCTTCATTGAGTGAACTTAGACAAATTATTTCATCTTTTTGAGGATCAGTTTTGTGGACTGTAAAGTGGCTGTGATAATACATATGTTAAACATGAAATAACATGTGATAAATGTTCAACACACGTGAAGAAAAGGAAGTGTCCCAAGTGAAGTGAGGTGGACCAGTATTCTAAATTGCTCTGATAAGGACCTTTAATTTTCCTCTCTCTGTCTTCCCATCCTTGGTTCCTTCTCTTCCTTCCTCTCTCCCTTTCCCCTGGGAAGGAGCATATTCTGAAGCCAGGAGAGGACAGTAGGTTGTAGCTGTAGGAGAGGGCTCTCAACAGGAGCTGTGGCTTCAGGCAGAGGGACCTGTGGCTTTGGCAGGGAAGGAGACTAAGTGCCCTGACCACTCTTCTCCCATCTGATTTTTGCTGGTGCTTTCCATTGGCTAGACCCAAGCAGAAGCCAGGGGACCTAGGGGCACTTTGATACAGTACACTGAGAGCCCTGTGGACAAAGGTGGAACCTGTATCTGAAGAGGTGAGCACAGACCATTTGGCATTAGACTATCTGTAGCAGTTTAGAACATTCTAGAGCCACTGGGCTTGTGTTCAATTGAATCCTTGTTCCCCCACTGTGGTACCTTGTATGGGTCACTTATTTTGCCCATATCTCAATATTCTCATCTGTTATCTGGTTATAATAAAATATCTACATAGGTTATTGAGAGGACTAAATGAATTAATATTCATAACCACTTAGGGCAGTGCCTGGTACATGCAAAGTGCCCACCTGAGCATCAGCTTGTATTGTTTCACATGGGATACACTGATGAACAGGAAAGAGGTGTGAGGGAATGTCTAAGTGTCCTGGCACTGGACTGCCTCCTTGATCACTTTTCTTCTTGCTCTCAGATATGGCCTGTGTTGTGACCACTTTGAGGAAATGAGGTAATAGATAAAGACCCACCAGGCAGTGGAGTATGGTTTTCCATTTTATTTTCCCCTCACATAGTCCTGCTATAATTCTTGCTTTCATGATGTCAGGACCCACGAACCAGGTTCCTGCCAATGACAAGCATCTGCTCCCAATTACTTCTAAGCCTGATGTTTTGGAACCAGGAAAGAGGAGCAGTTCATCCCAAGGAACCAGCTAGGAGTTCCCTTCGGTCTCAGGCCCTGTGTTCTGTTTTGGAACATCAACAGTTTTCAGCCAGTGATTCTCTTCTCCCTCATCACCTCACCTCCCTGCCTCCAGAGGCAACATGCTAATGGCTGAGAAGTATAAGAAAGGAGCCTGGGACCAGGAGTCCAGAGAAGTGTGATCAAATCCTTGTTCTATCCTGTCTGAACTATGTGACCTTGACCAAATGACCGTTAACTTCTTAATTGTCGGTTTTTTACACAGAGAGCAGACTTGATTACTGAAGTTTTTTGAAGGTAGAAGGGAATCAGAAGCCAAAGCTAGCAATTGTCATAAACTGAGCAAAGGACAGGAGCTTAAAAACTTATGTTAGAGTTTCTATTCTTGTACTGACTTGCACTGTGACTGTGGACAATCAGGTCACGTGTTGGCCTTTAGTTTTCCCACTTGCAAAATATCTACCTGCTTTATAGCTAGATGTGAAAATCGTTTGCAAATTACCATATATATTTGAGGAAGGTATAAGGAACATATTATTATAGCTCTGTTCTGACCTCAAAAGCTAACCACCCTAATTGGAAGGCAGTGTTCCTAAACACCCCCCACCCTAGGAGTCAAGTCCCTATTTACTGATTACTCATAGCCAGGAGGGAGAAGGCAATGGCACCCTACTCCAGTACTCCTGCCTGGAAAATCCCATGGACAGAGGAGCCTGGTAGGCTGCAGTCCATGGGGTCACTAGGAGTCAGACACGGCTGGACGACTTCACTTTCACTTTTCACTTTTATGCATTGGAGAAGGAAATGGCAACCCACTCCAGTGTTCTTGCCTGGAGAATCCCAGGGACGGGGGAGCCTGGTGGGCTGCCGTCTATGGGGTCGCACAGAGCCAGACACAACTGAAGTGACTTAGCAGCAGCAGCAGCAGCAACATAGCCAGGAGCGCTGGGATAAATGCCAGGGACTGGCATCTTTGCTGTCCGTAACTTTAGCCCACATCCTGGCAGCACTGAATGTGTGGCTTTCATTATTTATACTTAAGAAACTCCACATGATCGTTCAAGTTCAAAATTTGAATAGATTGCCAGGCAGCTTGTTGAATTATTTATTTTAACTGGCCTATTTCTGTATTGGATAATTCCTTCCATGTGCTTCTACTCTATCAATAATGGGATGCGATTATTGATTTTTCTACAGCCATTACAGTCAATGAATTGTTCAATTAGCTTTATGATTTCAAATGGAGAAAGAGGCAAGATTACCCATCTTGGCAGACAGAAACAACTTTCAAAGAGGGGGATAATGCCCTAATTTATAAAATGCACAGGTAGATGTAGACCAGGCTCTGCACGCACTCACATCCAAACTCGCCTCATCAGCAGCCGGCTCCCAAGCACTAAGCTTAGGAGCTGTCAGTTAACACATATTTGTGATAATGTTTATCCATTGATATTGTCAAGCTATTATAAATCCAGATGGATAGTAAACCCAATGACTTTAAAAGATAAACATTAATAGACAATGTCATGTCTACTTCTGGTCCTACATCTGCCAAGGCTACTCATTTCTACAGAAAACAGTTCAAAGTTTAAAAAATTTCAGACAGACAAATCCAGACAACACCCTGTGTGAAACTGACAAACATTTTCTCGACTTCATCTTTGTGTTTGCACTGCTTTCACAATTGGAAGACTCTCATATTTCTTTCTACTATCATCCTATTTCATAGGTCAGGCAGGCAGGGGAGTGTAAGACAGAGTGTCCCAAACTTCAGTCATCAATGCATCAAGTCTCATATCCCTAACTTAATATTACCCTGCACTTAACAATTTTTCAAATGACACAAACTAACTCTTAAACACCTACACTAGCCTGATTCATGTATTTACACTGAAAGAGATGGGAATGCCAGACCACCTGACGTGCCTTTTGAGAAATCTGTATGCAGGTCAGGAAGCAGCAGTTAGAACTGGACATGGAACAACAGACTGGTTCCAAATAGGAAAAGGAGTACGTCAAGGCTGTGTATTGTCACCCTGCTTATTTAACTTATATGCAAAGTACATCATGAGAAATGCTGGACTGGAAGAAACACAAGCTGGAATCAAGATTGCCAGGAGAAATATCAATAACCTCAGATATGCAGAAGACACCATCCTTATGGCAGAAAGTGAAGAGGAACTAAAAAGCCTCTTGATGAAAGTGAAAGTGGAGAGTGAAAAAGTTGGCTTAAAGCTCAACATTCAGAAAACGAAAATCATGGCATCCAGTCCCATCACTTCATGGGAAATAGATGGGGAAACAGTGGAAACAGTGTCAGACTTCATTTTTTTGGGCTCCAAAATCACTGCAGATGGTGACTGCAGCCATGAAATTAAAAGACACTTACTCCTTGGAAGAAAAGTTATGACCAACCTAGATAGTATATTCAAAACCAGAGACATTACTTTGCCGACTAAGGTCCGTCTAGTCAAGGCTATGGTTTTTCCTGTGGTCATGTATGGATGTGAGAGTTGGACTGTGAAGAAAGTTGAGCGCTGAAGAATTGATGCTTTTGAACTCTGGTGTTGGAGAAGACGCTTGAGAATCCCTTGGACTGCAAGGAGATCCAACCAGTCCATTCTGAAGGAGATTAACCCTGGGATTTCCTTGGAAGGACTGATGCTGAAGCTGAAACTCCAGTACTTTGGCCACCTCATGCGAAGAGTTGATTCACTGGAAAAGACTCTGATGCTGGGAGGGATTGGGGGCAGGAGGAGAAGGGGATGACAGAGGATGAGATGGCTGGATGGCATCACGGACTTGATGGACGTGAGTCTGAGTGAACTCCGGGAATTGGTGATGGACAGGGAGGCCTGGCGTGCTGCAATTCATGGGGTGGCAAAGAGTTGGATACGACTGAGCAACTGGACTGAACTGAATAATGAGTTTGAGTTGCCAGAGTTGGACACGACTTAGCAATTACACCACTACCACCAATCTGGGTTTAAGATTGTAGTCCTGTTGTGTGGTGCACATTAAAACAGATACAATGGGCTTCCCTGGTGGCCCAGTGGTACAGAATCCGCCTGCCAATACAGGGGACACGGGATTCAGACTTGATCTGGGAAGATTCCACATCACGCAGGGGAACTTAGCGCATGCACCACAACTACTGAGCCTGTGCTCCACAACAAGAGAAGCCACCACAGTGAAAAACTCGCACACCGCAACTAGAGAAAGCCTGTGTGCAGCAACAAAGACCCAGCGCAGCCAATAAATAAATAAAATTAAAAATAAAACATATAGATACATAACTGTTAACCCAATAACCACATAAAAATCATCTCACACAAATTCTGAGAATTCCTGTATCACATTATAGGAAATACTAGGACAGTACGTAAGATTTCAGACACTGGCAATAGACTTGGGTTTAAATTCCTGCTACCTACTAGCCTTACCTCCTTGGGCAAGGTAGTTGCACATGCTAGACCTCAGCTTACACTTTTATAACATGAAGATCAGGACTGGACTCACATCAGACTATTGTGAAAGTCAAATAAGGCAATACATGTAAATTGCCTAGAACTCAGTGACCATTATTACGTGTAGCTCAGCAAATACCTACGGAGAGTTATTAGACTTCCCAGCTAGCACTAGTAGTAAAGAATCTGCCAGCCAATGCAGGGGACATAAGAGATAGGGGTTCGATCCCTGGGTTGGGAGGATCCCCTGGAGGAGGGCATGGCAGGCCACTCCAGTATTCTTGCCTGGAGAATCCCATGGACAGAGGAGCCTGGTGGGTGATGGGCCATAGGGTCATGAAGAGTCAAACACGACTGAAACGGCTGAGCACTCATGGAAAGTTACTACATCATGGTTAGGAGCAAGGGTTCTGGGGCCAGTCTGCCTGGGTCCAGATCCTGCTACTGCGTAATCTTGGCAAAGTTCTAAACTGCTCAGTGTTTCAGCATCCTCACAAAGTTGTCAGGAGGCAACGCAAGTTGATGTAAATATAGTACTTAGAGGAGTGTCTCTAAACAGTGGGCTTCCCAGGTGGCAAAGTGGTAAAGAATCCACCTGCCAATGAAGGAGATGCAGGAGATGTGGGTTCTATCCCTGGGTTGGGAAGATCCCCCGGAGAAGGGTAGGGCAAGCCACTCCAGTATTCTTGCCTGGAAAATTCCATGGACAGAGGAACCTGGTGGGCTATAGCCCATGGGGTCGCAAAGAGTCGGACAGGACTGAGCATGCATGCGTGCTCTAAGCAGTAATTCCAGCATTTATTGTTCAGTCGCTAAGTCCTGTCTGACTGCTTGTGACCCCACGGACTGCAGCATACCAGGCTTCCCTGTCTAACACCAACTCCCAGAGTTTGCTCAAACCCATGTCCATTGAGTTGGTGATGCCATCCAACCATCTCATCCTCTATTGCCCCCTTCTCCTCTTGCCCTCAATCTTCCCCAACATCAGGGTCTTTTCCAATGACTCAACTCTTTGCATCGGGTGGCCAAAGTATTGGAGCTTTAGCTTCAGCAGTCCTTTCAGTGAATATTCAGGGTTGATTTCCTTTAGAATTGACTGGTTTGAACTTGCTATCCAAGAGGTTTTCAGGAGTCTTCTCCCTCCCATCAGGAAGCTTGCATAAGCCTCTTATCCTCATCCAATCCCATCATAGGTGTCAGAAATTATAGTATATGATTATCTGTGTTGTGTTCCAGACACCAAGCTGTGAGCTAGTGATATAGAAAACTGACAGAGAAGTTAAAGATCTCCACTTTTTTTGTGCATTTTATATGCAAGTATGTCAGTATAGACCATGTACAGAAATGGAATAGAGGAAAAAGGGCTTACATATCTGGCATGAGGGAGAGATTAAAGAAGGGCTTCATGGTGGAGGTAACAGTAGGCATTAAGCTTGGTTTTAAAGTTTGAGGTGAGGTGTTTAAGGATGAAATTGATTCTGCTAGACCAATTTTGCAGACACTTCTTCTGGATAGCATTCCCTGGTCCCACAGGCACAGTAAAAAGCTACTGATTATTTGAGAGGCAGAAAACAGTGTTGGACAGTTTTCAAATATTGAGGGACTCACCCATGGTAAGGATTTGATTAATGATTATGGAGGGTATGAAGTCACCTCTTCTCATCTAGCTTCATTTCCTTATTCATAAAGTAAACAGTCTTTCTGTTGCCTCTCTGCTATTCTTTCACAGAAAGAGAAATTAATATTAATTAAAATGAACATATGTTAAATACTTTCAATATGCCATACAGTTTATAGATTTCACTTTATTCTGATATCAGTCCTATCAGGTGGATATTATTATTATTCCCATTTTATAGATGAGTAAACTGAGGCTTAGAAAGTTCTGCTAACTCTTCTAAAATCAACCACTAAGTTAAAACATAGCCTAGCTGTCCAAGAATGTGTACACAATTACTATGCCATGCTATGACTCAAAATGTCTATAAATTATATTCTGTTTCACGAGGAAGTGATGTCAGCTCCCAGGATGGGACCATTTACTGAATAACGTACAGCCATTTTTCTCAGATGAATGCGGAAAAGGGGGAAAGCAAACTGCTTTGGGACCCTGGCATAGGCTAGGTCTGTGCACATCCAGATGATATGCAAATAGTTTACAGCAACAGAGACAAGGTTCCCAGAATGAATCATTTTGCTTCCACTGCCAACTGAAAAATACTCTGATGATGCTTCAGTCCAGCATGAGCTCAGCTGAACAAAGCTAATTAGGACTGAAGAGACCCAGGACCTCAGTTGAACTCCTTGGTAATCAGAGAATTATGGAGTTAATATACAAGTATAATCTGTAATAAGATGAAGTGAAGGCAAATAGATGCTAATCACTGTTAACTTTCCTCTGTACGGCTTTCATCAAGTCATGTGTATCAGATCTCCTCAGGATCAGTAATCTTCTAGTCGACCCACGGGAGTGGAGGTTCAACCAGCTGGAGCAGGGTGGAAGGGGAAAAAATAAGTAGGGTGATGGAATATTTGCTGTAAGTAGTGTTCATTTAAGCTGTTTCTATGGCCCCTAAATGATAACCACTTAACACGGGCAGATATTTCTTTGGGCTCTTCAACCCGCTAAGGGGACTTTTCATAGACTCAGAACGTTAGCCTTGGAAGGACGGTAGAGATTTCCTTTCTCCAACTTTCTAATTGTACAGATGGGGAAAGCATGGCCAGGGAGAAGTGGCTGGTGGGATGGATAATAAAAATAGAAAATTAGATGGCATGGTATTCTAGAAACAAAGTTTACAGTGAATCTGGGGAAAACAGTGTTCTATCAGAACGTGAAATTGACAGAACAGGGGACAGTGAAAAACCAGCCAAATCACCGTAACCTTGCTGGTGACAGTGCGATGCAGTGGGAGAGGACCACATGGCTGGGAGTTTTCATATGTTAATGACGTGATAAGGACAGTCCGTGCCTGCTCTGGTCCTGGGGTGGGAGGCCTGCAGGACTCCCCTGAGCACAGGACCTGGGATCCTGTGTGAAAATATCAACATAGGCATATATACTTGAGAAACTCTTGGGCTCCTCCCAGGCCTGCTGCTCCTTCTCCATCACAGATAATGACAATATTGACCCATGTGATCCTCGTATATCCCAAAAGAAGAAGCATGGATCTTTGGGCCTATGTGGGGAACAACCAAATCTAGACATGGGAGGGCCCAGAAGGCCTCCGAGAGGAATGATATGGATGCTGACGTCTGAGGAGCAGTAGGGTTTAGACTAGGATAGTGGGATGGGAAGCCAAAATGACCCAGGATTGGTGCCTGTACAGAATATAAAGGCATGGGAGCAAGGAGAGCATCAGGGTCGGGCAGATGTGCTGAACAGAGAGGAACTCCCCCAGGCCTGCCCCAGTAATGCCCTGGGGTATGGCCCCCTGGGTTCACAGGATCTGAAGGTGCTCATGGCTGCACACGTTAGTAATTGAGGACATATACATAATTCACTGCGTGTTGTGGCCACGTTTGTTCACCGCTGCTCCTTTAGCTGGTCTAGCGCTGTCCTGAATTCAGAGAGCCCCGCTGGGTATTATTAAGAAAGGATACTTTAATGGATGTCCTCCGGTCGCTACCCCCTTGTGTACTGCCCAGTTGTCACCTCTGGAGAGAGTATTTAAGCAGGGCCTGAAGGTGTCAGGTTGAGCCGTGTCTGACTCAGACAGTAGGCAGAACAGCTGGCCAGCTTTGGATGACTGTAGTCACATCACTAGTATGATAATTGGTAGATAGTCTGACAAAGCTCATGTGTCTCTTTAGTCTAAAAACACCTCTGATGACCAGAGAGCCCCTTGCTAGTGTATGTAGCTTCTCTGAGTCTCCTCTGTAAAACGGAAGCCTCAGGAACTTTCCTTTGTACACTACAGGACTGTGCTGAGGATCAGAACAGACCATTTGAAAATCTTCAACAATTGCTCTGTTATCCAGTATATTTTCTTCATTCAGCTCCCTAAATATATTAGTGATCTCAGAACTGGTACCATTTTCAATTGGTGAAATTTAAGGATCAGAAAGGTGATGCTGGCTCAAGTCACGAAGGAAGTTCAAGGAAACTGTGGCATCAGGAGTCTGGACTCTCTGTCCTATGCCCCTCAGCATCTTGCTCCTTGGACGCTACACATTGGGAAGGGGGAAGATGTCCTCTGAATGAAGAGCCGATTAGATGCACACAGAACTTCCTGATGACAATTTGTCACTAGCAGGTGCAAGGCTTGCCCCGAGGGCACCCTCCCTCTGAGCATCTGAGCATCCCCCCCCTCACTGCAGAGCAAACCACAGCGATGATATGGTTCCTGCCCAGTGGGAATGAAAACTAAATGGTAGGCAGGCCTGCCATCCAAAGACTATTAGTTCCACTGACAATTTTATTTCTCAGTTTCAAGGACAAAAGCAAAGGTTGGAAAGTTTTGCTTTTAACAAAACATGGTACATCTCTAAAGAGCATTACTCTCTTCTTTTCAGATATCCAATGTCTGTCCTAGCAACGTGGAATCTCATGTACCCAGTACAATAAAGCTTTGGTGCTTTGATCCCAAGGAAGTGGTTTATCAGTGTCCTTTCCACCTAGCACAGAGCCTACCAAAGAGAGAGCGAGAGAAAGTGAGAGAAAGTAAAGTCGCTCACTTGTGTCTCACTCTTTGTGACCCTGTGGTCTGGAGCCTAACAGACGCCTCCATCCATGGGATTTTCCAGGCAAGAATACCGGAGTGGGTTGCCGTTTCCTTCTCCAGGGTACCTTCCCAACCCAGGGATCGAACCCAGGTCTCCAGCATTGCAGGCAGACACTTTACCGTCTGAGCCACCAGCGAAGCAGGGACTCACCAATGTTTGCTGAAAGTTTACACACAAATGTGGAGTTTTCTTTTACTTAATATTTTAAATTTGTTTTTTAGCAAAAAAAAAAAAAAATCCTATTGGTTCCCAAGAAGGTTGTAAGTCTATAGTCAGACATCACTTGGATTTTTGTGTTACTTTTCTTTTCCCTGAGCTGGAGGTTTATCCCATGCCCATTAGAAGAGGATAAACCCAAAACTGTCACCTGCATCCCCACCCTCACCCCTCAATCATATGTGACTTCTAAAGTAGCTCTTCTCCTAAGATTGTATTTAAATTTCCAAGACATTTATGAAAGCAACAGAAATGATGATAATTAAAAAACAAATATTCATGGATCCACCACCAGCACTGGATAATTGTTAACATTTTGGCTACAGTTGCTTTAAAGTTTTATTTCTTCTTCTGATAAACAAATTACATATTTCATATAAAATTAAAGTCCTTTCTGACTCTCACTGTCAGTCTCATTTCTTTTTCCCTCTCAACGAATATCTTCATGAACTAAGTACTGAAAGTGAAAAGGTGAAAGTGAAGTCACTCAGTCATGTCCGACTCCTTGTGACCCCATGGACTGTGACCCGCCAGGCCCTTCTGTCCTTGGGATTCTCCAGGCAAGAGTACTGAAGTGGGTTGCCATTTCCTTCTCCAGGGGATCCTCCCAACCCTGGGATTGAACCTAGGTCTCCCATTTTGTGGGCAGATTCTTTACCATCTGAACCACAATGGAAACCCTGGATTAAGTATTAGCTTGGTGTTAAAGTAATTGCAGTTTTGTATTGTTGAAATTTGCTATTTGATATTGGAATACATTCTTAAATGTGGTTATATTATACATCATTTTAATGCATGTTTCTCACCTTATGTTTTTTTGCTGATGACTTATTTGATTTTTATTTTATATTTATTTTAGACTAGGGAAATGATGTTAGACAAGAAGCAAAGTTGAGCCAGTTTTCTTATTTGTGTTCAAAATGGATCATAAAGTATCAGAGACAACTTGTAGCATCAACAATGCATTTGACCCAGGAACTGCTAGTGAACATACAGTGCAGTGGTGGTTCAAGTTTTCCAAAGGCGATAAGAGTCTTGAAGAGGAACACAGTGGTTGGCCATTGAAAGATGACAACGACCAATTGAAAGCAATCACTGAAGCTGATTCTCTTACAACTACATGGGAAGTTGCCCAAGAACTCAGTATCGCTCATCCTATGGTCATTTGGCATTTGAAGTAAACTGGAAAGGTGAAAAGGCTCTATCAGTGGCTGTCTCATGAGCTGACCAGAAAAAAATAAAATCATCATTTTGAAGTGTCATTTTCTCTTATTCTATGCAACAACAATGAACCATTTCTCAATCAGACTGTGACGTGTGATGAAAAGTGGATTTTATACAACAGCCGGCAATGACCAGCTCAGTGGTTAGACTGAGAGGAATCTCCAAAGTCCTTCCTAGAGCCAAACTTGCACCTAAAAAATGTCATGGTCACCGGTGTTCTGCTGCCATTCGGATCCACTAAAGCATTCTGAATCCCGGCAAAATCCCTACATCTGAGATGTATGCTCAGCAAATTGATGCGATGCAATGAAAACTGCAATGACTGCAGCTGGCTTTGGTCAACAGAATGGGCCCAGTTCTCCACGACAATAACTGAACTCACTTTGCACAACTAATACTTCAAAAGTTGAACGAATTAGGCCACAAAGTTTTGCTTCATCTGTCATATTCACCTGACCTCTTGCCAACTGATTACCAATTCTTCAAGCTTCTCAACAACTTTTGCAGGGAAAACACTTCCACAACCAGTAGGAGGCAGAAAATGCTCTCCAAGAGTTCATCAAATCCCGAAGCACAGATTTTTACACTACAGAAATAAACTTATTTCTCATTGGCAAACTGTGTTGATCGTAATGGTTCTGATTTTGATTAATAAAGATGTGTTTGAGCCTGCTATAAAGATTTAAAATTCACAGTCAAAAACCACAATTACATTTGCACCAACCTAACATATATATATATTCTCCAGTCTGCTTTTTACACTTTTATTGTATGAATCACATACAGTGTTGTTTTATATTTTGTAGGTTTTTAAAACGATTTCCATGACTGGTATCATATCATATATACACTAAATATCAACCTGTACACTTTCCCTCTTAAATTACGTGTTTCAGATCTCACCATTAGTTTGTTCTTTTAAGTATTTGATTACATAAATAATTGTGGTCATCTGTTTCTCAAATGGTGGGCATGCATATGATTGAAATATTTTTTCTATTATAAATACAATTGCAATTAGTTTTCTGGTATAACCTCTTTGTGTACATGGTCATAATATTCTCTAGTGTGTGTGTGTATACACAAAAGTAGAATTATTAGGTCAGAGGGAATGACCTAATATATCAAATATACATTGATAATATACCTGCAAAGAGCACTCAGAGAACCAAATTGCTCTTTGCAGGTACATTATCAATGTATATTTCTCCAGCAGTGTATGATAATTTTCCTGTCTTTATTCCCTCAGCAATACTCGATCTTATCACACGTTTAAATGTCTGTTAGTCCGATGGGTGAGATAATGTCTTCTTCATTATTATTCCAGTTTGAATTCCCCAGATTACTAAGGTGGGGAATATGTTTATCAGACATTTGAGACTTCTCTTTTGTGAATTGTCTGTACGTTTCCTTTACTCATTTTTCTACAGATTTTTCGTCTTTCATGTACTGATGTCGGATTTCCCTTGATAATTGTTGTTAGTTACATATGATAAAAGTTATCTTTGAAACCATGGGTGATCTTAAAACCAACATCTCTTGTTACACATCAGCTTTTCGTGTTTTTTCTTTTTTGATATACATTTATTTTAAATTTTAAAGTAGTAAAATATACCAATCTCTTATATGTCATGCTTTTTTGTTATTAATACATTCATTAATTTCCCTGTAACCCATTTTAAGAGCAGTTAGATGTTCTCCCATGTGTTCAGGTTGTGATTTTAAGATTTATTTTTGACATTTAGCTTCTTCCAAGGTTCTAAATCATACATTTTCTTCCCTTCTTTCCCTTCCTTCTTTTACTCAAAACTGGTTTATGCTTCCCTCTGCCTTGGGTGGAGCTGACCTTCCCCCTCACGTCCCCATTTTTACTTTCCATAATGCTTAGCATCATGAACCCTATTCTACCTGAGAGTCCCTAGGGCAAAACTTTCATCTTAGTTCATATATGTATCCTCGGTTCCTTATGTAGTAACTGGAACAGAATAGGGACTAGATAGAGAAGTGTATTAGCAGAGACACAGCTGAAATGAGGGGAGGAGAGCGTTGAACTCCTGAGAATTACACTGCAGTATGAACAAGGTGAGACATCCCTGAAATGTCCTTCATGCTAAAAGCAACAGAAAAACAGTTTCAATAGAAAAGTGAACAGTGAATATCAAGAGGGGTTTTGGACAGACTGGCATGGGAGGAAAGATGAAAGGCTTGGTAATGCATTGTTTGAAATCTTGATAAATGTCTTTGCTTCTTGTCTTTAATTTTGACTGAAGTATAGTTGATTTAAAATGTATTAGTTTCAGGTGTACAGTAAAGTGATTCAGTTATATACATATACGTATTCTTCTTCAGATTCTTTTCCATTATGGTTTATTACAAGATATTGAAAAGAGTTCCCTGTGCTATACAGTAGGGCTTTGTTGGTTACTTATTTTATATATAGTTGTCAGTCAGTTCAGTGGCTCAGTCATGTCCAACTCTTTGCGACCCTATGAACTGCAGTACGCCAGGCCTGCATGTCCATCACCAACTCCCGGAGTCTACCCAAACTCATGTCCATTGAATTGGTGATGCCATCCAACCATCTCATCCTCTGTCGTCCCCTTCTCTTCCCACCTTCAATCTTTCCCAGCATCAGAGTCTTTTCAAATGACTCTGTTCTTTGAATCAGGTGGCCAAAGTATGGAGTTTCATCTTCAACGTCAGTCCTTCCAATGAGTATTCAGGACTGATTTCCTTTAGGGTGGACTGGTTGGATCTCCTTGCAGTCCAAGGGACTCTCAAGAGTCTTCCCCAACACCACAGCTCAAAAGCATCAGTTTTTCAGTGCTCAGCTTTCTTTATAGTCCAACTCTCACATCCATACACGACTACAGGAAAAACCATAGCCTTAACTAGATGGACCTTTGTTGGCAAAGTAATGTCTCTGGTTTTTAATATGGTGTCTAGGTTGGTCATAACTTTTCTTCCAAGGAGTAAGTGCCTTTTAATTTCATGGCCGCAGTCACGATCTGCAGGCATTTTAGAGCCCAAGAAAATGTCTGTCACTGTTTCCACTGTTTCTCCATCTATTTGCCCTTAAGTTATAGGACCAGATCCCATGATCTAAGTTTTCTGAATGTTGAGTTTTAAGCCAACTTTTTAACTCTCCTCTTTTACCTTCATCAAGAGGCTCTTTAGTTCTTCTTCACTTTCTACCATAAGGGTGGTGTCATCTGCATATCTGAGGTTATTGATATTTCTCCTGGCAATCGTGATTCCAGCTTGTGCTTCATCCATCCCAGCATTTCGTATGATGTACTCTGCATATAAGCAGAGTGACAGTATAAATAAGTATTAAATAAGCAGGGTGACAGTATATAGCCTTGACATACCCCTTTCCTGATATGGAACCAGTCTGTTTTTCCATGTCCAGTTCTAACTGTTTCTTCCTGACCTGCATATAGGTTTCTCAAGAGGCAGGTCAGGTGGTCTGTCATTCCCATCTCCTTCAGAATTTTCCACAGTTTGTTGTGATCTACACAGTCAAAGACTTTGGCATAGTCAATAAAGCAGAAGTAGATATTTTTCTGAAGCTCTCTTGCTTTTTCAATGATCCAGTGGATGTTGGCAATTTGATCTCTGGTTCCTCTGCCTTTTCTAAATCCAGCTTGAACACCTGGAATTTCACAGTTCACATGCTGTTGAAGCCTAGCTTGAAGAATTTTGAGAATTACTTTACTAGTGTGTGCTCCTGCTGCTAAGTCACTTCAGTGGTGCCGACTGTATGACCCCAGAGATGACAGCCCACCAGGCTCCCCTGTCCCTGGGATTCTCCAGGCAAGAACACTGGAGTGGGTTGCCATTTCCTTCTCCAATGCATGAAAGTGAAAAGTGAAAGTGAAGTCCCTCAGTCGCGTCTGAGAGATCAGCACAATCACACGGTAGTTTCAGCATTCTTTGGCATTGCTTTTTTGGGAATTGGAATGAGAACTGACCTTTTCCAGTCCTGTGGCCACTGCTAACAAAGCTAGTGGAGGTGATGGAATTCCAGTTGAGCTATTTCAAATCCTAAAAGATATATAGTGGTATGTATATGTTAATCCCAAACTCCTCATTTATCCTTCCCCTTTACTAACCATCAGGTTGGCTTCCATGTCGGTGAGTCTATTTTTGTTTTGTAAATAAGTCCATTTGTATCAATTTTTTTGATTCCACAGATAAGTCATATTATATGTTATTTGTCTTTGTTTGGTTTGCTTCCTAGAGTGTGATAACCTCTAGGTCCATCCAGATTGCTACAAATGGCATCATTTCACTTTTTTTATGGCTGAGAAATATTCCAGAAAACTATCACTTAGTCAACAGAAACCTACTGCATGTCTACTACTTGCCAGGTGCTACTTTAGGATTTACAGAGATTGGACTCCCAAGATATCTGAGATGCAGTATTACCCTCCTTTAAAGGTCTGGGATATGCAGTAGGTTGGCCAAGTTTTCTCTAAGAGGAAGTGATTGAGTAGGATGTAAATCTGACTTTGGTTGACATTGAAGAGCTTGGTCCTGGACATTAGCTCTTGAGGCAGGTCCTCCATCAGGTGGAGGCAGGAGGATGTTGTCTCGAAGCCCATGGACTCTGTGGCTGGACTGCCCAGGCTGCCTTCCTGCCTCTTCACAAGCTGTAAGACCATGGGCATATCCTTAATTGCTTTGTGCCTCCAGTTTCCTCATTTTTAAAATGAGAGTGCTTTTGAAACATATGTATTGCCATTTGTAAAATAGCTAGCTAGTGGGAAGTCGCTATACCACACGGGGAGCTCAACCTGGTGCTCTGTGACAGTCTAGAAGTGGGGGTATGGGATGCAGGTGTGAAGGAGCTTCAAAAGGGAGGGGACATGTGTATACTTATGGTGGATTCACATTGTCACATGGCAGAAACCAATAGATTATAAAGCAATTATCTTCCAATTAAAACTAAATTTAAAAAATCATAAAGACAATCTGAATGTCAAAAAATGAGAGCATTTTATTAGTGCACACTTTATAGGGTTTTGTGAATGTTAAGTAAGTAAACATATGTAAAACATTGAGAACAGTCCTGATATGTAACGTGTGATCTTGCTCTTATGGTTATTTAATGGGATCCCAGATTGAACTGTGATTAAATTTCCTCTCAATATTGCTGGAGGGTAGATCTGAACCAATGGGCACAAGTTACCAAAATTCAGATTTAAATTCAAGACAAGGAAAATATTTCAAATAACCAGAGTGGCCAGGGCAGCTTCCCAAAATAATGAGGTCCTACCACCTACAGAGATGCTTAAGCTGCATTTAAAGGACCATTGTGTGGAAAGTTGGACTAGATGGTCTCCTCTGAGAATTCTTGGAGTGCCGGGATTCTATGAGTCTATGGCCATATCCACCCGGGTTCCAGGCCAGTGACATCATTTTGCATGCTAATGAATGGAAATATTTTCACTCAGGCTGGCCGATTCAAGCCATGCGTACGATGAAAAGGGCAAATCTTTTCATGTGAAATTGTGCATGAATAGAGACTCATTGCCCACGTAAAATGCATTTTGGGGAAATGGCTTTCAACAAAACAGGGTAAGAACACACTCTGAGCTCTTGTGATACGATCATTTGCAGGAAGGACTCAGGCTGATGTTGCAGAAAACATTGGTCTTGTAATAGACCAAATATTCCTCTTGGGAATTGGAAGTATACATGATTAAAACAGTATCATTGTGGGATGGAGTGGAAGGGAAAGGAGGGAATTATTATCTATGGTGTATATACTCTGAGTGAGACAGTGAACTTGGCATTTTATATGTCACCTTCTAATACTGATAGTCATGAAAGGAAGGTACAGAGAGGTTAAGAGACATGCTCAGAATCATACAAGCTAGAGGCAGTGAAGCTAGGATTTGATTTGTATTTTTTAATACACTAGTGGTCAGAAGTTGGTGGTACATGGGTCAGAACTGGCCTGAAAGAATTCGTAAAAGAATTAACTGATCCCACTTTAAAAAAAAAAATAAAAAGATAAGAGTGTTCTGTAAAGGTAAATCTAGATTTCCAGGTTCTTTTCAAAAGTTGGAAGAGTTGGCAGCACTGGGTCCATGACTGAGCATGTCAACAATTAGTTGGAGCTGAGTAACCACTGCTCCTATTGACAGGCATGCCCTTTCCAGCTGCAAAGTCTTCCCCATTCCATGTTGTATTACACCCTAACTTTGAGGCCTGTTGACTCATGTAACTGTGTTGTGATCCTTATTCCATATGCTACATTATCAAAATATAGGCCAGAAACAGAGGAGGATGGGAAGAAATAGGAAAGGGAGGGCACAGGGAATGGGACAGAGAGGAGAGAGATGAAGAAATCCAATACCAACATGAGAAATTGAAGCATGACAACCAGACACATTGTCCTGCCTCTGTGCTCATTCAACTGACCAGGACAACCTTCCTATTTCGCAGAAGCTAGTAACTCAGTCATCATTTTGGTCTGAATGCTCTTATCTCAGGAAAGATTGCAAACCAAGCCTGGGGGGGAAAATCAATATGCGTGATATTTCAAATAACTCTTTGGCCAACAGAGGTCTTTAAGGTAAAGGAAAATCAGGACAGAATTTCTCATTAGTGCACTGAGCAGGCCTCGTCTCACTGCTCTACCTGACTCTCATCCTCTCCTCTTTGTTGCTGAGACGTCCTAATCCACCTATGAAAATGGACATTTTCCTGAGCTATTCAAAATTCTAAATGAAAATGCATTTGGTATTGATCATATTGAAGATGTCTAACCCATCTCTCATTTTGAGTTTCTATCGCATTCTCTTTTTAGCCAGTCTCTCAACGATGTCCCTCCTGCTGCTCTTTCTGTTTACTCAACATCTGCTCTACCAAGGAGCAAGTAACAGTCACATTCACGAGTGCTGGATGGTTTTTGGAAGATATTTTGATGCTACACTTATCATCTCTAACACTGCCTTTGTTTGCAACACTGAAGTCACAGGAGACCTTCTTTCATGTCTCTCCCATATACCTATGTGACTCTGAGTGGGTTAACAGACCTCTCTGAAATTCAAGTTTCTCCTCTGGATAAAGCCTATCTCACACTGTTATGATAAGATTTAAATGAAATAATAACATGAAAGGGTCTAGCCCAATCTCAAACAAATACATGGTAATTGTATTGAATACATGAAATAAAATCTCTACCTGTAATTGGCTATGTGACCCTAGGCAAGTCTGTGAACCTCTCCAAGCTTCCATTTCTTGACCTGGGAAACAGGGAGTTGTACTAGATCTCCAAGATGTCCTGTAAATTAATGTTTTATATTTATGAGCTGCAGGGATCCTCAATTTGTGTCTCTTACTCCCTACTTCTAAGGATGTGAAGGTCATGTCCCTTCACCTTTGAATCTACAGTGCCTAGCAAGACCCTGCACTCAATAAAATGTATGACCAACTTGGCCGCTCCAGCCACACAAATGCCTCTCACTTACTGTTGTTTGGACTGTAGAGCTTCTCTCAACAATTTATCTTTATGCTAGTCTCACCTCAGTCTCCTCCTACAGGAAACTGCCCCCCTCAAGCTGCTGTTAAGGGACAACCGCAGGTGGCTGCCTGATATGTCCCCTGAGTTTACTGCTCAGCCCCAGGTGGCTGGATAGAAGTGAACATATGGGCTTATGGCAGTCAGTTCAAAGGTGGACCAGACCAACTGCCTGGGGGANCCATAAAGCCCCCTGGAGAAATTCACGGTGTTCAGGAAACATTAAGAGGCTGAAAGAGAGATGGTTTCTAAATCTCAGAGGAAGAAGCTTCGCAGTGAAGTCCTGGACCTAATCATTTTATTCCTTCCTCGGCCTGGTCACACTGCCAATTCCCCCTAGCAATAGCAATCGCTCACAAAGGAAGAATCTCAGCGCCCAGGCGCCAATTCAAACCCACAATCAAATGGAAGCCTGAGTTCTTCGCTCATATAATTTCTGGTAAACACTGTCAGTTTCAGGCTTCCAAATGGGAAGTATATTTTTATTCATTTTAAGTTATCCTCTCTTTCATTTTCTTTGAAAATGGAGCAGGTGGGTAACCCAAAGGGGTTTGATTTTCTGTACTTATTTATATTTTTCAACATACATACATGTTGATAGGTATATACACCTGTCAAGACATAAACTGTGTTTTGATATTGAGACAAAGGAAGAACCATTCCTGCATATCCCAAGTGGGATATGTATTCAGAGGCATGGAGTATGGGGACATTCTTATTTTCAAGCTCTCTAACAGATTAAAGGCAGAACAGGATCAAGTTTATCTGGGAGAGAACATTAGCAAATGAATGAATTATTCTCTGTTTACAAAACAAATGAGTTTCCTATTGGCTGGGCTGACAGTCTTCTTCCACTGCAGACCATTAATAAATGAAACTCTATTTGGTTTTTCACAGGCATATTTGTCATCAGTGTCACTTCGATGGGCAGACTGGTGTTGTGGAAAGAGTTAGATTTGGAGGTCAAAAAGCCAGCGATTCTGACTCACTAAATCTGTGGAATCTGATACACATCTTTATCCTAGCTGAGCCTCGCCTTTACTATCTGATAAACTGAAGTGATGGAATCTAATGCCTACAGTTCTTGTAAGAGTTAAATAAAATCATTCATGGAAAGTGAGTGGCATTATGCCTGACACTTAGTAGACATTCAATAAATCTTCCTACCTTCTAAAAAGGAAACTTGGTAATTCAAGCAACTAAAAGCCAGGAATAGCCCTGCCCTAGGCAACATAATATTTCACCACTGCAACTGGATTACAAGCAAAAGGGTAAATTCATGAAGTTGCTGACCTGTGTTCCCCGGGGCCAGAGCAGCATGTTGGTTTCATAAAAAGAATGAGAGGTGATCCCTTTCAACAGCTGTGCCCTGCCAGAATCAGGAGAGAGTTGACCTGGGGTCCCAGGCCTTCTCCAGCCCATGTCCAAGAACTGTGGGTCTCAGGCTGCCCGCCTGCAACCTGACATTTAAAACAGCAAGCATAGAGATGGTCTTCAATCTTGCTCTGTACAAACATGGCTGACTACCTTATTTACAGGAATCTAAGCCCTGCCTGATGGCTGGTTGGATATATAATCGCTGCTTTTAACTTCTGCATGTGACTCATGATCTGGTGAAAATGGCTAGGCTCCCAGCACTGGACGTGGCTGTTGCATCTGAGGAAACAGGCAGAGAAGTAAATGAATGATCCTTGGAACTAGGAGGAGAAGGTTTCCATCCCTGGGCCCACAATTTGAAATCTCAGTTTTCTCCTCCATAAAATAACAAGAGCAGGGCCTCCATCCCAGGAAAGCTGACTTTTCAAATAATTTAAGTGTTGGCTAGCTGGGACGTGATAGACCAGTTATCCACCTCCCTTCCCATCATTGCTTTGTTTGCAAAACACTTTCATAGCCAGTTACCACACCATCACCCCAACTCTGTTTAGAGGATATAAATACTCTTCCTTCATATTTTTGGTGATAAAAACTGAAGAGCAATGAGCTTCCTGGACATTTTCAAGTGGCATTTAGTAAGTGGCAGAGCTGTGAACCTTGGTATTCCAATCCTAGAAGTGAGATTCTTTCATTTCCAGTTCAAGAAGTGAGACTGGCAAGTGCCTTCATGCATTAGAGTCATAGACAGGCACTGTAGAATCTAAGAGCTCCAATCACCCCAAGAGAGTCCAATCTTTCCATTTTAAAGGTGGGAAAATGAGCCCCAGAGAAAGAGAAATAACATGCCTGGGTCACACCGTGGTGGGAGACAGAACTTGAGCTAGAGCTCATCTCTACTCCTCTTTTGACCCCAAACCCAGGTTCTTCACTCTTAAACTGAAGCTGCAGACTGGGGATGTGTGGGCAGGGCTGGCTACAGCCCTGTTACATGCTCACTCACAGTTTGCTGTAATTTCCCCTCCCCATCATCTGCTCTACAGCTGCTACACACGTGGGCATTATCTGCTTGGCCCCTGTAGACATTTGAGTGAGCAACTCATACTTTACAGGAAGCAATTTCTAACGAATAAACAGAGTTTTAAATGCAGCTGAATACAGCTCAACATTCAGAAAACTAAGATCATGGCATCTGGTCCCATCACTTCGTGGGAAATAGATGGGGAAACAGTGGCTAACTTTACTGTTTTGGGCTCCAAAATCACTGCAGATGGTGATTGCAGCCATGAAATTAAAAGACACTTACTCCTCGGAAGGAAGTTATGACCAACCTAAACAGCATATTAAAAAGCGGAGATATTATTTTGTCAACAAAGGTCCATCTAGTCAAGGTTATGGTTTTTCCGGTAGTCATGTATGGATGTGAGAGTTGGACTATAAAGAAAGCTGAGCACTGAAGAACTGATGCTTTTGAACTGTGTTGTTGGAGAAGACTCCTGAGAGTCCCTTGGACTGCAAGGAGATCCAACCAGTCCATCCTAAAGGAAATCAGTCTTGGGTGTTCATTGGAAGGACTGATGTTGAAACTGAAACTCCAATATTTTGGCCACCTGATGCAAAGAGCTGACTCATTTGAAAAGACCCTGATGTTGGGAAAGATTGAGAGCGGGAGGAGAAGGGGATGATAAAGGATGAAATGGTTGGATGGCATCACCGACTCAATAGACATGAGCTTGGGTAAACTCCGGGAGTTGGTGACGGACAGGGAGGCCTGGCGTACTGCAGTTTATGAGGTCGCAAAGAGTTGGACACGACTGTGCGACTGAACTGAACTGAAGTGAATACAGCCCAACAGTGAGGCGTTGCTGTTGTTGTTGTTTTCCCAAGCTAGGCTTTTATTAATTGAATTTGACAGATTAAGAAATTGAAACTCAGAGACATTCAGCAACTGACGCAAGGTCTCAGAGCTCCTGAAGGCAGAGCCAGGGGTTCAGTCTGGTACATCTGACCCCTGCTCTTTCTCCTGCCCTGAGCTGCAGCTCAGCGTGGTCAGAGCTGAGCTCCAAGACAGCAAGTTCACACTGCATGCCTTCACTTTCATTCAAATTAATCCCTCAGTATACACTGACTCTAGGCAAGTTTGCCAAAAACTAGTTCCCTGAATGACCAGCTTGCAGAACCAGCAAACACTCAAACAAAGCCATTATCAAAATGACAGAGAGTTTTAGAGTAAATCTGTGAAAGCAAATCAGTTCTTCTTCTTTTCCATCGCCTCGTTTTTCAAAAACATTTGACTATTCTTGGCCCTTGACTCTTCCATGTGAATTTTAGGTGCAGCTTGTTGATTTTCCCTGAAAAAAACCTATTAGGGCTTTGATTGGAATAGCTTTGAATCTATAGATGAACTTGAGGAGAAATGGTATCTTTATGACATTGAATTTACCTACCCATGAATAAGGTATTGGAGAAGGCAATGGCACCCCACTCCAGTGTTCTTGCCTAGAGAATCCTAGGGATGGGGGAGCCTGATGCGCTGCTGTCTATGGGGTCGCACAGAGTCGGACATGACTGAAGTGACTTAGTAGTAGCAGCAGCAGCAGAATATGGAATTATATTCTACATTTATTCGGGTTTTCTTTTATACCTTTTAATAAAGTTTATATAGAAATCTATTTTTTTCTGTATATTTCTCATAAGAAATTCATTCAGTAAGAATCTACTCAGCACATAGAATCAGTTCAGTTCAGTCGCTCAGTCGTGTCCGACTCTTTGCCACCCCATGAATCACAGCACATCAGGCCTCCCTGTCCATCACCAACTCCCGGAGTTCACTCAAACCCACGTCCATCGAGTCAGTGACGCCATCCAGCCATCTCATCCTCGGTCATCCCCTTCTCCTCCTGCCCCCAATCCCTCCCAGCAACAGAGTCTTTTCCAATGAGTCAACTCTTCACATGAGGTGGCCAAAGTACTGGAGCTTCAGCTTTAGCATCATTCCTTCCAAAGAAATCCCAGGGCTGATCTACTTCAGAATGGACTGGTTGGATCTCCTTGCAGTCCAAGGGACTCTCAAGTCTTCTCCAACACCACAGTTCAAAAGCATCAATTCTTCAGTGCTCAGCTTTCTTGTGTAAGGCCAAATTTGGCCCATCCAGTGTGAGTAAAATTTTCTATTTCCTTTCAATTGTAATCACCTTGGCTATTCTAGGGCAATTTCACAAGTGGCTCATGAGCCTTCATTTCGTATTTCTAGTAATTAGATTTTAAACTTTGAGCATTTCTGACTGCTGACAAAACACAGAAGGCATAGGTTCCTAGGGCCCACGTATTCATCCTCTGTCAGAGTGCGTTCTCCCTCTTAGGTTTGGGTGTGTTGTTTCAACTTCTCTCTGAGTGAAAAACCTATTTAAGTTCCCAAAGACTTTCTAAACTTCACCATGGGTCTCCCATCACCATGCTGCCACATATAAAGGTCTGACCCCTAATACTGGCAGTACTGGTTTATGTTAATTAGCTATCTTTCTTTCTTAAATGTAAGCATCCAGTTACATTTGTGTGTAATTACATTGTGTGATTAGATCACACAAGCCAAACTTAAAGCAATTAGTAGTAAAAAAATACTTGAGCTTTGTTCATCGAGGTGGCATCTAGGAGGCTTCATCATTCGGGAAAGAGTAAAGAAACTTCAGAAAGGATAGACAGGTTGTTCCTGTAGTTACTCTGCCACTGCCACCTAATCTGTAATACAGCAGACATAAATGTTTCTTAAAGAGAAGGCACAATGCTGNGCTCAGTCGTGTCCGACTCTTTGCCACCCCATGAATCACAGCACATCAGGCCTCCCTGTCCATCACCAACTCCCGGAGTTCACTCAAACCCACGTCCATCGAGTCAGTGACGCCATCCAGCCATCTCATCCTCGGTCATCCCCTTCTCCTCCTGCCCCCAATCCCTCCCAGCAACAGAGTCTTTTCCAATGAGTCAACTCTTCACATGAGGTGGCCAAAGTACTGGAGCTTCAGCTTTAGCATCATTCCTTCCAAAGAAATCCCAGGGCTGATCTACTTCAGAATGGACTGGTTGGATCTCCTTGCAGTCCAAGGGACTCTCAAGTCTTCTCCAACACCACAGTTCAAAAGCATCAATTCTTCAGTGCTCAGCTTTCTTGTGTAAGGCCAAATTTGGCCCATCCCGTGTGAGTAAAATTTTCTATTTCCTTTCAATTGTAATCACCTTGGCTATTCTAGGGCAATTTTACAAGTGGCTCATGAGCCTTCATTTCGTATTTCTAGTAATTAGATTTTAAACTTTGAGCGTTTCTGACTGCTGACAAAACACAGAAGGCATAGGTTCCCAGGGCCCACGGATTCATCCTGTCAGAGTGCGTTCTCCCTCTTAGGTTTGGGTGTGTTGTTTCAACTTCTCTCTGAGTGAAAAACCTATTTAAGTTCCCAAAGACTTTCTAAACTTCACCATGGGTCTCCCATCACCATGCTGCCACATATAAAGGTCTGACCCCTAATACTGGCAGTACTGGTTTATGTTAATTAGCTATCTTTCTTTCTTAAATGTAAGCATCCAATTACATTTGTGTGTAATTACATTGTGTGATTAGATCACACAAGCCAAACTGAAAGCAATTAGTAGTAAAAAAACTTGAGCTTTGTTCATTGAGGTGGGATCTAGGAGGCTTCATCATTCGGGAAAGAGTAAAGAAACTTCAGAAAGGATAGACAGGTTGTTCCTGTAGTTACTCTACCACTGCCACCTAATCTGTAAGACAGCAGACATAAATGTTTCTTAAAGAGAAGGCACAATGCTGATCTGAAAACTGGGTCATCTGCCACTTACTTTTTATCTATTCAGCAAATAGGTGTCGAGGGCTTACGATGTACCAACACTAGGCTAAGGTGCTGGGATACAAAGATCACAAATGTGGGCATGGTCTTTGCCCCCATGCTCCTGGTGGCTCAGATGGTAAAGAATCTGCCTGCAATGTGGGAGACCCAGGTTCAATCCCTGGGTTAGGAAGATCCCCTGGAGAAGGGAATGGCAACCCACTGCAGTATTCTTACCTGGACAATCCCGTGGACAGAGAAACTTGGTGGGCTATATAGTCCAGGGGGTTATAAAGAGTCAGATACAACCGAGCGACTAACACTTTCACTTTCATGTCATGTAGTAAGAACATAGACACACCAACTTTTATTGAGGAATTAATAAAAAGATTGATTAAGGGACTTCCCCGGCAGTCAAATGGTTAAGACTCTGCCTTCCAGTGGAGGGATGTGGATTTGATTCCTGGTTGGGGAACTAAGGACCCACATGCTGTTGAGTGGGACCAAAAGTTTTTTTTTTTTTTTTTCAATCTCAATTATTAGTATGATACATAAAAGAATAAAGAAGGCAAACTAAAGATAAACAGGAGTTTGGAGTAAGGAGGAGTAATGCAGGAAAAGATCCTGAACGAAGTGGTTGTTAACTTGAGAAACTAAAGAAAGACTAATATACCTACAGAATAAATAAGAAAAAAATGGGCGTGTGGAGCGGTAAGAGAAATGAGATGGGAGAAAGAGTTGTGGACAGATCAGGCAAGAAACAAGCCATGTTCAGGAATTCAGACTTTACCTAAGGACAGGGAAGTCTTGGGGGGGTGTTTATTCAGGAAGATGATCAGATTTGTTTTTGGAGAGCTCATCAAGGATACAATGAGGGGAATAGATTGAGAATGGCTGGTGTGGGGAGGTGGGAGTTCCTGAGGCCAGTCTGTATTCCACACAAAAGATGATGATAATTGGCTTCTGATAGAGTAATGCCACCAGGAATAGATAAAGTTGAAGTGCAGAAGGGACAAATGAGTTGCTCCCTCATACACCTATGGGGTGCTAGAGTAGGATCTTGCAATGAGTTCAATATGGTCCAAAACCTATCTTTTTACTACACCCAGCTTTCCTACCATGCATAAAGGACAAAGTTAGTCTTGAGAGATTAAGGAAGGGTTCTGAGTGGAGGGGAAATTGGTCCAGAGGAGAACACGCTTGAAACAGAAAAACCTAGTAGGAGTCTCTTGCAACAGCACAAAGAACAGGAGCCTGGGGGAAAAAGAGAAAGGAATGAATATTGGTTGATCACTATGGAAAGCAGTCTACAGCTCAGTCATATCTGACTCTTTATGAGCCCAAGGACTGTAGCCTGCCAGGCTCCTCTGTCCATGGAATTCTCCATGGCAAGGATACTGGAGTGGGCTGCCGTTTCCTCCTCCGGGGATCTTCTTCATCCAGGAATTGAACCCAGGTCTCTTGCATTACAGGCAGATTCTTTACCAAGTGAGCCACCAGGGAAGCCCAATCTACAGCAGTGCTTCTTAAATTTTAAAGTGCATATGAATTCCCTGGAGATCCTGTTAAAATGCAGGTTCTCTGATTCAGTACATCTGGGGTGGGGCCTGAGATTTTCTATTTCCAACAAGCTCCCCAGTAAGGTCAGTGTTGCTAGTTGAGGGCCATACTTTGAATAGCAGCAGTAGAACAGTGGTTCACAGCACAGTGCTTAAGTCAGACAGACCAGAAACTGAATCTTAGTGTTGGTACTTATTAATAGTGTGACCTTAAGGGGTATATTAGTTTCCTAGGGCTGCTGTAACGAAGTCCTCAACATTATAGCTCAAACAATAAAAGGCTACTGTCTTGCAGTTCTGGAAGTTAGAAATCTGAAATCAAGGCATCAGCAGGACCACACTCTCTCTGACTGGCCCTAGAGGAGAATACAACCTTGCCTCTTCCTGCTTGTGGCCTTTGCTGGCCATCCACGGCATTCCTTGGGTGTAGACTCATCATTCCAGACACATGGCTGTCTTCCCCTTCTGAGTCTTCAAACTGTCTTCCCTCTGTGCACATCTGTCTCTGTATCTTAATTTCCCTTTTTTATAAGGATGCCAGTCAAATTGGTAGCTCAGAGGGTAAACAATCTGCTTGCAGTGCAGGAGACCTGAGTTCGATCCCTGGCTCAGGAAGATCCCCTGGAGAAGGGAATAGCAACCCACTCCAGTATTCTTGCCTGCAAAATCCCATGGATGGAGGAGACTGGTGGGCTACAGTCCATGGGGTCACAAAGAGACCAAACAATCAACACTTTCACTTTCACTAATTGGATTAGGGCTTAGTCTAATGACTCCGCTCGTGCTTGATTACCTCTGAAAAGACCCTATTTCCAAATAAGGTCATATTCTGAGGTAGTGGCAGTTAAGTCTTCAACATACCTTTCAAGGGTGGGGGGACAGAAATCAAATGGTAACAGGCAAGTTACTTAAGTTACTGTAGCACTCTGAGCCTCAGCTTCTTTATTTGCATTGGGTTAGCAAAATAGTTCATTTGGGTTTTTCTGTAACACCTTACAGAAAAACAAACTTTTTAGTCAAGCCAACACAATGAAGATAATGGTTCTTACTCGATAGAGTTAAATTCAATAAAATAATAGAAGCAACGTGCCAGCACACAATAACAGCTCCAACCATCATAACTAAAAATCACTTCCCTGGTATTCTAGTGGCTAAGACTCTGAGCTCCCAACGCAAGGGACCCAGGTTCAATCCCTGGTCAGGGAACTAGATCTCACATGCCACAACAAAGACCAGGTGCAGCCAAATAAATAAATATTTTAGAGGAAAAAAAGAATTACCAGGCACTTAAAATACATGTTTCTTAACTATCACAACTGCTGCTCTGTGATGCAAGCGTCATCATTCCCACTGGATACCAGAAGAGACGAGTCTCAAAGAGGATAAGAAATTTGAACAAACTCCCACTATTATTAAGTTTTAAAATCCAGTCTTCTCCAAGGGGCTCAAATATGGGTTGTGGCAGCAGAGGTGGAGTTAAAAAACCTCCCCTATAGAGGCAATAGGAGTAAGATGGTGATTATTTTCATTTAATCATGTACTCACATGTACCAAATACAGATTCTGGTTTCAAAATGTCCAGAATCACAGATGAGATCTTCAGAAAGCTCAGAGGTTGGAGGAAAAAGGGGGTAAAGGACAGAAGATATATGAAACCAGTGGATTCATCATGTTCATCAGCTTTTGTCATCTTTTTTCATGTTTCAAGGCAGCAGTAGCATTTTTAAATAGGCTATAGATACTCACAATCAGAATTTCAAAGCTAAGATTATCTCCATGCCATCCTGGAAAATAATTATTTTTTTTTTTCTGAAAAAAACAAAACACCTGAATGTTTTCCAGCCAACAAAGAAAGAAATGTGTAGGCTGTGATGAGTAATTGAACCTACTTTTGTCTGTTTGCAATAAACATTTGCAAAACATATCCTTTTGACATTTCTGTTAGGATTGCTCATACTCTATTTTCTGTTAAATGCCTTCCATCCTTACTGGATTCCTGCAATTACCTCTTTGGAAGAAGATCATCTCAGGCCTTCAGAGACTTTATCAATTTTCAACAGTTGATTCCTAATTTCTGTTGATGTTGCTGTTTATACTTAGTTATCTCTTTAGGGGAAAGAAGCAGTGCCAACTTAGGAAACTATAGAAAGATATGGATAGCCTGACATCTAGCCAGAAAATGATTGTGATGGAGAAACAGGTGACAGTTAGAACATAGTCCTTCCTTTATGGTCAATTCTATGTTCACTGAATGGCTTAGTAGGGATAAGGAAGTTATACCGCCTGGGCTTTGTCATTTTCAAGCCACATGTCCTTGGAGAAATTGCTTAAGCATTCTGTGCCTAACTTTCCTCATTTGTTGGGATAACAACAGTGTCTACTTTGTAGATTTGTGAGAATTAAAAAATTTAATATGTGTAAAGAGCTAAATTATCTGTATATTATTACATGCACTGAATAAATGGCAACTGTGATTGTGGTTACAATTATCAGCATGAAGAAAGATAGACTTCAAGTCAGTCAATGTTGCCAGTTACCAACTCTGGAATCTCCTTGGTCTTATCTAAAAAATGGAACTACCATATCATGCAGAATATTATAAGCTATAGCAACAAGTCTGTGTTTGTTTGTTTGTTTGTTTTTCAAATTGTAGTGGGCTGCACCTGAGATGCCTTTTAGCAGGGGAGTTAAATGGTCAGATAAGCATTTTACAAGATTATTCAACCCCTCTTTGAGGAACAGACTGGGTGGAGGTGATGCTAAGAAATAGGTAGGTGAGACTTGACAGGGGTCCGTGGTGGTGGGAGAGGAGATGCAGCAGAATGTACTCAATGCATAAACGGCAGACTCCACAGGATCCAATCACAAAGTAGAGACGTGAAGGGTGATTCCTGGGTTTCAAGACAAGTAGACAGAAAGGCAACTCATCGAAATGGATGTGAGTACCTACACTGACTCTGGAACAAAAGCAGAGAGAATCCAAAAGCAAAGGAATAGAAAAGTGTGCAGAGGCAAAGAATGAAGACAAGGGCCTCAGATTTGTGTGAACCTGAACTCTCCAAAGGTTGCGGAAGAAAGCGCACACAGTGAAGGAGCACAAGAGAGGAAGGACCCTGCCATGTTTGAGGGACGCTGTGCTTGTCTCTTATGCACAGTGATACAGCTTTGAATGGGTGCTTAGTCACATTCTACTATATCTATATATATGGTGGTCATACTATATATGTATCTATATAGACATATATATATATATGGTGATCTTGTCACCAAAATACATGATGATGTCTTATAGCACAAAAATGACTTCTTTTGTGTCACTGGATATATGTAGCCCAGTCACATGTGCATAACAGTTCTCAGTAAGTGCTTCTTGAATTTGGAAAATGGTTGAGACAAAACATTTATTTGTCATCAATATGTGGGAGCCTCTGCCAGGCTTTGGGAATACAGAAGATGAATGAGACAGGGCCTGTGTACCTCGGGACACAGATCTTCCCTGCCAACCTTTCCTTTCCTCTTCTCCTTAATCTCCCTCCTCTCTTTTTTCTTTTCTTCTTCCCCTACCTCTTTCTCTCTCAATTTATGTCTGTTGTTTCTCTCTCACACACAGGTTCACATACAGACACACTCCCCATATGGCACCAAAAGGGAGAATCAGCAGCTTGGAGCCCAAAACCGAATTTTTCGGCAAATAGAAACTAGGTCTGCTCAACATGTCTGCCATCCTTCTGAAACCAACAGGATCACCATGACATGTCCTCCTCACAGTGGTGTCAAAGTGCAAGAAAGCAAGGCAAGCCCAGCTCTACAAACCAAGCTGAAGCCTCTACCTACACCACACTGGCTAACATCTCATTGGCCAAAGAAAGTTACAAAGGCAGAGTCTGAAGTCAAGGTACGGGCATGTACAATCTGCCTCCAGCAAGTGAAGCTATAAAATTGGTTTATAGGAACTTCCCTGGTGGTCCAGTGGCTAAGACTCAGACCGCCCAAAGCAGGCAGCCAGGGTTCAGTCGTTCAGGGAATTAAATCTCATATGCCACAACTAAGACCTGGAGAAGTCAAATTAATTTTTTAAATAGATGAATATAAAATAAGTTGATAAATGGCACAGATATGGGATGGATTTAGAACCATGATTACCTTAGACAAGTCTTTCCCGTTCTCCAGGTCTCATCCACAGTACAAAATGGAGCTCTCCAGTAGCACACAAAATGATTTTAGGTGACACATGAAACTCAGTGAATTCTTGGATGTGGTATTAATTAATATTAAGCACATAAATTAATGATGATTCACATTTTAAAAATTGAAGTATAATTGATTTACAATGATGATTCACTATTGAATTTGCTATCAATATTGCCAACTACATCAAGGAGAAAGTCTGAGTTCACGCCCATTTAACAAGCCCATGACTCTTGCTGATTTCCCATTTTTAGCAATGTTGAGCTAAAATTTCAAAAGACTGCTTTGTTTTCAATTTGGTTTTGACTATACTGCCCTTATAGCAAGTGATGCTGATTTCTATTTAATTACTTATATATAAAGTTTCTTTTAAAACACATGTACTTAAATATAAATGCAAGCCTATTTAAAGAAAATATAAAGAAAACTACTGGCAGCATGTGGATAGCAAAGAATCATGGCTATGGAGTTTGAATCACTGAAGTCTTCGAAATCCTGGATTTAATGATTTTCATGGTTCTGCGATCTTGTGATCACTGCCAACTTCCCTGCTCCAGCTGTAGTCTTCACTTTAACCCCAGGCTTCTCCAGAAGAAGATGAGCTGGAATGGGTCTGTCCTTCTCTTCCAAAAGTTTCTAAAACCTTTCATTCCCCTTTCCCTCTAAATTGCAGGGACCCAGCTGCTAATATGACTGCTCAGCCAGATGTATTTGATTGACATGCTCATCCCTACACAATGCCAGAGTCAGTCTCCCAGGGCTGTCCCTGCCCTCGGCATTGTAACACGTGAGTCCAGATTCAAAATGTCATGTCACATCTCCTCATGGTACCAAAGCACCCTTGTGAGCAGGAAACCCTAACAGATGGCTGAATGCCTTCAAAAAGACTCCCCCAGACAGCCTGAGAGATGCACGGAGCCCTGTCGGTGGTGATGGGTTGCAACATATGCTCAGCAAATTATGCCAGAGGGAAGAGTGGTTCCTGCACCCACCGCATCCACGGAACACTGGTTCAAATGCTGCGTGTTGCTGCCTTAGACAAAGTGCCATTTGCTTTTCTAAAATATCTATTAAATCCTTGATCTCTATCCTTGGTTCCCTGAATTTTTAACGGTCCTAAAAGGGTATGAGGGAAAACTTTTTATTGACGTTGACTATTTCATCCAAAGGGAAGTGAATAGGAAAAGACCATTTTCTCACAATAAAGGTTGCTCCCTTTGGTTCAGGAATTCCTAACATGGGTTTTCTGGACCCTTAAAAAGCCCACGACTGGTCTTAAAGAGGACTGTGAACCTTCCAAAATTACTTGCAAACATGTGTACACATATGGATTTTTTTTTTTTTTTTGAGAAAGGGTCTAAAACTTCAGATTATCAAATGGCCCATCTCTCATTAGAAACCACTGCTCTAACGGCACACCTTTAAGAGGTGACGTGGTGGAAAAATGTCAAAACTAAAGTCAATGCAGGATAACAATGTTTCTCCCTAATAGTAACTTGAAGAAAAGCCTGTATACCATCACCATACTTTCAAAAGGTTATTACAATGTATCAGGACATGAAAAAAAATGCAGGGAGGCCATAAATTAGATTAAAAGCATTAATTTGGTTTTATTAAAATGAAGAAAAAATCACCACCTTTCCCATGTTCATTTCACTGGTGACCAGTACCACTCTGTGGACCAAAATTTGGGAAACACTGTTCTTAGAGTGGGAAATTTCTACTTAGTGTGCAAATTTGGGGGAAACCATGATTTTCTCTGAGGTTTTCCAAAGCTGAGTCCATTCAGTGTACTCTAGCGCCCCACTTCACCCTTTGGTCCTGGACCACCCTGAAAGAAGTCCCTTATCTCTCTGAACCCACTGTGCTGTCATAGCTGGTATCACACTCCAAGGCAAGGATTCAACACAACAATTCACTCCAGCAGCTACCGATTGTGTTCCTCGGGGGGGCCAGGCCATGAGTAATGCATCAGCCCATCAGACGTGCAGAAGTGAAAAGTACTAGCCCTTCCTTTAAGGGGCTCACATTGCAGTGGAAGAGACAAATAGAAATGGTGTAAGTGGGTCCTGCCACCCATACCATAATCTCTCCCTCATTTTCAAATAAGCAAAGGTAATGATGAGTTAATGCTCTATGGGCTGAATCACATAATCCATATTTCTACTGAATATGGCTACCTCACTTTCACTTTTCACTTTCATGCATTGGAGAAGGAAATGGCAACCCATTCCAGTGTTCTTGCCTGGAGAATCCCAGGGACGGTGGAGCCTGGTGGGCTGTCGTCTATGGAGTCGCACAGAGTTGGACACGACTGAAGCGACTTAGCAGCAGCAGCAGCAGCATGGGGAACCCCAAATGGGATCGAATGATTGAATTCTCCTTCCAAAAGATATTTCAAATGTCTCTTCCCTTTAGAAGTGCATGGCAGGAAACCAAAATGCAGGGTGCAGAGAGAGGACACTTAGAAAGCAGCCACTCACTTTGCAGACCTCAGGGTAGGGGGACAGACCTCTTGAGTCAGGCAGACTGGGTTCTTAAAGTATGTTTTAAATATTTGCATATGCAAAGACTGCAGCCTCACTGAATCTTGTACTAAGCACCCCAAGAAGCAATGAATGCCAGAGCATACATAGAAAAGGAGAAGAATGAGACGGAGGGAGGCAGCCAACAGAATCTAGAGGAGAAAGGTAGAGCGTACCAAAACAGAGATGCTTCAAAGTGAGGGGGGGAATGGGAGTTGATTTTAGAACCCACTACTCCAGTACTCTTGCCTGGAAAATCGCATGGACGGAGGAGCCTGGTGGGCTGCAGTCCATGGGGTTGCTAGAAGTCAGACACGACTGAACGACTTCACTTTCACTTTTCTCTTTCATGCATTGGAGAAGGAAATGGCAACCCATTCCAGTATTCTTGCCTGGAGAATCCTGAGGATGGGGGAGCCTGGTGGGCTGCCATCTCTGGGGTAGCACAGAGTTAGACACAACTGAAGTGACTTAGCAGCAGCAGCACACAGTATGCAGAGTTGCAGACAGTCTTAGGAGGGATTTTATTTTTAGTAGTGCACTTGGTTTTCATTTAACTTGTTTACTGTTCCTTGAGTTAAGTCCTGAGTTAAAAGAACCTCTCTGGCTATTTTTCACAGTAAAATCTGAACCAAGTGGGTATCATCAGGTACCTACAATTAGCAGTTACCTACCAGGTAAGTAGATAGGTAAGTAATAGCTGCCACTCTTGTGGAGGATCCAATGATTATCACCTGTGTTCTCTTGACACATGTGATAGTGAAATTCCCATTTCAGTTGAGAAGCCAAAGCACAGAGACACTAATTACCTTGCCAAGTACACAAAGCCAGTGATGGGTATCTGGGACTATGCTGAGAGCACTGAGAGCTCAAAGGAAGCAACCAGTCCCTGTCGGGTCAGGACTCCAGATAGCAGCTGCCATCTGAGCCCAGTCTTGAGTTTTTGATACATGAAGACTGAAAGCTGTGCTCCACAGAGGATAGGTACCCATACCAATAGAAGATTTGTAAAGATGATCGAACAGTTGGAAAATATCCCTTATACCTCATTTCAAGGAATGGATAGCTAACAGAAATTAGGAACTTGGAAAGCATAAATGAATTTTAGAAGAGATCAGAAGAGAGAGAAGGAAATTCAAAAGTTCTTCTGCCAAACTAGATGAAAACACCGAGGTACAGAGGGATCCAATATTACAACTATTTTTCACAACAAATTAGTAACAGAATAGGGATTAAAATTAAGTTCTTTGATATCCTAGCCCAATATTCACACCAACCACACCTGGCATTTTGAGGGTGATCTGTTGACAAATGAAGAGGACTATGAACTGTGAGGAAATTTTCATCAGAGAGAGAGAGAACAATTTTTTCCCCAGAGTCCAGCCTTTTAAGGTTACTGAATTTTGTTGTCAAGGGAGGCTGGGGAGGCATATTCCCTGGTAAATAGCTGAAGGAGACTCATTAGCTGTAGTCTTAGGCAGAGAACCAGAATAAACCCAACAACTGGTTCATTTTATTTCTTGGAGTAAGATCTGTCACTCTAACATTTCAAGCCCTAGATGACAACTTTAATACTATTGCCAAGTTCAAAGGTTTCACTTTCTTATTTGCTGCTTCTAAAGCCCTGGGCCTTTGAGCTTTGGTTTTCTAAGGACAAGTTTCAGGCCTCTGAGGAGTGTGAAAGCAGATTCCATTTCCACCCAATTGACAGCCTCATGTGAAAGTATATCCAGAGGTAAACAATTTTCTCTTAAACCTCCAATCAGGCTTCCCCACCACTACCTCCACCACATCAAAGCAGCTTTTGTCAAGGTCACCAGTGACCTCTGTGTTACTTAACCCAGTTGTCAACTCTTAGTCCTTATGATTATCAGGATCTTGACACACAGCTGGTCAACCTCCTACATGAAGGCCCTTCTTCACCTGACTTCCAGGATGCCGCCCCACCCTTGTTTTTTCTTTCTTCCCGGGGTCCCCCTTCTTAGTCCCATTTGCTGGCCCTTCCTACCTGCCCCCTATCTCTAAACATCAGAGTTTTCCAGGTCTCCGTCCTTGAACACTGTTTCTCCTCTACCAAGACTCACTCCTTAGGTGATCTTAGCCAGTTTTATGGCTTAAATATTATCTATCAAGTGACTGCCTCAAATTTAGTTAGCCCTACTTTCAGAATACAGAATAATACATTTCATCACCTCCAATACTACCACCATCAAGCCTTGCCTGAATTATTGCAGGAGTTACCTTGTTTCCCTCCTTGTGACCACCCATGTGCTCCTTAGAGTTGATTTTTCACCCAACAGTAAGAGTAATCTTTTTTAAAACATAAGGGAGAAAAAAATCAATCCTTCATGCCTCTGCCCAGACATCTCAGGTGGTTTCTTATCTCAGAGTAAAAATCAAAGTCCCTGTTAAATCTCTCATGGGTCACATCACCCCTCTGCTTCCACTCACTCTGCATTAGACGCATTGGTCCCTCATCTGTTCCTCACATGTGCTAAGTACAATTGAACCTCAAGGTCTTCCCACTTGCTCTTTCCTCTGCCTGCAGTGCTCTTCTCCTGAATATTATATGCTCATTCCTTCACTCTGAGTCTTGTCATATCATGTCAATGTCATCTTGTCAATAAGGCATTTATTGGCCACCCTGTGTCATATGACAGCTCCCCTCCTTCCTCTATATTCTATGTCCCATATTTCCATAGCAGTTATCATTGCTGCACAAACCATCAATTCATTCTTCTGTTGTCCTTCCCATCAGAAAATAAACTCCATAATAACTGTCATTTAGCTCATTTTGTTCACTGCTCTTTCTCTACCACCTCAAATAAATTTCCGGCACAGAGTAGCTACTCAATAAATAGTTACTGAATGAAAGAACCAAATTAGCAAATCTTGTCCAAGATCTGTAATCAAATTGAGGAGGAAGCAATCCATTTAAAGCCACCATGGAAAGCGGAAGCCTCTGTTCCTTATGTTTGACTGCTTGAGAATCAAAGCTGTCTTGCTTACTCCATCTGTACTCTAGGCTCCCGGAAGAATTCAATTTCTTACAAAAAATATTAAACATGAACCATGTCTTAAATAATCAGGCACAGTGGTAAATAGTTGAGGTACTAGGTCTAGGCTGCCTAGATTCAAATCCCAGTTTCTCTTATTCTCTGTGTGTTCTTGGGAGAGTAGCTTAACTTCTCTGTGTCTCAGATTCCTTTCCTGCAAAATGGGTCTAATGTTAGTATTTACCTCATGAAGTTGTTATAAAGATTAAATAAGATATATTACATTTAAGGTACTTAGAAAAGAATCTGGTACATAGTAAGTACTTAAATATTAACCCATGTTATGACACTAACAACATGTTGTTGAAATAACAATTTTTTTTGTTCCTCAAGAAGTTCTATTTTAGGGAAATCTACATATACACCTATGCCAAAGCCTTTGACTGTGTGGATCACAAGAAACTGTGGAAAATTCTGAAAGAGATGGGAATACCAGACCACTTGACCCGCCTCTTGAGAAATCTGTATGCAGGTCAGGAAGCAAGTTAGAATTGGACATGGAACAACAGACTGGTTCCAAATAGCAAAAGGAGTACATCAGGGCTGTATATTGTCACCCTGCTTATTTAACTTCTATGCAGAGTACATCATGAGAAACGCTGGACTGGAAGAAGCACAAGCTGGAATCAAGATTGCTGGGATATGCATATATGCAATAACCTCAGATAGTCAGATGACACCACCCTTATGGCAGAAAGTGAAGAAGAACTAAAGAGCCTCTTGATGAAGGGAAAGAGGAGAGTGAAAATGTTGGCTTAAACTCAACATTCAGAAAACTAAGATCATGGCATCTGGTCCCATCACTTCATGGGAAATAGATGGGGAAACAGTGGAAACAGTGGCAGACTTTATTTTTGGGGGCTCCAAAATCACTGCAGATGGTGACTGCAGCCATGAAATTAAAAGATGCTTATGCCTTGGAAAAAAAGATATGACCAACCTAGACAGCACATTTAAAAGAAGAGACATTACTTTGCCAGCTAAGGTCTGTAGTTGAAGGCTGAGCGCTGAATAATTGATGCTTCTGAACTGTGGTGTTGAAGACCTTTGAGAGTCCCTTGAACTGCAAGGAGATCCAACCAGTCCATCCTAAAGGAGATCAGTCCTGGGTGTTCATTGGAAGGACTGATCTTGAAGCTGAGACTCCAATACTTCGGCCACCTGATGCAAAGAGCTGACTCATTTGAAAAGACCCTGATGCTGGGAAAGATTGAAGGCAGGAGGAGAAGGGGACAATGGAGGATGAGATGGTTGGATGGCATCACTGACTCAGTGGACATGAGTTTGGGTAAACTCTGGGAGTTGGTGATGGACAGGGAGGCCTGACATGCTGCAGTCCATGGGTCGCAAAGAGTCGGACACAACTGAGCAACTGAACTGAACTGAACTGACATATATACCATATATATATTTATTATTCAGTAGTTAGATATATAAATATATGTGTATGTATACATATATTTATTTAAATTCTATTTTATATTGACTTTTTCTGTATCCAGTCTCTTGTGTCCCTGAAGTGGGAAACCCTGAAGCTCAGAACTTTCTTCCCAAAGCTAATCTACTTCACCAAATATTAATGAGCAAAAAGAAAAAAAAGGCCTTCCCTGGTGATACAGTAAATAAGAATCTGCATGCCAATGCAGGGGAAACAGATTTGATCCCTGGCCTGGGAAGATTCTACATGCCTTGGAGCAACTAAGTCCATGTGCCACAACTACTGGGCCTGAGCGCCTAGAACCGGTGCTCCACAACGAGAAGTCACCTTAATGAGAAGCCTGAGCATTGCAACTAAAGAGCAGCCCACACACTCCACAAATAGAGAAAGTCCACGCACAGTGACAAAGACTCAGCACAGCCAAAAATAAAAACAAATACAATTACAAAAAATTAATGAGCTTATGTTGCATATCCCTCCAAAATAATGTAAAAGATTTTCATTACATATTTGTCTTCTTCACCAAAATTGCTCTTGGGTCACACAACCAACCAGCTTCTCCTTTTCCGCTTCTCCATGAGGTTCTCTGTTGCTTTCTCCCGGAAAAGTTGGCCCCTTCATCTGGACTCACATTGCCCTTCCCCAACCTGATTTTTCTGTCTGCTGCCCATTTCATCAGGAACCCCTGTGGGAAACTGTATTTTTGTGTTTTTGCTCAGTTGTATCTGACTCTTTGCAACCCCACGGACTGTAGCCTGCCAGGCTCCTCTGTCTGTGGAATTTTCTAGGCAAGAATACCGGAGTAGGTAGCCATTTCCTACTCCAGGGTTCTTCCCAACCCAGGGATCAAACCCGTATCTCTTGCATCTCCTGTATTAGTATGCAGATTCTTTACCACTGCAACACCTGGGAAGCTCAGGGGAGTTGTATATCACATATCACTCTTGTATCCTTATGTCCTTGACACCTAACAGAGGGCCTGCTATGTAGTATATGCTCTGTAGGCTATCAAGAGAATGAATAAATGAAAGAATATTATATATGAATCCATCTTCTTTTATGAAAGGGAAATTGACACAAAAGAATATTAAGGAGGCTGTGAAACAGTCGATAAGTGACCTCAGGTTCTCCTGCTTCCTTCACCCCCATTCACTGCCAGGACCAAGCACTTCCAGTAGTGGGCTGTCCATTAAAACCTGGAATGATTCTGACTTTCCTATCTGTTCTGAAGATCAACATCACTCCAGAAGCAAAACTTGGGTCATGTAGAGAGCGAGTTTTTTCAATTGCTGCTGCCTTTCTTTCATTCCCTACTGGGAAAAACCAATCAAACACATAAGGAAGCTTAAGAATATTCTGAGGAAATTTGATTGTTCACTGGGGTGGCCAGTTTCAAGAAATGCATGCTGATGAACACAAATCCCGTCCCCACTGCCTCTCTGTGTGGGTTCCATCCAGCCTAAGCAGGGACCACAGCCTCATGGATAATGGCCCAAGAAAATGAGCTGCAGGAAACAAGTCCCTGTTTTCTCCATTTATCAAAAAGGAAAAATAAAGAAAAAAAAATCCCAATCAGTGAGTAGCTTTGGGATATTTTAGGAGGGCCTTTCCCTTTACCATTCTCATGGAGAAACCATAGCTAGCCTCGACTCTCAGCTTATGTGGCAATTCATAGTACCCTTTCTCCTGGGTTAGCAAGGCTGATCCTTTCCTCCTTCATCCTGTTCACTGGTCCATGGACTATTACTATATCTTCAACATGTATCATAATTACTGCTCTCCAGCTGCTGGATGCATGCCCATACAGACAATGAGTTTCCTAAGGCAGCATCACATGGCATCTAGCATACAACCAGAAGTCAATCAATTTGGTGAAATACATAAACACAAGTAGAAAACACAAGCAGGTGAATATTCCAGCTCTGATCTAAATACCTTTGTAACTAGATAAGCCAAGGTATATGAGTCTTTACAGTAGATACACTCATCCCCTCCTTGACTGCACAAGATGGTTGAGATCACTAAATGAGCCAATAGATACAAAAAGGCTTTCTAAAGGTAAGATGCCATACAACTATAAAGAGACACTGTTGAAGAAAATCGTACTCCATTTAATTTTGGATAGCCTGAAAATCAGTCCAGGAACTGTTTTTTAAATACCATCCAACCTAAGTTTAACAATAAAAGAGTTGAAATGGGAAAAGAGATAAATGGATGCACTCAGAAGTGCAAATAACTTTTTTTAGCTGAGAAAAGAAACAAGCAGCAGCATTTGTGGTCTGTTAACCACAGTACAGAGGGAGACACCAAATTCATGATGGGAAAAGAGAGGATGGATAGGAAAAAGGTATGACATGATAGAAGATGAGGAGATGGTAGTTAAGGGAGTTGGAAACACATAAAGATGGGCCTAGCAGGAGGGGGCACACTCATGCCTAATGCAGACTGAGTAGATTAGGCAGTGATCTCACTTAACCCTTACAACCTCCCCATGAAGATGGTATTACAACCCCACCTGCAAAACAGCAAAATTTAGAAATTTAGAGAGGGTAAGTAAGTAAGGTGAAACTTGGGGTTGTAAGCTCTGAGAGGTCAAGAGCATTTCCCTATGCCTGGGGAAATACCTGGCATATTTCCCCTGAGATATACTTGGAATATACCCAAGTATATATATCCAAGATATACTTGGAAATACCTGGCATAAATCCCCTGAGATATACTTCATGGATGAATGGGGGGAATGAAAGGAGCACAGCTGTCAAATGGCAAAGCCAGAATCTCAACCACAGGCTGATTAGGCTTGAAGCTCTTTCCACTACCCACAATCAAGTTTATATTAAGAGCTAGTAATTTATAAAAGTTACAAGACCAGCAAAATTCAAAAAATGATGTAATTGTCCACATCTGTGAAATAGAATCATTAGCAACCACTGAATAAACATAAATACAAATATTAACACTATGTCTTAAAATCTCCTAACAGGGAAGAACTCCAGTTACTCTGTATGGCAGGGTGGGTACAGGTTAGTAGTGGGTGTTCTTCTATTTAGTTATCATAACTAAATGTGAATGTGTTAATCTGCCTGGCTTAAATGTGAATTAGAGAAGAGTAGTTATCCCAGAGAAGTCTCACTCTAATAACAGCTGCCTATATTAAAAAAAAAAAAAAAAANCCCAGAGAAGTCTCACTCTAATAACAGCTGCCTATATTAAAAAAAAAAAACAAAAACAGATCTATTGATGCAAATGTACATGAAATAAAATGAATATTTAATTATACTCATTAAGTTTTAGCAAATGTAAACAGTACCACCATTATCAAGATATAGGATATTGATATCATTCCCAAATTTCCTTTTTGATGCTTTTTGGTGAATCTCCTTTCTCTAACTTCCATTCGAGTAAATTACTGATTTGATTTCTGTCATTATAGAAATTCATATAAATGTAATGACACTGTATGTAGCGTTTGGCCTTTGACGTCTTGCATTCACCATACTAATTCTGAGATGCATCCAAATCATTACATATATTCATGCTTTAGTTCTTTTTAGGATGCTATTCCATTCTATGGACTTGTCACAATTTGCTTATTCATTCACCTGTTAAAGGACATTAGGGTTGTTTTCAATTTGGGGTTATTGTAAATAAAGCTGCTATGAACATTTGTGTGTATGGACTCTATGTTTTATATGACTCTGTGGACTTGTATGATTATATGTTTTCATTTATTTTAGGTAAATATCTCGCCCTGGAATTTCTAGACCTAGGGTGATAATACATTTAACTTTAAATGAAATTGATTGTTCTCCAAAGTGTCTATGCCATTTTACCAGCCATTTTACTCACCAATTTTGTGTGAGAATTCTATATGTTCTGTATTATTGTCAACACTTAATAGTGTCAGATTTGGGGAAAAAAATTTAGCCGTTGTAATAGGTACTCTCATTATAGTTTTAATGTACAGTTCCCTGATGATCTTGGGAATCTGTCATGGATTGAATTGTGTCCCCTAGAAAGATATATTGATGTCCTTACCCCTAATATTTGTGAACATGACCTTATTCAGTAGTAGGGTCTTTGCAGATGTAATCAAGATAAGATGAAATCACACTGGTTTACAGTGGGTCCTAAACTCAATGGCTGGTGTCCTTAGAAGAAGGCCATGCCAATAGACACATGGACAAACAGAGAATGCCACGTGAAGAGAGAGGCAGAAATGCTGTATCTATAGACCTAAGAACTCAAAGGACTGCTAGCAACCAACAGAAGCTGGGAGAGTCGTGGAACAGATCCTTCCCTAGAGTCTTCATAAGGAGCATAGCTCTAACGCATCCTTGATTTTACAGACTTCTGGTTGCAGGCTTGTGAAAGAATAATTTAAATTGTTTTAACAGAAATAATATCCAGTGTAAGACACTTGGAAAAGCTTTAGGAAACTAATACAGCATCTTCTGATGTACTGATTGGCCAATTGTATGTCTTCTTCTGTGAAGCAAATATTCAAATCTTTTGCCCATTTTTCCATTGAATTGTTTATCTCCTTGTTATTGAATTGTATACACAATATACATGCCCCTCTATACACACATACAGAATGCCAGGCATAAAATAGGTGTCCCCAAATAACAATACTGTTAGGTTTTTTCACACTTCATACAAATACACACATTCTGGATACCAGCCATTTGTATGGCATATATTCTATGAATTTTTTCTCCCACTCTATGGATTGGCTTTTATTTTCTTAAAAGTGTCTTTCAAGAGCAAAAGATTTGAATTGTGGTGAATTAAAATTTTCCTGTTTTTCTTTTTATGTGTGTGTCCTAAAAATATTTACTATAAGTTTATGAATATTTTTTTCTCGTAGAAGTTTTCCTCCAGAAGTTCTAGAGTTTCAGCCTTTCCATTTGGGGCTATTATCCATTTCAACTGATTTTAATGAGCAGTGTGAGGCGAGGATCAAATACTTTTGTCTCCATATGAATATTCAGTTATTCTGTGACTGTTTGGTAAAAATGACAGCCTTTACCTTGATTGAATTGTTTTGGCAATTCTGTTGAAAATAGATTGACCGCATATATGCGGATCTATTTCTAGCATCTCTGTTCTGTTCACTGAATGATATGCTTACATCAACTCTATTCTGTGTTGTCTTGAAATAAAATATTGTAAATCCTCTGATTTTGTGCATCTTTTCCAAGGCTGTTTTGGCTATGATGCCTTTCTCAGTTTTGTTTTTTTTTAATCAATTTTAGAATAGTCTTGTCAATTTTGCGGGGAAAAAGCCGGTTGTGATTTTAATTAGGATTGCACTTAATCAATGAGTCAGTTTAGGAAGAATGGACATATTAAAAATATCAATTTTCTAATCCAGAAACATGGTAAATCTCTTCATTTGTTTGAGTATTCTAAATATTTTCTCAGCAACGTTTTGCAGTTTTCTCTGCATAAGCCTGGAAGGTTTGTAGTTAAACTTATTTCTATGGCATTAAAAATCATGTCCTTGTTTATTGCCAATATATGGAAATACAATTAGTTTCTGTATATTAAGTTTTTATCCTGCAATCTTGCTAAACTAACCTTAGTTATAGTAGGTTTTTTGCAGATTGCTTTGCAGATTTTATACAACTATGGACATTAACGGTTTTACTTCTTTTTTCCAATCTCTTGTCTTTTATTTTTCTTACTAGCTAGCACTTTTTAACTAACCAGCACTTTCAGTTCAGTGTTGAATAGTAGTGATGAAAGCAATTCTGATCTTAGGCCATATGTCCAGCCTTTCACCATTAAGCAAGATGTTAGTTGTGGTTTTTCATAAGTGGCCTTTATTAGCTTGATTCTCTTTATTCTCTTCTCTTGCTAGTTTGCTGGGAGGTTTTATATGAATGGGTGTTGAGATCTGTTTAATGTTTCTTTTCTATATATAGAGATGATTATATGGTTTTCTTCTTTATTCTGTTTGTATCATGAATTTCATTGACTAACTTTCAAATGATAAACCAATTTTGTGTTGTGGAGATAAACCCCACTGAACCATATGGTATAATTACTGTTTTTTATGATTTGGTATCAGTATAAGGCTGGTCTCCTCTAAATTCAGGAAGATTTTGTGTGGGAGTGGTATTATCTTCCTTAAAAGTTAGATAGACTTTTCTAGTGAGGTTATCTGGGTCTGGGGTATTTTCTGGAGGAAAGTTTATTATATATTCAATTTCTGTAATATATATTGGGCTATGCAAGTTTCCATTTTTCTTCTATAAATTACGCTAATTTTTATATTACAAGAAATTTGCCTATGTATCAACATTTTTGAGTCTATTGACATAAAGCTATCCATAATATTGCTTTATTAACACTTTCATATATATAGCATCTATAGTGGTGCTGCTTCTTTGCTGATTAACATGGAATTTGAGTTTCTCCTCTTTTCTCTAATTAGTTTAATTAGATGTTTATTAAAATCATACTTTTTGACATTTAGTTGATTTACAATATTAAATTATTTTCAGGTATATAGCATAGCAATGCAATGCTTTTATATTTTATACTCCATTTAAAGTTATTAAAAAATAATGGTTATATTTATTTCCCTATACTGTACAATATATACTTTTTTTTTGCTAAAAAAAAAAAAAGAATACAGTAATCCAAAGAGTAAGGTACTGGCTTAAAACAGACACACAGATCAATGGGACAGAATAGAGAGCCCAGAAACATACTTGCATACTTATGGTCGATTAATCTATGTCAGAGGAGGCAAGGATATATAACTGAGGAAAGACAGACTCTTCAATAACCAGTAATAAGAAAGCTGGAGAGCTACACGTAAAAGAAAGAAATTAGAACATTCTCTAACACCATATACAAAAATAAACTCTAGATTTTTTCATGTCATTTATTATTTCTTCTTGATCCATGAATTATTTAGGACATTCTACAATTGGTTTTAATCTAATCCTGTTGTGATTAGAAGATACAGAAACTCATTTTATGGCTCAGAATATTGTTTGTATTATTGTTAATATTGTTTATCTTGGTGAATGTCCATGAGCACCTGGGAAGAACACATGTTCTATTGTCATTGGGTAGTTTTAGAAAATGTCAATTATTTCAAATTAGTTATTAGTGCTCATCAAAACTTCTATATTCTTACTGACTTTGTGTGTGTGTTTGTATTTGTTTTATCAGTTACTGAGAGAGAAGCATTGTAATTTTCAAATTCAACTGCCATCCTGTTAATTATTCCTCTCAGTTTTCATTCATTTTTTGCTTCATGTATTTTGAAGCTGTTATTAGATAACTAAACATTTAGGATTCTTGTATATTCTTGATCCTTTTATCATTATGAAGTTTTATCTATGGTAATACTTCTGTCCTAAAGCCTACTTTGTCTAGTATTAATATAGCTTTTCTATTTTTGTTATGACCTATGTAGTCTAATCTTTTACTGTTAAGCTATTTGTGTCTTTATATTGAAAATAGGTTTCTATAGACAGCCTGAAGCTAGGTTTTGTTTTTAACCCACTGTGATATTCTCTGCCTTTTCACATGCATGTGTACACTGATTATATTTAATGTAGTTATCAACATGATGGGATTTTAGTCTATTGTCATGCTATTGGTTCTTCATCCGTTCTTTGTTCTGCTTTTTTCTCCTTTCCCCTGTTGGTTAAGCAACTTTGCATTTTATCTCTGCTATTGCCATTCTAAAGGAGATCAGCCCTGGGTGTTCTTTGGAAGGAATGATGCTAAAGCTGAAACTCCAATACTTTGGCCACCTCATGCGAAGAGCTGACTCATTGGAAAAGACTCTGATACTGGGAGGGATTGGGGGCAAGAGGAGAAGGGGACGACAGAGGATGAGATGGCTGGATGGCATCACCAACTCGATGGACGTGAGTTTGAGTGAACTCCGGGAGTTGGTGATGGACAGAGAGGCCTGGTGTGCTGTGATTCATGGGGTCGCAAAGACCGAGCGAATGAACTGAACTGAACTGAACTGACTGCCTTATTAGCAATATTTTTCAGTGTTTATTTGGTGACATATTTATTTATTCATTTTGGTGATGCTCTAGGTTTACAATATACATCTTTAACTCATTACAGTCTAACTTCAGATAATAGTATACCATTTCACATATAATGTAAGAATATTAGAACAGTATACTTCCATTTCCCCCTTCTAACTGTTGTAATATTGTTGTCATACGTTTTAGTTGTATATATGTTGCAAACTTCAAAATACCTCGTTCTTTTAGCTTTATAATTTTTGTATCTTTTAATGAAAAGATCATACTCGCCCCTCCCTCTTTTCCCTCCTTTGCTCCTCCCTTCCTCCCGCTCTCCCTTTCTCCCCCTTTCCCTGCCTTCCTTTCTTCTAGTAATACCCTCCAGCTAACGGAGAATCAGAATTAAAGACCAGGAGAGCCCCTGCCTGCATTCAGTTTCCCTTCTGATAAGAAAAAGTATGGGAACAAATAAATAAAGATATTTTAGATAATGAAAAATCTTATGGATGAAAGAAAAGAGTGATGTGATCAGAGAGTGACTGAGGAGAGTATTTCTACAGAGAGTCGTCAGGCAAGTCCTCTCTGAGGAGCGAACAACTGAGTTAAGACCTGAACAATAAGGAGCCAAGACTAGAGAGAGAGAGTGGCAAGGAATGTAGAGGTCTCAGCACCTGCAAAAGCTCTGAGATGAGAACGAGCACATTTATCACAGAATCTGTAACGTCAGTGTGACAGGAGCAAAATGGAAGAAGGGATCAGTGGCACGAGATAAACCTGGAGAGACAGGGAGGTGGGGGTGAATTCACATGCACCTTAAAGGCCAAAGCTAAGGGTTATTTGAAGTATTATGAAAAGCTGTCAGAGAAGTCTTAACTGTTTGTTATTGTAAGCAGGGGAATGGTGATACAATACGATTTCTGGTTTTTCAAAATCATTCCATTTCTTTTAAAAAATTCTTAAGTGCAATAATTTTAAAATTTGACTGATAAAATTTAAATTGAAAAATGCATTGAGTAGATACATATACCATGCATTTGAAAAAGAAAAATAAACCTTTTCCTGAATGCCTGAATCTCAAAATCATGTTGGGAAGCCAGACACCAGCCAAGTCACCATGACTGTGTCCCCATTACCGAGCAGAGAAGAGGAAAATCTTCAGTGGGTTAAAAATAGATGTTAAGTCTGAAAACTTTCTACCCAGAGACAGTTTCCCCCCACACCTTCACTCTCTAGTTTATCTGCGGGAACTGTGCACTACCTCTCATCAAGAAGAGAGGTCTGATATATTGTAGAACACAAAGAATATAGCTAGTGTTTTATAGTAACTATAATGGAATATAATCTTTAAATATTGTGAATCACTATATTGTACATCAATAATGTAGATAATATAGTACAGCAACTATTCTTCAATAATAAAAAAAAGAAAGTAATCAAAGAGATGGGTCCAACATAATGACCAATTCAGCCAAGGATCATGAGGGGATGTTGCAAGCACTGGAGGAAGAGGAAATTCACACAGTCTCAAAGTATCATTCCACAGACTAAACAAATTACAAAGGGAAAAAAAAATGTACCTTGACAAGGAAGAGATCTGGTGGTCACAACCTACTCAAAAGCTCACATTTACCATCTCCAAGCAGGAGACAAATTGACAGTCTGGGTCTCTGATGTGATACAATAGAAAGTATACACCATCTACCTGCTATTCTGGCTAAAATGTTTCATGATTTTTCACCTGACAGTTCTGATTTCGCCATACTACTTACTGAAGGCTAATCTTGAGATAGAAAAATGATGTTTTAAGCTATATAAAAAAAGTTACAACTAATTAAATGGATGTTAGCTTGAGGAATGGGCAGAGCTAGATAATTCTGTGGAGGTCATGGTGGGAAACCATGGCTTTAAACGAAGTGGCCCACTACAAGAACCGAAATTGGAATCATAGGGACTCTGAACATCTGGAGTTTTCATCATGAAAGAGCTTTTCTCATGGCTCAGTTGCGAAAGAATCCACCTGCAGTGTGGGAGACAGGTTTGATCCCTGGGTTGGGAAGATCCGCTGGAGAAGGGAGCAGCTACCCCTCTGCAGTATTCTGGCCTGGAGAATTCCATGGACCATACAGTCCACGGGGTCACAGAGTGACTTCCACTTTCATATATATATATATATATATATTTACACACAGTACATATACTGCTGTTGTTCAGTTGCTAAGTCAGGTTTGACTCTGTGCAACCCCATGGACTGCAGCACACCAGGCTTCTCTGTGCATCACTATCTCCCTGAGTTTGTTCAAACTCATGTACGTCGAGTCATTGATGCCATACAACTGTCTCATCCTCTGTCATCCCCTTCTCCTCTTGCCCTCAATTTTTCCCAGCATCAGGATCTTTTCCAGTGAGTCAGCTCTTCCCATCAAGTGGCCAAAGTATTGGAGCTTTAGCTTCAACGTCAGTCCTTCCAATGAATATTCAGGGTTGATTTCCTTTAGGATGGAATGGTTGGATCTCCTTGCAGTCCAAGGGACTCTCAAGAGTCTTCTCCAGCACCACAGTTCAAAAGCATCAATTCTTCAGCGCTTAGCCTTCTTTATGGTCCAATNTCCAAGGGACTCTCAAGAGTCTTCTCCAGCACCACAGTTCAAAAGCATCAATTCTTCAGCGCTTAGCCTACTTTATGGTCCAATTCTCACATCCATACATGACTACTGGAAAAACCATAGCTTTGACTAGACAGACCTTTGTTGGCAAAGTGAAGTCTTTGCTTTTTAATACACTGTCCAAGTTTGTCATAGCTATTCTTCCAAGGAGCAAGCTTCTTTTAATTTCATGGTTGCAGTCACTGTCCTCATAGATTTTGGAGCCCAAGAAAGTGAAATCTGACACTGTTTCTACATTTTTTCCCCATCTATTTGCCATGAAGTGATAGGACTGGATGCCATGATCTTAGTTTTTTGAATGTTGAGTTTTTAGCCAGTTTTTTCACTCTCCTCTTTCACCTTCATCAAGATATGGATATATATA
>SJYQ01001793.1:1808398-1832965 GCA_006410935.1 Redunca redunca | reverse complement strand
TATATATTCATTGTTTAAAAAAACAGAAAAGTTTGAAAATTTCAAAGTATAAAAAGGAAAAATATCCATGTTTTGAAAGGTATAAAAATTTCCCCATATTTTGAAAAATAGAAAAATGAAAAATTACCATATCACCACTACCATCCACTTTTAACCTTCTGCACTCTTGCCCATCTTTTGTTCAATGCATATTTTATAAATGTTTCACACAATATTTACATTTTTGCTGCCTAATTATTTTTTAATTGACTTAAAACACACCCTCGTGCTATAAGATTATTGTTATAGCTGAATAATTTTCTATCATATAGCTATAACCATTCTCTATGATCAGAATTAAAACAAGGTGCTGTATTTAGGCTACTTCCACATAAGCAATCTGAAGAATCCAGTACTATAGCAAATGGCATGAAATATGATGAAAGAACTCTCATACTTCACCAGGGTATGAAGCATATCTAATAAAAGGCTGTATTTGAAGACACTAATTTTATGCCCATTGTTCTGTTAAGGGCTTTACACATGCCCGATCTCTTTTTAAACCTGAAAAAGAAAACCCTATGAAGTGAGGACATTTTCATTTTACAGAGGGAGAAAGTGAGTCTCTAGAAAATAATCAGTTTGCCTAAATCATACAGTTGTGTAAATAGCAGAGATGAGATTTAAACGCAGGTCAGTATGATTTTTACCAGGTTGTACATAATACAGGACAGCTATCAAGGTGAGTCCTTAGATCTGGTTAAAAGAAAAGAGAAAAAGTACCAGTAGATGTTTTGGTGCTGATTAAATTGGACAAATTTTTTTAATTAAATATAACAGATCATTTGGTCCTTTGAAGATTTGGATCTTTACGCACCTGAGGTAGATTTATGATCCAAACATCTTAATGGCACAGTTTTCATTATTATGTCAAGACACAAATTCTGAGGGCTTTAAATAGACAACAGGTCTGAGAGGAAACCAACTAACTTTTAAGATACTTTCAATATTCCAGGAGTTTGAAAAATATTAACTCACAAATTCTACAAAGCAATTATAATTAAACCTATTTTGCAAATAAGAAAACATTTTCAATGTTAATTTCATTCATATCTCCTATAATGTAGGCTTTTTACTACCTTCGAGGTTATTAGTCTCACTGGTAGTCAAATATTAATAGTATTTAGGTTAATTATTTATCTTTGAGTAGATTATTTTTCTTCTGATTAGAATGTAAGGAGCTTAAAGGTAGAGAATGCATTTTAAAATCAGAGAATAAAATCTGAATCACTAAGTTCTAATCAACCTCATTATACTGGTCTTATATTTTACAGATGAAGAACATGAAAAGAGAGGGCAGATGACTTGGCCAAAGAAACACAGCTTTATAAATCTTATTGCAGAGCTAGACATTCAAACCTGTGGCTTAAATCTTGACCCAGTCTTCCCTGTTATATATTACTGTTTTATGATTTCCCATATCATCCTGAGTGCCTAGGTCTGTGCACACACACTCAATCAATACATGCTTACAGAATCAAACTGGCTAATTTCCCTAGAGATTATGGTACCATTTATGCTAAGAGCATGCCATAACCCGATTTCTCAATTAGTACTCAGATCTTCTAGAACCACTTAGCTGCCTCTCATCTAACATTAGTAAGTTGGCAAAGTTTTCTGTTTTTCTTTTTTTAAAAAAAGAATAGGAAAAGAGTTAGGGATAACAGGTATTATCTTTGGTGCTTTTTAATCTTCCTTGGTAAGATGGTCATGCTTTGGAGCTATACACATTGAATGCCTAATGTCACATTGCTATTCAATATCGGCAGCTACAGCTTTCTTAATGACAGTGGTAATTGGGTGTATGTAACTAGGAGTCATTACAATAAATAGATTGATTTTAGTTTGCAGCTTCACCACCACCATCTGCAATGAGTTTGGAAACAATGTAGGGGGAGGGGTAGCTCCCTGGACAATCAAATAAAACCATTTAGCATGAATGGTTGGGAATGACCAGTTTTCAGTAAGTCGATCTGTGTGCCATCTAAATGTTCTAGCAGCCACATCTACAACTTTTTAATTTCCCCTGCAAACTTTTCGGTAAGGCTAATATTCATTGTTCAGAAGGTATTTTATTTTTTAAATATTCATTTGTTTAATGTCAATATGTCAGACACTTGTACTAATATAGACACTATTAATAGCTAGTATTAATAAAACTAATAGCTACTATTAATAATAGCTATTTATAAGGGCTTATGTGCCAGTCACTGTGCTCTGTGCTTTTAATTTAATCCTCAACACAATTCTATTGATACTATGATTATCCCTAATTTATAAATGAGGAGGTGGAGGCTTACTGAAACTAGCTTGCCAAAGGTCACCCAGGAAGATATAATAAAAGCTAAAATGTTTTGGGTTATGACTCTATGCTTGACATTGTTTGATACCATTTAATTCTTTTAATAACTCTGTGAAATAGGTTTATTATTATTATACCCATTTACAGATGATAAAACTGAACCCTGGAGTATGTAGGTTTATGAAGCTAGTAAGAGGCAGAATGAGGCATCAAACTCAAACAGTCTGCCTCTAGAATCTGGCCTCTTCCAACACCATACCATGTTACTTCTTCAAACTAGTGATTCTGGGTTTAGACATAGTTTTGTCTGATAGCAAAGCCCCTACCTTAAACAGCATAGGGCATGACTTGAATCTGGAGAAAGTGTGATAGATCAAATACGATTAGTAGTTTTTTTCAATACTTAATGTTATGGCAACCCACTCCAGTATTCTTGCCTGGAGAATCCCACGGACAGAGGAATCTGGCAGGCTACTGTCCATGGGGTCACAAGGGTAGGACATGACTTAGTTACTAAACCACCACCACCAATGTTCCACAATGGCATTGAAAAAAAACATGAAATACTAAGGGATAAATCTAACAAAATATGGCAAAATTTTAGCAGCAGATTATATGCTACTATCATAAAAGAATTAATGAAATAATTTAGATAAGACTTAAGCAAATGGAAAGATAAACTATGTTAGTGAGTAGGAAAACTCAGCATTACTAACATAAAAATTATCCCCAAATTGATCTATAGATTCAATGCAATTTCAATCAAAAACCTACAAGGCACTTTAAAAAAGAAATTTACAGGCTAATTATAAAAATTACATGAAAATATAAAGATCTAAAATGGCTAAAACTGTTTTAAGGAAAAGAGAACAAAATTGTAGGACTTATGACTATCTGATTTTAAGACTTACTGTAAAACTACATTAATCAGAGGAGGGTGGTATTGCTACAAGGACAGACAAATACATCAATGATACAGAGTAGAGAGTCCAACAATAGGCTTGCACATATGTAGTCAATTGATTTTTTGACAAGGTGCAATGATAATTTAATGGATAAAGGATATTCTTTTCAGCAAATAGTGTTGAAACAATTAGATGTCCACATGCAAAGGAAAAAAAGCTCACTCCATATACAAAAATTAATTCAAAATGAATCACAAGCCTAAACTAAAAATCTAGACTTGTAAAATTTCTAGGAAAAAACATAGGAGAATATCTTTGTAATCTTGTGTTAAGGAAACAAATGCTTATACAGCATAGAAAAAAGCATAAACCATAAAAGAAAAAAATTGATTTTATTGAACTTCATCAAAATTAAAACTTCAGCTCTTCAAAAAAAATTCTTAGGATTATAAAAGAACCACAGAGTGGGAGAAAATATTTGCAAAACACATATCTGTTAAAAGACTTTATCTGGAATATGTAAAGACTTCTTGCTGCTACTAAGTCACTTCAGTCGTGTCCGACTCTGTGCGACCCCATAGACGGCAGCCCACCAGGCTCCTCCATCCATGGGACTTTCCAGGCAAGAACACTGGAGTGGGTTGCCATTTCCTTCTCCAATGCATGAAAGTGAAAAGTGAAAGTGAAGTTGCTCAGTCGTGTCTGACTTCTAGCAACCCCATGGACTGCAGCCCACCAGGCTCCTCCATCCATGGGATTTTCCAGGCAAGAGTACTGGAGTGGGGTGCCATTGCTTACAACTCACTAAAAAAAGAAGAGGACAACACAATTTTAAATATGTGAAGAGATTTAAATAGACACTTTATCAAAGAAGAGAGGTGAATGGCAAATAAGTATATGAAAAGATTCTGAACATCATTTGTCACTAGGGAAATAAAAATTAAACTATAATTAGATACCACAAGAACACCTATTAGAATCACTATGTTAACAACAACAAAATAAACAGATAGTAATACCCAGTGATGGAGAGAACAGTGAACGTATTAATATATTACTGATGGTGAGAAAATGTTACAGTCACTTTGGGACACAGTTTAGCAGTTTCTTATAAAAGTAAATATATACTTACCTGGTGATGTGATGCAACTGTCCTACTCCTAGGTATTTACCCAAAGGAAATGAAAACATATGTTCACACAAAGACTTGTTCTCAAATATTTTTAGTTGCTTTATTCACAGAAGTCCCAAACTGAAAACAACACAAGTGTCCATAACTTGAGGCATGAGTAAAAAAATTAGGGACTTCCCTGGTGATCCAGTGATTAAGAATCTGCCTTCCAAAGCAGCACACAGGGGTTCGATCCCTGGTTGGGGAACCAAGATCCCACATGCCATGGGGCACAGTCTGCAATTACTGAGCCCACACACTCTGGAGCCTGTGCGCCATAACTAGAGAGAAGCTCACACACGGTAGTGAAGATCCTGCATGCTACAACTAAGACCCAACACAGCCAAAAATAAATAAGTAAATAAATATTAAAAAAATAATAACAAAAATACGGGCTTCCCTGGTGGCTCAGTGGTGAAGAATCTGCCTGCCACTACTGGAGATAGGGTTCGATCCCTGATCCAGGAAGATCCCACGTGCCATGGAGCAGCTAAGCCTGGCACCACAACCATTGTGCCTGTGCTCTGGTGCCTGGGAACCACAGGTATTGAGCCCACTTGCGTCAGCTACTGAAGTCCACGTGCCCTAGAGCCCGTGGTCCACAGCAAGAGAAGCCCCCGCAATAAAAAGCCTGCACACCGCAATAAAGAGTAGCCCCCACTTGCCACAACTAGAAAAACCCAGGGCAGCAACGATGACCCAGCACAGCCACAAATAAATAAAATTATTAAATATCATTGCATTCTTTAAAAATTAATACAAGTAAAAATTTAAGGTACATTCATACAAGGAAATACCAGTCAGCGACAAAAAGGAGCAAGCTACCTAATAAAAAGAGTGGACCACTGCAATGTGCAACAACATAGATCATTTTAAAAGTATGATGCCAAGGAAGAAAGGTCTGACATGAAGGGCTACCTACTGTATGAGTCCTTTACATCATACTCCACAAAAGGCAAACTAGAGGGAGAGAAACTGGATCAGCAGTTGCCAGGAACTGGAGGTAAGGGGGAGTACTGACCAGAAGGGAGTATGAGGGAGTTTTCTGAGGAGATGAGAATATTCTGTGTGTTGATTTTGGTGCCAGCTGCATGTCCATACCTAGTTATTATAACTCTTCAAGCTTTACATCTAATAAGGCAAATTGCTTTCTGTAAGTTATACTCCAGTAAAGCTGACTGAAAACTTAACAAAACAGAATCACCTGTGGAGCCTGTTGAAACATCACTGTGCCTCACCCGGGGAGGTTCTGATTCTGCCTGAGGTCTGGGAAGCAGGAGGAGGCAGACTGCATTTCTAACAAATTGCCAGGTGAATCAAAGGTTGCCGGTTGGAGAACCTACTTGGAGAAACACCATCTGAACTGATATCGGGGGAGGAGGTTCTGTTCTCAGTCCCTGGAAAAAGGCTCTCTTGCTGTGGGCTATTTGCCCTTAAAACACATCAGTCCCCAATGCTTATCATATGGGTCTTCTCCATTCAGCCAATGATGGCCACTCATGGGTTCTGCCTTGGCTCCTTGAGGCTTTAGACCCATTACCTTGGGAGGGGAACAGCTTGCCCCACTATGCTGGTAAAAGGGAGTCCTGCAGATAACAGCATCAGAGGATATGGGATCCTTATAGGCCCACCTCTAACAGCTATGGCTAGAGGGAGTGCCATGGTCTAGTGGACCCCTCGTCAAATGGAAACAGCTCATCAGAGAACTTGTCTCTCTGGCTCCTTCCATGATTCCCTGCATCTCCCCATCCATGTCTCTCTGCCCTATTTCCCTTTCCTGTTTTCTTCTCTAAGGAGAGCATCTCTTTGTTACTATGGATGGATCTTGGCATTAGGCAGACCTAGTTTGAATGCCAATTTGGCCACTGATTGTGTGTAATTTGGAACAACTTGCTTCATCTTCTCTGAGCCTGATTTTCCTAACTAAAAGGAGAATGATAAACGTTACCCAATAAGTATACATGTGTATGTTAAAAGTATCTATAAACAGGTGTCGATTGGGATTCTTCATTTTACCTTAGAAGTGGCAGCTAGGACCCAGGGCTGAGACAACAGAATCTCTATCTAAAAACCACCATCAATAAATGAGGCTAGGGGCTTCCCTAGTGGTCCAGTGGTTAAGAATCCTCCTTGTAACACAGAAAACACTGGTTCAATCCCTAGTCCCGGAAGGTTGCACATGCCATGAGCATTTAAGCCTGCTCGCTGCAACTACTGAAGCCTGTTCACTGAGAGCCCTGTTCCACAAGAGAAACCACCGCCAGGAGAAGCCCGCACAGTGCAACTAGAGAATAGCCCCTGCTCATCGCAACTAGGGAAAGCCTGCTTGGAGCAACAGAGGCCCAGTGCAGTCAAAATAATAATAATAATAATAAACTAAAAAATAAATATATTTTTTTAAAACAACAGATGTGGCCTGTCGCCTCCCTTAGAACTTATTATGGAGCAACCAAACTGACTGTGCTGCTTCTCTCTCGCTCAAACTATTACCACCTTCTATTCTCCTTCCTTTATAACAAAGCAAAACAAAAATCCCAGAGGAGATGCTGAGGAAGAGGCACTGGAGGACTTGGGAAGGTAGAGAACTTGGGGCAGAGGCTTGTCCTTCACCTGCCTGGCTACCACCTGGCTTCCCCCAAGGCAAGGGATGTGACAAGAAGATCCCTCACAGGCTAGGGGCCTGCAGGGGAGAAGACCAGCAATCTCTGTTTAGATAGCTACCTATATAGCAGACTGGCTGAGCTGCTTCTGTGCCCATGTGAGAAGAAAGACAAGAGAACTGGGGAAAATTAATGGGGAGAGAGAGGCAGGGACTCTGAATCACCCCTGACATCCCTGCTTAGATGTGGCAAGGATGAGGGATGTCCTGTGGGTCAAAGGTCATGGAAATTGGGTAGGCTTGATCTGACTTGATTACCAGGAGGCAAGTGGTCCCCAAAGCAAGAGGCTTTGATGTGACCTGGTACAGTGTGCAGTGACAGAGGTCAAACAGTGCTGTGTGTCTCCTGCACTGGGGCCTCTCAAGAACCCCATATATACCCAGCATTTGGTTATGTGTCTTCCAGAAGGTGATGAGGGATATTGAGTCCCCATGGAATCAGCTAAAAGCAACCAGCAGGGAAGGACAATTATCAGGAGCTGGTATGAAAGTTATGTTTGCCCTACTGGCTCCAAACATCAGAGGAGATAGCACTGTAAAGGAAAAGGGAGAAGAATCCCAGAACTAAGCCTCTTTTCCCACCATGACCCCTGAGCCACAATTCTGGCCAGCACAGGGGAGGGGCAGACATGAAATCCAGTATGAGACTGGTGTTGTATGTTGGATGAACATTTAATACCAGAGAATGATTGGAAGATTATGGATTCTGCCCAATATAAGGAATGAGAAAAGGAGATTTTATGAGCCTGCTGCAAGCAGTGCATAAAGAAAAAAAATCTGTTTTATATCTCACCAAGTTTGGGTTCTTCAATAAACCAGTTATATATCTATATGAAGCACCTGGTACACTACACGGTGCACCTAGTCACACATATGTGTATGCATGTATTTATAGTCTGGTAGATGAGCTGTTAGGAAGAATGAATATAACAAGAGTAATTGTGAAGAGAAATATGGCATTTTTATATTACACAGTCCTGATCTGCATTCTTATGCACTTGCCCACATTCAGTAAATCCTTTTTATACAAAGTCCTCTGAGAAATACAGAGATTCATTAGGTAAATCTCTACCTTCAAGTAGCTTATAGCCTATTAGGGGTTATTAAAATATGAAAACATACAGAGAAGTATGATACAAGGCACTGAGTACCAAAGAAAGACCCCCAGCTTTTGAATTGCTCGTATGTTGCTGTCCCTATGATGGAATTTGGCGTTATTTTATCTCGTTTCTCACAACAGCCCTTTCAGGTAAGTCTTACGATCTATTTACATATACCCTGCCCCTTTAGTCTTGCTATTCCTGGTTCTATTTTTACCTGCTATCATTATTTGAACTCCTACCAGCTACTAGGCATGTCACATCCATTATGAAAATGTAAAAGGCTATGACTATTTCGTTGGAATGGAGAGAAAAGAGCCTATAGATTTTATTATCAGACAACCTAGAGTTCAAATCCTGGGTCTGAGAACTTGGACAGGTAATTTAACCTCTCTGACCCTCAGTTTTCTTATAATCACACCTACCTTGCAGGGGATGATGAGAAATCAATGAGACAATATATGTAAAGCACCTACCACAGTGCCCAGCAATTTGTTATCAACAAATACTCATTCTCCACCTCCTGTACATCCAGAGGGAAGCAGCTCATTGTGTGCATGAGACCTGGGCTTCCTTCCCTCGTCTCCCCTCCCTCCATCCTCCGTGGGTGCTCAGATACTCAACTTAGGATGTGCAGTTGAAGACTCTCCCGTCCATCACCCAGGCTTGACTACTTTCTCAATCTCTGAGCACAGTTACTATCTTAATCAACCTCCTCTTGTCAGGATTCACCTTTATTTCTTCCAAGTGCTATGCTCTCTTCTCTAGAAGGGAATTTATGCTCACTTCAGGCATTCATCTCCCAACCTCCACTGTTAACAGTCACCGAGGCAAAGAATTAATTTTTGTAAAGGAATGTCTACTTTTCCTTGTCAATAAATTACACTAGGCAAGTCTCGGTGGCCCAGCCACCCCCTCCTTTGCAAACTTACTCCAGATGGACTTGAAAACCAGCTTATTTACCTCTTTCCCTACTGTCATCTTCCCCTCTTGTCAATTTGCTTTTGTCTCTTAAAATCATTCTGATTTCACCATATTTGTGGACAGCTTGGACACTAGGCAGGATCCTGTTATTTTCAATGATTTTCCCTTTTATTTACCTTAGTTCTTGTCAGATGTGTGTATTTATTTTTATATCTTATTTATTGCTAGATAGCAGGCAAGCATTCCAGGCAGACATCCCTACATCCTTGAAGCCCTTCTCTATTTGTCCATTCATATCATCTCTTTACAGCTCTTCCATTAGTCAGATGCTAAGATGCTATTTGTTGAAATTTTTTAGACTCCAGTGCAGTGAAAATGAAGGTAGATTTTCTTTTTCTAGAAGCTGCCTAAAAGCAAATGGTCATGAGTCAATTTCATTAACTCATAGGTCAACTCTCCTTCCCCAGCTGAGGTGCCACTTTGCTGTAAGCTTTCTTAGGCACCTGGGTTAACAACTCTGCTTTTGGGAACCCTCATTCATGTTTTCCCTGCTATTCCTCTCACAACATGTTGGAATTCTTTTTGCATCTCTCTCCTCCAAAATATCAATACTTGTCTAGAGAGCAGGGACAATCTCTTTTTCCTTGTGTACTCTTCGCTTCCAGCACAGTGCGTTTGCCCATAATCAGTGCTCAATGAATATTTTTAGACAACTGATTTCTTTGAAGATAATATGTTGCCAACTGGCCAGAATCCCAGTTTGGGAATTTCCTAGCTGAACCATTAAGCTCCTAATCTTCAATTTCATCATCGTAGAATGCATATAAATTGCAGTGTTGAATAGGATTTTATAGGTCACAAAGATAAACGTCATAGATGGGGAACCTCAGGCTCCAAGTGGGAAGAGTCTTACCTAGAGTCAGCTTTTAGGTCCACCATCTGGCCTGAGTGGTATTTCAGAGGGATTTGCTGATGGAGTCAGGAAGCAAGTCTACTGATCTAAATACAATTGTCTAGGCCACAGCCCCAAGGCAGAGAAAAGGGTGCATAGCTTCAAGTAGGCAGAGAAAGTAAACGAACAGGATGTACTTTCTAGATCAGGATTTGGGAGTCCTCAGGTTTGTGGAAAATTGTCTCTAGGACCTTTCTTTGGAAACTTGGATATAAGGGACTAGAAATGAATGCTGCCTCATAGGAATGGCTGGGGGTCAATAAGATAAATTTTTCATGATGTACTGAGTTCCTCAAAGAAGGTATCATAAGAACGTTGAACCTGATAACATTTCACAAGGAATGAACATGCGGATGAATAGAGGGCCTGGAAGAAGAGAAAAGTGGGCTTTGAGTGGCAAGGCCAGCAAACACAGTGGCTATAATTTGCTCTGGAACTGCATTGTTAATACAGAGGAATTTCCAAGAAGTCTCAGCCACACCAGTCCTTTGGTCAGCATTGACCAAGGCTGCAGAGAGGCAGGGAGTTAGAACAGGAAGCCAGTGTAGACTGTGGGCTAATTTGTGTTGGACTTTGAAATTGGGAAGACTAGGGATTACGTCCTGGCCTGACTACTAACTCCCTATGTATACTCACACAGTTTCACTAAGCCTCAAAACCTCAGATTCCTTTTCTATAAAACAATGATAGTGAAACCAGCTTCGAAGATTGTGAGGATTGAGTGAGATAATGGTTGTGAATCATTCACCAAGAAGGCTCAGTCCCCAGAGGAAGTAGCCTCTGGAATGAGCCACTCAGCCTTCTGCATGTTCCATATCAGCAGTCCATCTCTGAATCCACAGAGTGTTGCCTTGTTGAGAGGGCTCAGTATCTGCCTTGGTGTCCTCATTAGTTTTGGATGCCTTGAGAAGACTGGGGCCCGCCCAGCCTCAATTTTGGTGATAGGCTGGGGTCCTGATACCCCTCACTGACTTGGCTCCATAGTGCTAGATCCTCCCTTAACCATAAACCTTATCTCTGACCTGAAAGAGAGCGGTTACTGTATTCCAAAAGTAAGATGGGTCCCCTTGGATGGACTAAATCCTAGCTTCTCTCATCCCCAGGAACCTGGGATTTTGGCTGCCTGTTGTTACTCTCACAATCCAGTTCTTTTTGTTAACATTATCAAAGAAGAAGGAGATCAAAACTGTCTAGGAAAGTAGCAGACAGATCCTCATTACCAACAGGGTAAAGTCCAAACTCCTTACATGGGCACCAGGCCCATAATGATCTGGTTTCTCTCTGTCTCCCTGGCACCAGTTACTCCAATGTATTCTTCAGTTTCTGTATTTTATCCATGTTGTACCACTTCTTGTTTTCTGACAGTGCCATGTTTTTTCAGACCTCTCCACTGGAGTGCATGCTCTTCTCTCTTCTCAGGATACTCTACATTTTCACCAGGCAAAACCACTATCATTCTATAAGCTGCAGCCTTGCCACTATTTTCTCTTCAAAGCCTTCCCTGACCCTTTTGGGTAGACCAGGGCATTCCTTTCCATATGCTTCCACTGTATCTGAGCATATATGTTGTATATAACACCATATTGAGTTACTATTTTAGTCTCTGCATGTGTCATTTCCCAATCCTCTCTCTCCTCCCAGATTGTAAGTCCTTGGAGAACAGTGACTATGCTTTATTTATCTCTGCATCTCTAGCACACAGCACAGTATCTGGCTCCTACTAGGTGCCCAAAAGTCCTAATTGATTTGATGAATAAAATTAATTTCTACAGCATGGTTCTCACCTAGACCTGGTTTTCTCCCAGCATGACTCATGGCTGTGGATATCTGAATTATGGCAAATAGCGTTCAAGCAGAAATCGGGATCTTAGGGGACCACAGGCACTTGACCTAATAATGGTCCTCACAGGAAGACTAGGCTGTTTGCTGGAGCATGTAGCACCAGGTTGTAACCATCCATCCATCCAGTCAGCTTAATCAACCCTAATGGTCAATGGAATGACCCATATCATAGCCTTACCCTCTCCCATCCATCAGAATTATTGATTAAGGTGGCAGTGCTAACATGTGCTTTAAAGAACACAGATGATACAGGAGACCACTGACAAAAATGGTTCCATGGTCAAATAAGGTAAGAAATGCAACACATTTTTTCTCCTTCTAGGAGTCATAAACCTTATTTATCACATCAAAGGTTCAGAGGAAAATTATGGATAAAGACATCCATTTAATTTGTTAGACCAGTGCCTTCCAAACTTATCTTACCATTAGAAATCATTTTCCCTGTTATACCTATTTACATCCCAGGGAGCTAATATTCTACACAATTAAGCTTTGGGAAATGCTGGATTAAGAAATTTCCCTAGATGATGTAGGGGAGCATCTTCAAGGAGAGGGGTTTCTAGGCAAAGGAGGATAGAAATAGATATACAGGTAGAGAACAGGTCATAGAAGGCTATGAAATACCAAAGTATATTTATTATAAATTACTCCTACGTTTTCCTCATTTTAAAAACTCTGGTATTGCAGAGTCCTAAACAAACATNGTTTGAACTGTGGTGTTGGAGAAGACTCTTGAAAGTCCCTTGGACTGCAAGGAGATCCAACCAGTCCATTCTGAAGGAGATCAACCCTGGGATTTCTTTGGAGGGAATGATGCTGAAGCTGAAACTCCAGTACTTTGGACACCTCACGCGAAGAGTTGACTCATTGGAGAAGACTCTGATGCTGGGAGGGATTGGGGGCAGGAGGAGAAGGGGAGACAGAGGATGAGATGGCTGGATGGCATCACTGACTCGATGGACATGAGTCTGAGTGAACTCCGGGAGTTGGTGATGGACAGGGAGGCCTGGCGTGCTGCGATTCATGGGGTCGCAAAGAGTCGGACACGACTGAGTGACTGAACTGAACTGAAGCCTAATCTGGGTTTCCCCTCAAACTCTTCTATGATGGTTGGGAGGGAAAATACAATCTAAGTGAAAGTAAATGCCCAATTCTGTTTAAGTTCATCCAGACTCAATAATTTAAGCTCTTCTTATGGTGGTACCCAGGGTCTGGTTAAAAAACTAGTAATAATGTTCCACTGGGGTCACGGTTCTCCCTTCTTGGTCCTCCCTCAGTGTCAGGTCCAGAGGTGTTGGGTTGGCCTGTCTGAGATTCCTTTGAGCAGGCAAGGGGAGCCAGAATTGTTAGGTGGAGCATCCCTTGCCTGTCTTGGTCTCTGGGGCCATGACTCTTGACCTCTTGGTTCTGCTGGCCCTCCTATCCCCGTGAGTTGTGTGAGTCATAGTCTGGTCTCTCCCTCAGCTTGGACTAAAACCTGGTTGCTCTGTCCTCAGTTTCCACTGGCTGCAGACTCCCGAATCTCTGTCATTCCCTGCATCCAGTCCACCAATCATTCCTTCTCCCAACCTGTACAGGGTTCATTATCTGCCGAGCTCAGGTGTCAGCATTCTGGCTCCCCCTTCTGCATCTCTCTTCCTGAACACATTAGACTCCACTGCAGAGTCATGTGGGGCAGCCCCAGAGGTTTTCTCTTTCTAGAGTCCTAAGAATGAACTGGAATAAAGTGCTTTGGCCTTCAATATTACCCAGAGATGTCTACAGCAGTTCCAGCTATGGCTTGGAGAGAAGAATGTCAGAACCCATCTGCCCCACCCAGTTTCTCTTGCTCTTCCTTTCCAACAGCCCTCCAGGTTAGAGAAAGGCTCTTCTTTAATTTTCCTGAGTTAAATCCTCTTCCCAATGGTACTTACTCCTTTGCTTTTCCTATCAGATACTCAGAACTGGGTCCACAAGAATCAGCCCTAGGTAGGTTAAAGGGGGAGAATGAAGACATGTAGGAACTTCTCTCTGAAGACAACAGTCTGGTCTGCAAGCCTATTGTCTTAATGTATAATTCTCCTTAGCAAATCAGGAACTTCAGAATATCTTCCCTCTTCTCTTCACATTCTAACACATTTCATCTAGTCTCAGTGCAAAGAAATGTATGTCTTAGCCACTTAGGAAACCCTATCCTTTCATTTAGTTGGAACCCTTAAAACATTTTTATGTAAAAGCAACCTACAGACACCAGAAAATGATGAAACCTAGAGATACCTGATTCTTATTTCTGTGATAGTAATCATTCTTTACGTATATCAAAAGACTACAGTTTATAAACTATAGAAAAAGAACATGGGAAAGAGTGCTTTGATCAAGTCAATGACATACAATAACAATTTGTGTGGCCTGGGAAAAGTTTCTGAATTCCTCTGACTCTTAGTTTCCTTATCTGAATGGGGACTAAAGATCCCTATAACGTAGCATGGGATAACATTTCATGAAGATTAAATGTGACTGGTTCATATAGAAAACTATAGAGTCATAAACATGATAATTATTATTCTCTAATTAGAGGCTTGGAGAGGACTATGATAATTATGGCCATCATTTTAATGTGCTTAGCATGCACCAAAAAGTCTGGTGAGGGCTTAAGGTAGATTAAGTTATTCAATTCTAGCAGTACCATATGAAACAATTATTATTATTATTAGTAGTAGTATTTTAATATTCTTTCTTTATTTGGCTGTGCCAGGGCTTAGTTGAGGCTCATGGGATCTTCGATCTTCTGCGGTATCTTTAGTTTCAGCATGTAAACCCTTAGCACTGGGATGTGGGATCTAGCTCCTGACCAGGGATCAATCCAGAGCTTCCTACAGTGGGAGTAGCCACTGGACTGCCAGGGACGTCTCTGCACTTACTATTATTATTATTCCCATTTTTCAGATGAGGAAATCAAGACGTGGGGAGGGTAAATAATTGGCCTCAAGGCATTCAGCAATGAACAATAAACCCAGTATTCAAACCCATATGGCTTGCCTTCAAGCTCTTAACAACCATGCTGTAGGGCCTTCTGTTCTGTGTGGAAGGCCAAGGATATAATGATGGTGATATTCATATCAATGCCGAGGAAAACAAAGCAGAGCATGGAGGGAACGTGGGCAAAATCACACAGCAGGTTAAGGGCACAGCTGAGTGAAGGATGTGTGTGTGCTAAGTCGTTTCAGTAGTGTCCGACTCTTAGCAAGCCTATGGACCATTGCCCGCCTGGCTCTTCTGTCCATGTAATTCTCCAGGCTAGAATACTGGAGTGGGTTACCATGCCCTCCTTCAAGGGATCTTCCTGACCCAGAGATCGAACTGGGTCTCTTACAGCTCCTGTATTGTCAGGCGGGTTCTTTACCACTAGCGCCGATAGGGTGCATGATTTCTCGTCTCTGCGAATCTTTTAACCACATCTGGCTGCTTGCTTAGACAGGGATCAAGGAGCCAAAGACAGATAGCATTGGGCATTTTGTCTTCTAGGCTTGCTCTGCCCAAGAAGTCTTCTCAGAAGTCTCAAGGTACAGAGGAGAGAGCGATGCAAACCCTTCACACTTCCCCCCTCCAATGTGCGGATTCAGCTCGAATTAGTCTTGTTAAAGGAAGCTGGCCATTTCGTGTCATGGCACATTACATCTATGTGGTCTCACCTCTCTCTGCTGTAAAATGAGGTAACTAATTCACGTTAGCAGCTTTCCCCTTTCTGCCTAAAATGTGTCCTCTGATGACGATAATGCAGGGAGATGGGAAATGTTTTAATGTGATCGCTCCTTCACTGTGGATTAGGATACATTCAAAGCAGCGTTTCTTCCATGCCTGGGCTCACTTTCAAGATTGTCTGTGTGGATTAGGGAACAGGATGGTTTTGCAATGCTAAATAAGGTATTTTATGTTCCTCCTGTTATCATTGGGTTTGACAGAAAGGGGAAATTTAACTTCGGGGGAAGGAATTACATATGCCTATACACATTCGTGCGCATAATGGAACGTTTATTTTTGTCAGTGGAAGAAGCTCTTCTCAGAAGGTCACCAGCTGTTAGGTAAGAAAATAGTAAATGTGATATCATGGTTAAGAGGATGAGCTTTCCCATCCTTCAGGCCTGAGCTCAGGTTCTGGATCTACCATGTCCAGCTGTGTGACCTTGGGCCAGCTATGTAACCTCTCTGTTAAGGAGCTTCCTTGACTGCAAAATGAAGAAATATTTTCCTCATTGAGTCTTTGTAAGGATAAGACGAGACTGAATGAATGGAAAGTCCTTGGGCCAGTGAAGCAAGTCAGGGAGAGCAGTTTTCAGAACAGAGAGCAAGGCATTTTCCCAGTGTCCGCAGACCCCGCAGCTCCTCTGTTCTGCAGCAGACGGGCTGCTGGCCTAACGCCATCTTCCCAGAGCCTTCTGGGTCTCCTCAGTCCTTTTCATCAGATGTGATAAGTTCACAAACTTCTAAAAGGAGTATAACTCTTGAGGAATGTGAGTTAAAAACCTGGGAAGACCCAGTTTGGGAATGATAAATTGAGAGGTTTGTGCTGTGACACAGAAGTTACCAGGGCCATGACCCATGCCCTCAGAGGGCTTTCAAGGTCAAATTGAACAATTTTGATTTTAGGCAATATAGAGCCATTGAGGGTTTGGGAAGAAGAAAAGTAGGCTTTTCGGTATCTTTCAGGAAGATTAAGCTGGCTCTCGAGTAGACATGAGATCAGGAGCAGGGTTAGCAAACTTCAGTCCACAGACGAAATCCAGCTGGCTGGCTGCTTAGTCTGAAAGCTAAAGATGATTTTCACATTTTTATTATTTTTAAATTAATATTTTGAAATCGAGGCATGTTATCTATCTTATGTCATGTGTACAACAGAATGACTCCATTGACATGCCACAATACATAGCTACACAATATCGTTATTTTAATATAATGAGAACTTTTAAGATTTACTCTCAGCAAGCTTCACATATGTAGTCCAGTATCACTAACTACAGTTGCCACACTGTACATTGCATCCCCATGCCTTGTTTATTTTATGACTGGAAGTTTGTACTTTTTGACTCCCTCTACTGACTTCATCCATCCAGTTTTAACATTTTTAGGTGGTTGGGAAAAGAAAAACAAAACAAAACAATAGTGGTCCATGATATGTGAAAAGTATATAAAATTAAAATTTCAGATTTCATAAAGTTTTATTGGAACACAGCCATATTTGTTTACTTATTGTCTGTGGCTACTTTTTCTACAATGGCAGAATCAAGTAGTTATAAAAAGACCTGAGGCAGGAAAAGCCTAAAATACTTGGTATCTGATCTTTTACAGATAATGTTTGCTGTTCCCTGGACAGGAGAGTGATTGAACAGTCGAGAGGAGCTAGATAGGGATGCTAATTCTAATTTTGATGAATTGATGCTTTTGAACTGTGGTTTTGGAGAAGACTCTTGAAAGTCCCCTGGACAGCAAGGAGATCAAACCAGTCAATCCTAAAGGAAATCAGTCCTGAATATTCACTGGAAGGACTGATGATGAAGCAGAAACTCCAATACTTTGGCCACCTGATTCAAAGACCTGACTCATTTGAAAAGACCCTGATGCTGGGAAAGAGTGAAGGCAGGAGGAGAAGCAGACGACTGAGGATGAGATGGTTGGATGGCATTACCGAGTTGATGGACATGAGTTTGAGCAAGCTCCGGGAATTGGTGATGGATAGGGAAGCCTGGGGTGCTGCAATTTACGACCACGGGGTTGCAAAGAGTCAGACACGACTGAGTGACTGAACTGAACTGACTGAATACTAATGTAAAACTACCATCAATTATGGATTTACTATCTGACATGTATTTTATTTATGTAAACATGTTTAAGACTCAGGGCAAGCCTATACCAGCATCTAAGTAACTTGACCAAAGTTATTTAGGGAGGACAATCAGAGGCATAATCTGAGCTCCTATCAATAGACCAGAGGATCTGAGTAGTTAATCATCATGTACACTGCCTTTAACATTCAATGTGAGAGATGATGAGGAACAGAAAGGGAAGAATCCAAGAGGTACGTTAGAGATACCATCAACAGTACTCTGAGGCCTTTTGAATTTCAAGCATCAGGATAAAGTTAGAGAAGAAAATATCCCAAAGTCTAGATGCCTGGGACCAGTTGGTGCTCTACATTGCTTGCAAGGGTCGAAGTTTGAGCATTCTCAGTAAAATCTCAGCTTCACATGAACTCTGCTTGTTAATATGCTTCCATCGCTCTTGATCTGGTAATTGTGCCACTTGAGCTCCCAAGCACTAAAATTAAATCTGGAAATTTGTCATACACCTTCCCCATGCGATGGTAACACAGAAGGTGGAAGCTCCAACAGTCAAAGTGAATTACTCAGTGAGTTCATTTGTCACCAGGAGGTAATTGGGATTTAAGCTACAGTCTCAGAAAGAAATACATCACATCGCATGATCACTTGCTTTAATGGTAGCCTATACCTAATTTTCATCCCCACCCAACCCCTTCTCATCAGACTCAGGGAACTGCTAGTAGCATAATTTGACTTTTTTTTCCTGCTGCCCCCTGAAATATCAAGCATCAGCTGAGAGAAGAACTACACGGCTCTAGCTTGGGATTGGCTGGTATCAGGGATTTTTACAAATTCATTTACTTATTCACTTATCCATCCACGGACAAGCATTTACTAAGAAACTTCTATGCCAGGCCTGAAATTGATGCTAGAAGTCCAAAGGAGAATAAACTGTTTCCTTACAGATAAAGTGCTGATTCTAGCATATGATCTTAAATTGGCTCAGAAGATCCCATATGTATCATCAAAACACAACCCCTCACTCCTTCTACCATTAACACATGGCATTCTGCTTCACCTTCTACTCACTTATGTCTGAATATGCTGCCAATTTTTGGATGAGTAAATCTATAAGAAAATATCAGACTGGACTGTAAGGAACGGAGAGAGCAAAGAGACCTGCATTTATTCCTGCTCTGATGTGAATTGTTGAGAGACCTTGAACAAATTCCTTGTCTTATCTAGACATCTGGTTTCCTAATTGTAAGATGATGGACTGGGTTAGCCATAGCTCTGTATAGAAAACGAAGGTGAGATACTTGCCAAATTGGGGAGGGATTGGGAGAGGGGTTGGAGACAAAGAGCCTTTCCCTCTCCCATCGTTTCCTTCTCACAAAAAGGAAATTCACAAACCCTGTGGAATGTAGTATAGTGTCATGAAAATGATGGAAAGTATATTTATATTTGTGGCTCAGAGGGTAAAGCATCTGCCTGCAATGCAGGAGACCTGGGTTTGATCCCTGGGTGGGGAAGATTCCCCTGGAGAAGGAAATGGCAACCCACTCCAGTATTCTTGCCTGGAAAACCCCAAGGATGGAGAAGCCTCATGGGCTACAGTCCATGGAGTTGCAAAGAGTTGGACATGACTGGGCGACTTCACTTTCACTTTAAGGGAAGGAAATTGGATAAAATCATTCACAGCTGTATCTTCCCCTTTAACTATGCTAAGCCTCTGCAGTAGACAAGACAAAGCAGCTACATTACTTGGGTGAACCTGTGTCTGAGGAATCCAGGAGGTGTCCTTCATCCTCAGAATGGGGGTCTGGGGAATATACCAAGAGAAAGAGCATTTCCTGCTTGTCACAAGTAGAAACTGTTGTGGTGCAGACTTTTCTGGTTCAGATAATGATTTGAGTTGATTCCTTGAACTCACTCTTGAACAAGCTGGGGAGATTTGGTTTCTATCAGAGATCAGGCCACAGTGTGAAAAGAATAAACATCTTAACATTGGAATACTTACTGAAAGATATACCCATCCCCAAGGAGAAGTCTCCAACTTGGAGTGCATCTTTCTCTGCTTGGTGTTTAACAGTAGGAGGACAGACAGGGCAGGTGAGTGAGGCTATACCTTATTTTATTATTGTTCTTTTTTAAAAAATTTATTTTATATTGAAGTATAGTTGATTCATAATATTGTAGTAGTTTTAGGTGTATGGCAAAGTGATTCTGTTGATATATGTGTCTATTCTTTTTCAAATTCTTTTCCCATTTAGGTTATTGCAGAACATTGAGTAGAGTTCCCTGTCCTATGTGGCGGGTGCTTGTTAATTATATATTTTAGATACAGTAGTTTGTATATGTTAAAGACCAATAAATAGACATCTCTACTTCTAAAATAGGTCCTCTCTAACCCTGAGTGTCAGTTCATTTCCCATTACAGATGGGGTTTTCTGGAGGAAAATGCAGAGAATACAGTTAAGGTATAAGATTTTAAACAGAGATCAAGAGCTAAAATGAAAGGGAAGAGAGCAGGATTGGCCAGGTCATGCAAGCAAGAGAACCAGGCATACAAAGGCCAGGCTATTGGGCCTGATTCAGGACTACCTGGACAGACAATATTCACTCTAGATCTCCTGCTGGATTGGACAGGGTTCACTGAGGCAGGAGCTGACAGTTGGAGGCTGCCCACCCACCTCACTCCACACAGCCAGGAAGGACATCCTTCCTTAAAGGAATGTCTAAGTTGCCCACCACCAGACCCAACATGAAATTGATGGTATTGATGGATGGCAGAGGAGAGTGTAGAGAAGGTACAATTTACAAGGGTGCTACACTATTTCTTATAAATTGTAATGAATTGCACCCATAAACCTCAAGGACAGAAGTAAGGTGGCAGGTGGTCAAACCTAGAGAAAGGATTGCAGCAATGGCTGTAACTCTACAACGGAGCTGGGGACTAAGGGTAACGAACATGTCAAACTTCAACCTGTCACCTAAGAAGCAGTTCAGTTCTGTTGCTCAGTAGTGTCCAACTCTGCAACCCCATGAACCACAGCATGCTAGGCCTCCCTGTCATTCACCAATTCCCAGAGTTTACCCAAATTGTCCATTGAATCGGTGATGCCATCTAACCATCTCATCCTCTGTCATCCCCTCCTCCTCTTGCCCTCAATCTTTCCCAGCATCAGGGTCTTTTCCAATGAGTCAGCTCTTCGCATCAGGTGGCCAAAGTATTGGAGTTTCAGCTTCAACATCAGTCCTTCCAATGAACACCCAGGACTGATCTCCTTTAGGGTGGACTGGTTGGATCTCCTTGCAGTCCAAGGGACTCTTAAGAGTCTTCTCAAACACCACAGTTCAAAAACATCTGTTCTTCAGTGCTCAGCTTTCTTTATAGTCCAACTCTCACATCCATACATGACTACCAGAAAAACCATAGCCTTGACTAGATGGACCTTTGTTGGCAAAGTAACATCTCTGCTTTTCAGTATGCTGTTTAGGTTTGTCATAACTTTCCTTCCAAGGAGTAAGCGTCTTTTAATTTCATAGCTGCAATCACCATCTGCAGTGATTTTGGAACCCCAAAAATAAAGTCAGCCGCTGTTTCCACTGTTTCCCCATCTATTTCCCATGAAGTGATGGGACCGGATGCCATGATCTTCGTTTTCTGAATGTTGAGCTTTAAGACAACTTTTCCACTCTCCTCTTTCACTTTCATCAAGAGGGTTTTTAGTTCCTCTTCACTTTCTGCCATAAGGGTGGTGTCATCTGCATATCTGAGGTTATTGATATTTCTCCTGGCAATCTTGATTCCAGCTTGTGCTTCATCCAGCCCAGCGTTTCTCATGATGTACTCTGCATGTAGGTTAAATAAACAGAGAGCTGGGGAAATAAAGGTTCTGACATCTTTCTCTTACTTTCCTTTCCCCTGCTGTGGCTACCAGTAGGGAAACCCAACAGAACCAGAGAAGCCACTGTCAGTTGAATGGGATCCTCCTGGTACAGACCAGCAGGGAAGGACAGAGTACAGATCTAGAGGGGCAAGCAACAAATAACCAGCGCTCTCTGATACCAGATCTAGGAGCTAAAATGTTAGATGATCTGGGAAGATCAAGATCATGGTGACAGAGTCTGGGCAAAATTAAGAGCCCACAGTGAAATTCTGTAACCCCTTCGGTGACAGTTTTAGTGCATTAGACTTGGTCCCTAACTTGGAAAGGCTATAGAAAAAAAAAGGGGGGTATATGGTTCTCTACTTGGTTTGGCTCTATTTCTTGAGGCAGGCTACTCCATCAAGTCTTCATTGATCCTTAAGACCCAAAGGCCTCTTTGCTTCTTCCACTAGTTCATTTTCTTTTAAAACTCTGCATTACAATTCATTAGCAGGCTGTGAAATCAAGTTGTCATGGCCAAGGCTTTAAAAAAAAAAATACTACAGGACAGATTCTGTCGGAATGCCCTGTATGCTTAAAAAAAAAAAAAGTAATTATTATTCTGTGAAACCTTGATTTGCTTATGTATACTGATGCTGGGAAGGATTGGAGGCAGGAGGAGAAGGGGACAACAGAGGATGAGATGGCTGGATGGCATCACTGACTCGATGGACGTGAGTCTGAGTGAACTCCGGGAGTTGGTGATGGACAGGGAGGCCTGGCGTGCTGCGATTCATGGCGTCACAAAGAGTCGGACACGACTGAGCAACTGAACTGCACTGAACTGATATTCACTGAGTCGAAATATAAAACGTATTTCTTATGTCCCAATAAGAAGCCTGAAAGTACTATCCTAGTTAGTTTGAGATTGTAGAAGATAATTGCCAAGAAACATGTATTATAAATATCTCATCTCATTTCCACCAGGGATCAGGGATTGGGTGCACAGATGAATATCAGTGATGGCAGGAGATTCAAGATTGTAATGTCAATCTTTCTTGTTGTTCAGTTGTTAAGTCATGTCCAGTTCTTTGGGACCTCATGAACTGCAGCATGCCTTCCCTGTCCTTCACTATATCCCGGAGTTTGCTCAAACCCATGTCTGTTGAGTCAGTGATGCCATCCAACCATCTCATCCTCTGTTGTCTCCTTCTCCTCCTGTCCTCAATCTTTCCCAGCATCAAGGTCTTTTCCAATGAGATGGCTCTTTGAATCAGGTGGCCAAAGTATTGGAGCTTTAGTAAAGCCAGTAGAGATTTAATTGTTGCTTTTCTTAGGGTCACAACCTATTCCAATTGTCCAGAGATTATATCAAAATTTCTGCTTTTCTTCTTTTGTTCTTCCTAGTCTAGACAACTGGTGACTGAAGACCTCATTCTAAGCTCAACAAAGTAAACAAGGCTCAAATGGAGCTCTGGCTTCATGCAAAGGGAGAGATAAGATCCAGAGAGCAGCACACTGGGAAGGCCCTGCAAGTCAGTATCTCTAGGACTGTTGTCCATTGCCATTTGCAGAGGTATGATTTACTTTTCTCAAAATATATATGTAGAAACACACAACTTGCTGCCAGCTTCTTGGTGTTGAACAGCTCCCTGACACTGAGATCTACCATTATAACTATATTAACAATTCAGCAGCCTTTGGTACCTCGGTTAGAGAACCATGTGCATCTAATTGCCTCGGATGATTAAGAGTTAACACTGCTGACCCACCCCCAGAGGGAAATTACAAGGACTATCAAATTAGAGGCAGCCAGCCTCTTTGAAAATAATCCAACGTACCAAGAGTGTTTGATAATAATCAGGATAATCATAACAATTCTACATATATCTATTTTGAAAAGTGGTGAGCCATTTCTCACTCACTTTCTAGAAACTTTATTTGCTAGAAAGCAAAGCCTTGCAATTATTCAAATTGGAGATTAGTATTTTGTTGTTGTTGATGTTTCCCATAGCCTCTCAGGTGGAGGAAGGACAGAGAAAGCCATCCCAGAGGGGAACAGAATCAATCCCAGCTGCTCATTAAAAGGTAAACTGTCAATGATCTTTGTCAGGCCTTTTTATCTTGGGCTTTAGTACCTGATGATCCCTAAGGCAGCAAGCGGTATTGAGATTTAGATGGGCTCCTGGTTTGCACATCCCCAGTGGTGCAGGATTAACCCTCTGCACGCTGCTGCGGGCTTTCTCTGAACCACTTCTGAACCCTGGATGAGCAAGGATTATGAGGCTGCTATAGCCATCTGCAGAGGCATGGGCTTTCCTTTGGAAAATAGCTCATGGCACTTGGGAACCTAAACCAGCCATAACATCATATAGGAAAGCCTGAACAAACTTTTTGGTCAATCCAATACATACCATCTTTTTTCCCTAGTCAAAAGCTCCTTCAATGGTTGCACCACAGGCTTCTGGATGAAGCCAAGCTCTCCACAGCATGGTATATTTGTTCTATAGACTGTCTGCAGCCAGAGCCACTAACCCTTCCTCCTGTCCCTCTCCTTCTAAATTTACTGCCCTTTACCTTGAACCTGGGAGGGGCCCCAACCTGTTTAACTAATAGAATGTGATAGAAGTGATAGAAGAAAGTAAAGGGCTGGAAAAAGATATTCCATGCAAATAGAGACCAAAAGAAAGCAGGAGTGGCAATACTCATATCTGATAAAATAGACTTTAAAACAAAGGCTGTGAAAAGAGACAAAGAAGGCCACTACATAATGATCAAAGGATCAGTCCAAGAAGAAGATATAAAAATTATAAATATATATGCACCCAACATAGGAGCACCGCAATATGTAAGACAAATGCTAACAAGTATGAAAGGAGAAATCAACAATAACACAATAATAGTGGGAGACTTTAATACCCCACTCACACCAATCGACAGATCAACTAAACAGAAAATTAACAAAGAAACACAAACTTTAAATGATACAATAGACCAGTTAGACCT
>SJYQ01001793.1:1711455-1805062 GCA_006410935.1 Redunca redunca | reverse complement strand
AAAATAAAAAGCCAAAGATCAAAAAAAAAAAATAGAAGTGATGTTATATGCCTTTTTACATAACTATTTGTAGCCGCTTTATTAGTAATATCCAAAAATTGCTAACAACCCGCATATTCATCTACAAGTGAATGGACACAGAAAGTGTATGTATCTATACAGTGGAACACCATTCAGCAGTAAAAATGAACTATTGATATAATACCTTCAATGCCTTGGATGAATCCCAAAATAATTATATGGAATTAAATAAGCCAGGCCAAGAAAGAATACATACTATATGATTCCATTTATATAAAGTCCTAGAACATGCAGACCCAACAGTGACTAATATCAGTTGAAGCAGAGACAAACTTTTCCCTAGAACATGACCTAACTGAGGAATCATGGGCAACTCAATGGCTTTTTTGTTTCTAGCACATAGTTTTGGGGTGTCTTGTTGTGTGAGACAGATGATTGAACTTCTTTAGCTCCACTGCAAACAGTGGCCCTGCCTCGACTTATGATGTCTGCCTCTCTGGTAGCTCAGCTGGTAAAGAATTTGCCTGCAATGCAGGAGACATGGGTTCAATTCATGGGTTGGGAAGATCCCCTGGAGAAGAGATAGCCTGCACACTCCAGTATTCTTGGGCTTCTCTGGTGGCTCAGACAGTAAAGAATCTGCCAGCAACGAGGGATTCCAACCCTGGGTTCAACCCCTGGGTTGAGAAGATCCCCTGGAAGAGGGCATGGCAACCCACTCCAGGATTCTTGCCAGGAGAATCAGCGATGGACAGAGGAGCCTGGTGGGGTAGAGTCGGATATGACTGAACAGCTAAGCACACCACACAGAAGCAAATTATGGCAGCTCCACAAATATATTATGTACGCTTGCTCTCTCTGTCTCTCTCTCACACACACACACACACACACACACACACTCACACACATCCGAGCCTTTCCATATGCTACTTTACCATTTGTAGTTCGTCTCATTTTTTCCTGAAATCCCTATGTCAGGGTACTCAGCTGTCTTTTAGTCACCCCTTATTGTCTTCTCTATCAAGAAGAAAGCTCATTGAGGGTAGGAAAAGCATCTTATTCACTCATCTGGCTACATTTCTCAGCTCTGTGCCTGGCATATGGTAAGCATTCAGTAGATGATTTTGAAATAATTGTATAGAATTGACTAAACGCTTATATAGATGCTTATAATTGGGGTAGAGGGGGAAGATTTAAATACATGTAACAATTAGAGAACAAAGCAAAACAGTATAAAACCAAATACCAAATGGGTACCCGATGTTCACAACTTTAGAAATACTCTTATCTTGATAATTGGTTCATGCTATATTAGGTTCTTCATATTAGTAGTAATTAGAATAATAATGATCCATTATAATGAAAACTTTTAGTTTTCCAAATGCTTTCACATGCATTATCTCTTTTGACTCAACGCCAATTATTTAGGGACAAAGAAGTCATAGAATCATTTATGCCAAATCATGTAACATGAGCAGGTTTCTTGTCATTTATTCTTTCCCAAATTCAGCTGCTTGTGAACCAGGCAGCTACTCAAATGTTTGCATGAGTTTAGGATAAGGTGTACATTCTGTTACCCAACAAATGTAATAATATACAGGGTTAGTGTTCCTCGGGATCAAAGCCACTACACAGACTAAAAGGCATTTGATCAACTACAAGCATCCAGTAAAATAACAAAAACTGAAAATATGAATCTCTGAACAGAGGGGAATTTAGTAAATGCAACATAATGCCCTCAAGTTGAAAAATAATAACCTGTCCATTTTTAGATTAGCAATTCCATCACATACTCAAAAATTTCTCTACTCAAGAGCAGAAAAACATCATTTAAAACCAACAAGATGACTGGCTATAAATTGAGATAAATCTGACCAGAAGAGGACTTTTCCCATTTCAGCTTCCCTATCGCTAAAAGATACTATTCATTTATGAAATGGATACTCTGAGCCAAACACTGTATCAGGCACTGTGTTAAATGCTTTTATGTTCATTATCTGTAATTTTAAGGTATTCCTAGGGGGTAGGTGTCACTATTTCCATTTTACAGATGGGAAAACTAATGCTCAAAAAGGTAAAGGAATGTCACATCACAACACAGCTGGTGAGTGACTGCTAGGATTCAAACTGAAATCTGTCTTCAAAGTTAGTGCTCTTTCTACCTTAAAAAGTTCGCTAATCCAAAAATAAATGAATATTTTAGGGTTCCCAGCAATCTTAGGGACCTGTCATTTCAACTGTTTTTCATTACTGCTCCTAATGAAAACATGCATAATTAACTGAGGACTGACAATTGCCTTCTGATACAAAACACTCAGAGCTGCAGATGGGACCTCCCTATATGACATCATAGCAACCAGTTGAAATATGAAGAAAGGAAGGAGGGAGAGAAGGAGAGACAAGGAGGGAGGGAAGGAAGGAAAGAAGGAGAAAGGAAGGAGGGAATCTTACTCCTCACAGTTGTTTGCTTTCACTCTTGGTGGAAGGAAGGAGAGCTAATTAGCCTGATTTCTTATTCTTAGGTATCAGATATAAGCAGAACCTATGCTAGTATCACCCAGGACTTAGAGGCATTCTGACCTGGGAGAAACAAGTAATCAGGCAGCATTTATTGGGGCTTTCTAAATTTCCTGCTGGAGGACATCCGTACTGAAAACTTAATGCACCAGCCTAAGGGGATGTGCTGGGAGACCATAGAACCTTTCTTGATGAGTTTTCAACCCAGCTGCCAACCTGCCAAAAGTGCTCTCTGCTGAAGGCTTCCTTTCTGATTCTTGGGCCTTTTAGAGTCCCATGGAGGAGGACAAAAGGTAGTAGCAAGGCCCACCACTGAATTCTACTCAGGGATTTCCCTAATACATTGCCTCTAAGATTTCAAAGCTTTGGTAAAAAGGACTGGGACCTCCTTAAGAGGGCCTGTTGCTGAACTCTCCAGAGAAGGCAGTGGGACCACATGGGAGAGACGGTGCTGGAGCAACCTTGAGTAATTAATAGAAATTTCCCAGGTGGAAAAATTAGGAAATGTACCTACTATGTCCTGGACTCAGGGGGTATGTGCTAAAAAGAATTTAAATCAGTGGATGGGTGGAAAACTAGATGCTCCAGGTAACCCAAGCCATATGAGTGTGACCACTGACAAAGCTGGACGCAGAAGGGGATGAAAGAGGGGGAAGTTAGAGCTGGGGGGAGGGAAAGAAAATGAATATTAATAGATACCAAAGAACTTTACAGGAGGGTTCTGCAGCTGCCAAGCAAATGGGAATCTGTTCAGCACTCAAAGAAAAAATGCATCGAGCAATGCCAGTATTGCTGTCAGAACCTCTGCCTGATGCCAGGAACCTTTGAGAGTGCATTTTTTCTCATTCATGATCCCAAACAGTAAACAGCATTATCAAACCCAATCTTGTCATATACGTGACTCATTTGGCATTTTTTGATCATTTATATTGATTTAACCAGCAAAGGGTTTTTCCATCCACTGAGACTCACATCAACTCATCAGAGGGAGGTAGAGAAACTCTTGCAATGAAGAAATAGATGAAGAGACAGAGGTTCAGAGGGGACATGGATTCCTGTTCATGGTCACATACTGAGTTAATCTAGGTGGATTGTTCTAACTTCTGCCGGGTGATGCTGTCTGTAGTATCACCACACACCTAAGACTCATTCTTCAGGTTATTCTTTTAAAGGACCCTACCACATACCACATTATGGTTGTATCTTGTATGTGTTTATACATACACTCACCTAGATATTTATATCCACATATCCATATCCATATATGTATATGATGTAATCGGAGAAGGCAATGGCACCCCACTCCAGTACTCTTGCCTGGCAGTCCATGGGGTCGCTAAGAGTCAGACACGACTGAGCGACTTCACTTTGACTTTTCACTTTCATGCATTGGAGAAGGAAATGGCAACCCACTCCAGTGTTCTTGCCTGGAGAATCCCAGGGATGGGGGAGCCTGGTGGGCTGCCATCTGTGGGGTCGCACAGAGTCGGACATGACTGAAGTGACCTAGCAGCAGCATATGATGTAATATCATATACATCATTGTATATTCTACACATCCACATATTTATATGCACCTATAACATTATAGAACTATAGGAAAACATTTGAGAAAGCATTGAGAGATTGCAAAGAAAAAAGAATTATGTTCAAATGAAATAATGGTAGGGAAGCCCTTCTTCATTCTTAATAACTAAATGAATGGGAAATGAGGACAAATTCTTACAGACCATTACAGACCACTTGGATAGTTTGGGGATTGAAAGGCTAGATGCTAATGAGGATGTGTTTCTTACTCTTCCAGAGAAAGGAGTCATTCATCCTCATATTCTTACATATCTCAGATATCAAGAACTTTCTCTGAGTTAAGCACTGCACATAGTGTTGGGACAGAGAAGCAAATGAAGACATAGTGTCTGCCCTCAAGGAGGCACAGCAGAGGCATGGGCAGTTGTGTAAATCTAGCAATTATCCCACAACATGACAAGTGCTTTCATTGGTCTGTCCCTTGGCAACACAGAGCCAGGGCATCTAAATCACACTTCATTCACAGGAAATTTTTTAGTAGAGTGCTGCTTGGGCTGAAGCAAGAACAGGCTAGATGAAAATTGTTCAATAAATGTTTATTGAATCAACCAGTGGATGAGTAACTGAGTGGAGGGGACTCCAGTTTCTCCCCATGGGTCTGATCTCTTCCCCTGGAAACCCTGCCAGCCCTCCCCTGTCTTTATAGAGTCAAGTATGAAAATTTATTGTTTCAAAGCCTTAAAATTCATAGATAATTCATATACTATTGAGGTAGCGGTTGTCATACTCAATAAACAAAGAAACCCACAACTTGGGGAAACTGAAGGGACCAGAAGCCTCTTCTAAGAAAAGAAAATAAACAGTCTGCTCTCTCTCCACTCAGTACTGTCCCACTCTCTCCTCTTCTTAGTGAACTTTTTGGATGTCCAATTATCAGGTAGCCTGGAAACAAGTTTCTCTTCTTAAGATAAACAGCCAATGACTGAAGCACAATTTATATCTATTATTTTTTCATCAGGCTCCTGTCTCAGTCTGGGCAAGGCTAAATAAGAAGAACTGTTAGGAAAATCGGAGGCGAGGACACAAATGAATGCTCTACCTCTGGCATTTAGATGCGGGTCTGATCCTGAACCATGTGTGTCTTCCTATGCGACATTTCCAGCACCGAACTGGAAAATGAGTCTAAGCACAGATATGGCCTATAATGAATCCATCTGGCCACACATCAAGTTTTTAAATATTTACAATTATGGCCCCGGCCTTATTAAACTTGCAGGAAAACGGCAGCAGCAGGGCTTACATATGGGGCTTGAGAAGGCTCCCTTGGCCAGCACCATGACAGCAGATGCCTGAAATTTCTAGAAAAATATACACTTGTTTGCCAGATGCTTGAGACCAGGAAATGGTATGAAAACATCAGGAAAGTGGCTTGATGGAAGTTCTCAAACTGCCTACAGGATGCAGTGAAGAACATGTATGAGTTGTCAAGTCCATATTCAAATCCATTCCTGTCTTGAAAGTTTATTCCGTGTTGATGGTCCAAGAGGTGGCAAAACTAGCAAATTAATGGGAACAAGTGTTACATACAGGGAAATAAAGAACACCCTGTTACCAGGAGCAATACAAAAATAAAGATTCAAGTCAGAGTTGGAACTCAGTCTTAATCAGCATTCTCTGGAAGGCAACGTGGCTTCTTTAAAGAACCACACAGTTGAGGCACCAGAAGATTCTGGTTCCAGTCTGTATCCACCACTCACTCATTGTACAAGGGTGGGCAAATCACAATTTCCGAGAGTCCATTTTCTCATGAGTAAAATGGGAAAAACCATAACTACCTGCCTCCTAGGGTTGTTTAAGACTCCAATGCTATTGCAATGGTTTTCAAACTGTGATTTAATGGTCAGTAGTGAGTTTGGAAATTAGTTTAGTGGATTATAACTACTATTTTTAAACAAAATAAAATTAAAATAGAATAGAATATAAAATAGTTCACACATCGTAAGAGGGAGGACAACATTGTGAAGTTTTTGTTTCATTTACATGTGTATATGTGTGGACTAGGTTGCTATGTTAAATTCATTTCTTTTTGTAAATTATGGCTACACTATATGAAAGAGCTTTATAAAATGTAAAAGAAGGTATCCAGGGAAAGCTAGTGGCCCAGCAATGCCAAATGGGTTTTGTTTTGACTGCACAGTTTTCAATTAAAAAAAAAAAAAGCTTTAGTTTTTAGAGGAATCAGGTTCACAACAAAACTGAGTAGAATGTACAGAGATTTCCCATTTACCTCCTGCCCCCAATGAATGTACATTGACATTGACATTGAAGTCACTCAGTCGTGTCCAACTCTTTGCGACCCCATGGACTGTAGCCTAACAGGCTCCTCCATCCATGGAATTTTCCAGGCAAGAGTACTGGAGTGGGTTGCCATTTCCTTCTCCAGGAGATCTTCCCAACCCAGGGATCGAACCCAGGTCTCCCACATTGTAGGCAGACGCTTTACCATCTGAGCCACCAGGGAAGTGAATGTACAGCCTCCCCTATTATTAATCAGTCCTCATACATTTGTTAGAATGATGAACCTACATAGACCCATCATTGTCTCCCAAAGTCTTAGTTTATATTAAGGTTTTCTCTTGGTGTTGTATATTCTGAGTTTGGACAAATATACAATAATATGCATCCACCATTATGGGCTTCCCTGGTGGCTCAACGGTAAAGAATCCACTTGCCAATGAAGGAGATGTGGGTTTGATTCTTGGTTCAGGAAGATCCCCTGGAAAGAGCAAGGAAAGGGCAACCCGCTCCAGTCTTCTTTCCCAGGAAATCCTATGACCAGAGGAGCCTGACCGGGCTACAGTCCATGAGGCTGCAAAAGAGTTGGACATGACTTAGCGGCTAAACAACAATAACCCACCATTATAACATCACACAGAGTAGTTTCCCTGCCCTAAAAATCCTCAGTGTTTCATATATTCATCCTTTTCTCCCCACTCACCTCTGGCAACCACCAGTATTTTTACTGCTACAATATCTTCCCTTTTCCAGAATGTTATATAGATGGAATCAGACAGCATATATAGCCTTTTTATATTGGCTTCCTTCACTCAGTAATATGCATGTATTTGCACAGCTTGGCATCTCATTTCTTTTTAGTGCTAAATAATATTCCTTAGATACTGTCTGGATGTACAACAATTTACTTATTCATTTGTCTGCTGAAGGACATCTTGGTCACTTCTAAGTTTGGGCAATTAGGAATAAAGCTGCTATTAATATAAACATCTATGTGCAGTTGTTTATGTGGACATAAGTTTTCAGCTCCTTTGGGTAAATTCCAAGGAGCATGATTGCTGGATGATATGGTAAGATTATGTTTAGTTTCATAAGAAACCACCCAACTATATTCCGAAGAGGTTGTACCATTTCATATTTCTACCAGCAATGAATGAGACTTCTTGTCACTCCATATCTGCACTAGTATTTGGTGCAGTCAAATGAATTTTGGATTTTGGTCATTTAATAGATGTGTGGTGGTATCTCATTGTTGTTTTAATTTGCATTTTCCTGAAAACATACATAAGGAGAATATATCTTTTCACATATCAATTTGCCATCTGTATATCTTCTTTGCTGAGGTATCTGATAAAATCTTTGGCCCACATGTAACTGGGTTGCTTTCTTATTGTTTAGTTTTAAGAGTTCTTTGTCTATTTTAGACAACAATCCTTTATCAGATGTGTCATTTGCAAATATTTGCTCCTTGTTTGTAGCCTGTCTTTTTATCCTCTTGACAGTATCTTTCAGAGGGCAGCAAGTTTTGATTTTAAAGAAGTCTAGCTTATCAGTTCTCTCTTTCATGTATCATACCTTTGACATTATATCTAAAAGGTCATTGCCAAATCCAAGTTCATCTAGACTTTTTATGTTATCTTCTAGGAGTTTTATGGTTTTTCACTTAGATCTGTGATCCATTTTGAGTTAATATCTGTGAAGAGTTTAAGGTCTTCCCTGGTGGTGCAGATGGTAAAGAATCTGTCTCTAGTGTGGCAGACCCAGATGCAATGCTTGGGTCAGGGAGCTTCCCTAGAGAAGGGAATAGCCATCCAACATTCTTGCCTGGAGAATCCCAGGACAGAGAAGCCTGGCAGGCTACAGTCCGTGGGGTCACAAAATGTCAAACACAACTGAGTGACTAACACTTTCAGTTTCTTTTCAAGGTCTATGTAGAGATTCATTTCTGTGCATGTGGATGTCCAGTTTTTCCAGCACCATTTGTTGAAAAGACTATCTTTTCTCTATTGTATTACTTTTCTCTTTATTCAAAGATCAGTTAACTATATTTATGTAGGTCTACTTCAGGGCACTCTGTTAATCTATTGTCTATTCTTCCATCAGTATCACTCTATTTTTATTACTGTAGCTTTATATTAAGTCACGAAGTTGACTAGTGTTAGTCCTCCAACTTTGTTTTTCTCCTTCAATATGGTGCTGGCTATTCTGGCTCTTTTGCCTCTCCTTATAAACTTTAGAATCAGTTTGTCAACATCCACAAATTAACTTGCTGGGATTCTACTGAATTTATAGATAAAGTTTGGAAGAACTGAGAGCTTGACAATGTTAAGCCTTTCTACTCATGATCATGGGATATCTATTTGTTTAGTTCTTTCACTTCTTTCATCAGCTTTGTAATCTTCCTTATATAGCTCCTAAACATTTTGCTATACCCAAGTATTTTATTTTGGGTATGATAATGTAAATTGTATTGTGTTTTTAATTTAAATATTCCATGCATTCATTGCTAATGTATAAGAAGGTGATGTATATTAAGCTTGAATGTATGTCTTGTATATTAGGCTTGAATCCTGTAAACTTGTTACGATTGCTTATTAGTTCCAAGAGATTTTTTTTATTGATTCTTTAAGATTTTCTACACAGAGAATCATGTCATTTACAAAAAAGTCAGGTTTATTTCTTCCTTAACCATCTGTATACCATTCATTCCCTTTTCTTGTTTTATTGCATTAACTAGGACTTCCAATATGATGATGAAATATATCTTTGCTTTGCGGGAAAGCTTTGGCACTCTTGGTATTTAGTATAATGTTAACTGCAGGGAGTTTTGGGGTAAATTATCTTTATCAAGTTGAAGTTTCAAAATTAGAACAAAATTTGAATACATTCAATAGACATTTATGTTCCAGTTCCCTCAGCTGCCACCATACTTTATTCTCAGCATGTTTCATTCATGTTACCTGCTTGACACCTGAAAGCTTCTGAATTTGTGATAACCTGTGTGCACGCATGCTCAGTTTATCAGTCGTATCCAACTCTTTTGACCCTATGGGCTGCAGCTCACTAGGCTCCTCTGTCCATGGGGTTATCCTGGCAAGAATACTTAACTGGGTTGCCATTTCCTTCTCCAGGGGATCTTCTTGATCCAGAATTCAATCTGCATTGGCAGGTGAATTCTTTACCACTGAGCCACCTGGGAAGCCCTGTGATATCTGGGTAAATCATAATATGTACATAGCTCTAGCTTTACACTTTTCACCCTAAATTAGAATTGTCTTTGCAACTGTCCCTGAAATTTTTAATAGAAACTTGATCTTTCAATGTATGCTCCAGGCTAACAGTGTCCTTTACATAGTAGCTGCTCGATAATATTTCTTGAACAAAAGAACATTACTGGTGCATGAAAAGCAGAGTCAAAATTTCTGGACTCAGACTTTGCCATTGGCCACCTGGGTTATATTGAGGGAGTCAATTCTCTGCTCTGTGGCTATGTTTCCCTTCCCTGGTAAAATAAGAGTATTGGACTCAAAGCAATGTTTTCCATACACGTGTGTGCTCTAGGAAATCTACACTTAAAGGGCTTGTCTGCCAAATGGTGTAGATTTAAATTGCCAGAAAATCCCATTTATTGCTTTTACCTATTATATTTATTCAGGTTCTACCTTAAGATTTCATTTGACTAGATGATATCTAAGATCCCAGACCTAGGTCTGCTATTCAAAGACCCTAGGACCCCTAGTGTGGTGCTCTCTCAGGCATGCACTAACACCTTCATTAAACTGTTACGTTCTTTCTTCAAAGCCTGTAAAGAGTCGGACAGGACTGAGCGACTGAACTGAACTGAAGCTATCAGTGACTGAGGCAGCTGCTGATATGAATAGAAACATTTGACAACACAAGCCGGGGGATTCATTTGTTATCTGGCTTTCAAACAGAGTCCAGGCAAATGGTCCCATCTTCCTTTTGACTCCTGCAATTCCTGATGACTAACTGCATTCATCTCCTCTGATATGTGGCTACTCCCATAGATCTTGCTGGGAACTCTCTGTTTCAGGGGTTCATCCATCAGCCAGTGCGGATTAGGAGGACATTTAATGGAGAATTCATTATGATGAGAAATCTGTGAGTTGCAGTCATAAAATTTGCTCTCGCTTTTATAGAAAGCTTCATCATTCACCCACTCTTCCTGAAAACGAGTGCTACCAGGCTAGCCCTCCCACTTCTGGTCTCCTGCTCTGTTTTGTAGTATTTTGCAATGTTCACCCAAATATGTTATTTGAATCATTTCAGCCTAGGGTTATCGAATGCCTGCTATGAGCCATGTACTATGCCTACCATGACCAGTAAACCAGGGTGTGCTGTATACATCTATGCCCTTGACCCCTGGCATGTCCTATTCCCATTTTCTTCCTTATCACTCAAGATTAAATTCACTCACAAATTCCATTATGCCTCTTTTTATCCACCTCTCATAAACTAACTCATCATGCTCAGTGCTTTCGTACCTTGACTTCTCTCTTTTGTTCACATGTTTTACCTTGTGCCTCTTAGCTAGCTTGTGGGGAAGATACAATGAACAAACAGAACTGAAACTCTTGAAGTTGTACCAACTTCATGATCAGTTCAGTTCAGTCACTTAGTCATGTCTGACTCTTTGTGACCCCATGGACTGCAGCACGCCAGGCTACTCTGTCCACCACCAACTCCCAGAGCTTACTCAGACTCATGTCCATCGAGTTGGTGATGCCATCCAACCATCTCATCCTCTGTCGTCCCCTTCTCCTCCCACCTTCAGTCTCTCTCAGCATCAGGGTCTTTTCCAATGAGTCAGCTCTTCACATCAGGTGGCCAAACTATTAGAGTTTCAGCTTCAGCATCAGTCCTTCCAATCAATATTCAGGACTGATCTCATTTAGGATTGACTGGTTGGATCTCCTTGCAGTCCAAGGGACTCTCAAGAGTCTTCTCCAACATCACAGTTCATCAATTCTTTGGCACTCAGCTTTCTTTATAGTCCAACTATCACATCCATACATGACTACTGGAAAAACCATAGCTTTGACTAGATGGAACTTTGTCGGCAAAGTAAGGTCTCTGCTTTTTTAATATGCTGTCTAGGTTAGTCATAGTATTTCTTCCAAGGAGCAAGTGTGTTTTAATTTTATGGCGGCAGTCACCATCTGCAGTGATTTTGGAGCCCCAACCCAAATGGAGTTTCTCACTGTTTCTAAATATTAGCTATTATTATTGTTATACTTGTAATTGGCATCTGAGCAGATGAATCGAGTAGGAAGAAAAGATACAAGAGGGTAAGGCATTGGGATTTGTCATTCAAACAGAGGAGGAAGAGATGCAGGGGGCTGGGGATGTGCAGATTCCTGGTCCAGGTGTGGAAAACAAAAGAGATGGTTTGGGAATGAAAATAGATAATGCTAGAAACATTCTTATGATTTCTTTAGACGTCTGGTCCAAGCTAGGAACAGCTGCCCATGAAGGATTAGATATTATGAGTGTCCTCCCTCTATACCCCCAGTCTCCTTGCCAAACTAGAAGGAATTTTCTGAGCTGGCTTTTCAAGAGGAGCTGCCTCGGGCTTTCTGCTCTGGCTGCCAAACTCAAGGGAGAGGGTCACACATCATGGCAGCAAAGGGTGAAGGGCTCCTTGGGCAACACTTGATCTACTCACTGCTTTTTTGGCAGCCCACTCAAAATTATTGATTTGAGTGTGTATTTAGAAATGAGGGTTGGAGCTACAAACGGGCCTGCTACACATCTCTGATAGAACTGGAATAATCTGAGAGATTCTTCGCTCATAGCCTCTCAGAGGATCTCAGTCTGGGCTTTTCTCAAGGCCAGGAAAGCATTACTCTCTCCTTAAGGACAAGCCCTCAGTACAATAAGTCTCAATGCCCTATTCACCTGCCAACCTGAAAACCGATCAGTTAGAAGTATATATAATAATACTTAATTATTACCATGTGTTCATACAGGGGCTTAAATGCTTCTTTAGGGTTCATTCTTCATTGACATATAGATGATTTACAATATTTTATTAATTTCAGATAGACAATAGTGATTCAATATTTTATAGATTATACACCATTTGAAGTTACTGTAAAATGTTGGATATATTCCCTGTGCTATACAATGTATCCTTGTGACTTACTTATACACAGTAGTCTGTACATCTGAATCCCCTAGTCTTCCTTGCCCCTCCCATCCTCATCCCCACTGGCAACAACAAATTTTAATAAAGACTTTTATTAATTTGTTTTTTCATTGCTTGATCCATTTATCCATCAGACAAATACTCACCTCTTAAAACCCAGTAACAGTACTTGGTATTTAGATGAATAAGTTAAAACAAACAAACAAACATATATATATATATATATATATATATATATATATATAGACACATAATTCCTGCTGTCTATCGATCACAGGCTAATCATTAGAGAAAGAGTGCTATAATAATGATCAGGACATATCAAGGCATGGGCAAGGCCCTTGGGAATGGAAATATCAAAAGGATTGAGTCAAATATAAAAATGCTGTTTTAAAACACAAATGAAGGTGTGCAATAGACATGCACATTCCTCCCTTCTCGGCTGAGACCCATCCTGATCCTGAGTCTCAGGTCATTTCTGACACCCCTATGTCCCTAAATATCCCTGCCCAGCCTCGGAGGGCTCCCCAGAATGGGCTCAGCATCAGAGACCTGAGGATGTTTATCGTACCTGTTGCTTGGTAGTAAAACATGTTTCTTTGTTCTATGGGCTAAGTAAAAATGTTCAAAATACTCTATAATGTTCACAGAAATGAAAATGATCACAATTGCTAGAACGTATTGGTTTCTTACTACATGCTACCTATTTGGCTAAGCACTCTACATCCGTTTCCTACTTCGTCTTCATAAACCCTGTGTGCTGGGTCTACTGCTCTCCACTTTACAATGCCACGGAAGCTCCAGTAGTCACAGAGTCACCCAGCTAGCGTGTGATGGAGATTAAACTTGAATCTGTACCTCACTGTTAAACCAACCCTCATCACTGCATTATATTGTTTCACAAAAGTGGGGGGCGGAGGTTGGGAGCATAACAGGGTAATCAGAACAGCTTTATAGAAGAGCTGAGTGCCAAAGGACAAACAAGAATGAAAAAGTCTATTTGTCTTAACTAACCAACTAGCCTCACTTGTCCTACAACTTATGAAGTTCCTTTTCTGTTAATTTAATGAACTGAAAGAGACAGCAATTCGGTGCGTGAAATTTGGTAAAGATAAAAGAACATCTACTTTCTTTCTCTTTACTCTTCTAGTCTTTTATCCCCATGAGCCTATCATATTGCTAGATACATATTTGACTGGTAACTGATGGATGGAGACAAAATCTGTGATTTGGACACTCTCCCAGGTCATCAGTCACAATGCAGGGCTTGAAGGTGACAGCAACATATCCCCAGCCGCAGTTTGTACAAAAATAACATTTTATTTCAAGGCATAGTTGAAAGCATCTCCTTTGCTTTGAGAGTGTTAATTATTTCCGAAGTGTAAGAAAGTGTATCCAGACAGGGGTTAGAAATATCCAGACCTTTTGCTACCCATTTCAAAAAGCAGATTCTATTCCTTTACAGAAGATATCTTGGTTAATCAAACGTTACATACTCTTTTCATTTTCCTTGCTGGTTCCTGTCTACATTCTCTTCTATTATTCCATGATCATTTTAAGACATGTGGGGAGTGGGTGAGGAAAGGGAAACCATTTTTAATAAACCAAGAATAGTAAACAGGGCTAATTTTCCTTGATGCTTTTGGAAACAGGAAGCCCCTAAAACAAGTTAAGAGATATCTTTCTTTGCTGGCAAATTCATTTTCCATAATGAGAGGTGGTCATCTTTCCTGAGGAGTCTGAAATTCTCAGATAAACATGAAAAGATGGTGTTTTATCATAATGACACGGATCTGCATCCCCATTTATTTTGTGCTCCGGCAGCAAAATATACTGGGGCCTGTCATTCTGCTTTGCAAAGTGGGAAAAGATTTAGCCATTTAAATAATTCGAAAGTAAAAAGAGGCACCAAAGGAAAAGAGCACAGAATAATAGCTTTACAGTCTCCCTTGGAAAAAGAAATTCAAACCGCTGACCCAGATAGTCAGAATTTATAACTCGCCTCCTAAACTCTGTCCGCTACTGGTGCTCTTTAGGACAGAGTATTTCCTTGGCTCATCCTTAATAATAATAATAATCATTCTTTACACTCCTGGAGCACTTTAGATATCTTTCAGAGTACTTCCACATCCATTATCTCATTTGGTCCTCAGAGTAGCTCTTGGAAGAACACAGAGCTGGGACCATCACCTCCATTAACAGATATGGGGGACTTGTTCACAAGTCTCCCATTAGCCCTTTTCGTGGTTAAAAGAGCAGAAACCGCGACTACATGCTCTGGTCCAAAGGCCAGATTTCTTCTTCCAGAAACCTAGCCTTGCCTTTCCGTGAAGGTGCACAAATGTCAGCAGCTCTCAAAGTTACAAATCTCATCATCTTCAAAACAATTAATTTCAAGGGTTTACTCTGAGCCAACACTCTGAAAAAGACAGGCCTGCTCTGGATATCAGAAGCTGATTGGATCTTTCCTCTACCCTCCTTTTTTATATTTGGATCTGAGACTATTTGGAATAACTTCTGATGAAAAGCTTAATCATTAAAAAAAAATAAACCTAAGAAATGCAGAGGCTGTACTTGAGAACTCTCCACTTTCTCTTACATCCTGTATGTTTCAGTTGAATAATGTTGGTACCTAATTCTACCTCTATTTTAAATCCACAACTGGGTTATATTTTCACCTTCTGGTTTAAATACATTTCGAATGTGTCAGTATCATTGCTTCTACTCCAGATTAATAGGATCAGCCAAAAGGATGCCTGACATTTTTGTTGCTATAGAAACTGGTCCTGATGTTACACAGCTTGCCTTTCTCCTATTTTGCCATACATCTATCCAGCTATTGAACACAGACATCTTTTTGTTTCACAAGGAATTACATTAAAAAATTAAGCCATAATTTCATCCTGGGTTAGTCCCCATTCTGTCGAAAAGAGTATTACATAACATTAAGAAGCATCTGAAAGAAAGTGGGAATTGTTGATAACATTGCTTGATAGCTTATGAGCCTCCCAGACAGAAAGAGAACACAAGTTGAGCAAATTATCCCACATCCTAAATCCGTGTTCTTTCCTGCTGGAGTTAAGTACTTCAAACATTTTCCTTAGCGACCTCTAAGCCAAGGTAAGACATTCCACCTTACTTAGCTTGTGGGCAACCAAAGCAAGCAGACTCCTCTCCCTCCCACTCACCCACCCCGACACACATTCACAAAATAGTTTCTGGACAGCTGTTTCCTTAAATATGTCATCAACATCCTCCAACATATCACCTCCATTGTACACTGAAATTCCTTTTCCACAGATGCACCATCGCCCCCAGAGAAAACCTCTCACTCAGAATTAAGATGTAAAGTCTCAGCACTTAACGATGTAGCCAGCACGTATGGCTGGTGCCAGAAGGTACACTCAAGAAGCAAGAGATAGAGAGAATGACAAAAAAAAAAAAAAAGGCAGCACACTGGGAAACACAGCTTCTCCAACCCCTATAATGACTGATGTTTATCAAAAGCAGATGCAATAAGCAGCTCTCTAATTGGCAGGATCTAAACTGTCAGATGTCCATTTGTCACAGTTATGATGGTAGTGGCAAGGTATGCATTTGAGTGAATTTCTCCCTTTCCCATTACAGGTTTAAATAAAATGTTCACAACCAGTTAGGAGGCACAGATGACCAAAGGGACAGATTCATTAAGCAGCTCTCCAGGTTATCAAACTCAAGAAACTTAAGTGATGAATTTGTTTTGGAAACCAAGTGGGATTTATGAGTAGTATATGGATTGAGAGAAAACACAAGGACTTTCTTAATTGAAGGAATATGGAGCTCACCCCACAGGTCAGACACAGAGGAGTCTAATGAGGTCAAGGCTATTTTGTACCAAGAGCCAGGAGAGAAGCAGAACTGCCAGCAGCCTTTCTATCATAAGTTAAAAAAACAACAAAACACAGGTTGGGAGCTTGGAATTGACATATATACACTGCTATATTTAAAACAGAAATCAATAAGAACCTACTGTATAGCATAAGGAATGCTGCTCAACATAATAACCTAAATGGGAAAAATTTGAAAAAGAATAGATACATGAATTTTCATAAATGAATCACTTTGCTGTACACCTGAAACTAACACAATATAGTTTCTCAACTGTGCTCCAATATAAAATAAAAATTACAAGAAAATGAAATAATCACAAAAAACAGGGTTAGAAAATCAAACCAAAGTCAAATCGATAAAGTGAGTGTTACTGTACCATCACACACACACACACACACACACACACACACACAAATAAGCAAAAATCCAAGAGTATATGTCACACATTTCTTGTGTTTCAGAGAGTAAATTTGCATAGAGGAAAGGGCCAGAGAAAAAAATGTTAACTAAGTCTCTGTTATATGGTGATACTTTGATGGGGATTTAATAACTATGATTTTATTAAATTTTCACAGTTTCTATGAGGCTGAGGTTATCCTCAAATCCACTTTACAAATGAGGCTGCTGATGTTCAGCAAGGGCTAAATCTTATTCCTAACACCAGGCTTCTTTAGTGTTGCAGAACTGGAAAGTGGAATGGCCAACAGTGGAGTCTGTGACCATTTTTTGGAGTTTGCATATATAATCTACTAGATACCTCTTCAAAAAAACTGAACTAGATATCTCTTCAAGAAAATTAGGGATACCATGGAACATTTCATGCAAAGACAGGCAAAAAAAAAAAAAAGGACATAAATGATATGGACCTAACAGAAGCAGAAGATATTAAGAAGAAGTGGCAAGAATACACAGAAGAACTATACAAAAGAGATCTTAATGACCCAGATAACCACAATGGTGTGATCACTCACATAGAGCCATACATTTTGAGTGCAAAGTCAAGTAAGTCATAGAAAGCATCACTATGAACAAAGCTAGTGGAGGTGATGGAATTCCAGCTGAGCTATTTCAAATCTTAAAAGATGATGCTGTGAAAGTGCTGCACTCAATATGTCAGCAAATTTGGAAAACTCAGCAATGTCCAAGGGACTGGAAGAGGTCAGTTTTCATTCCAATCCCAAAGAAAAGCAATGCCAAAGAATGCTCAAACTACCGCACAATTGCATTCATCTCACAAGGTAGTGGAGTGACGCTCAAAATTCTCCAAGCTAAACTTCAACAGTACGTGAACTGAGAACTTCCAGACATTCAACTTGGATTTAGAAAAGGCAGAGGAATCAGATATCAAATTGCCAACATCCACTGGATCATAGAAAAGGCAAGAGAATTCCAGAAGAACATCTACTTCCGCTTCATTGACTATGCTAAAGCCTTTGACTGTGTGGATTACAACAAACTGGAAAATTCTTCAAGAGATGGGACTATCAGATCACCTTACGTGCCTCCTGAGAAATCTGTATGCAGGTCAAGCAGCAACAGATAGAACCAGACATGGAACAATGGACTAGTTCCAAACTGGAAAGTATGTCAAGGCTGTATATTGTCACCCTGCTTATTTAACTTATATGCAGAGTACATGATGTGATATATTGGGCTAGATGAAGCACGGTTGGAATCAAGATTGCCGGGAGAAATATCAATAACCTCAGATATGCAGATGATACAACACTTATGGCAGAAAGTGAAGAGGAACTAAAGAGCCTCTTGATGAAGGTGAAAGGGGAGAGTCAAAAAGCTGGCATAAAACTCAACATTCAAAAAACTAAGATCATGGTATCTGGTCCCATCACTTCATGGCAAATAGATGGGAAAACAATGGAAACAGTGACAGACTTTCTTTTCTTGGGCTCCAAAATCACTGCAGATGGTGACTGCAGCCATCGATGCAGGGTGCAGCATGCTTGGGGCTGGTGCACTGGAATGACCCGGAGGGATGGTGTGGGGGGGCAGTGGGAGGGGGTTTGGGATTGGGAATACATGTACACCAATGGCAGATTCATGTTGATGTGTGGCAAAACCAATACAATATTGTAAAGTAAAAAAAAAATAAAAATAATAAATTAAAAAAATATTTAGTCAAATTAAATATCTGATTAACAATTTTTTAAAAAAAGAAAAGCTATGACAAACCTAGAGAGTGTATTAAAAACCTGAAATACTACTTTGCTGACAAAGGTTCATCTAGTCAAAGCTATGGTTTTTCCAGCAGTCATGTATGGATGTGAGAGTGGGACCAAAAAGAAAGCTAAAGAATTGATGCTTTTGAACTGTGGTGCTGGAGAATACTCTTGAGAGTTCCTTGGACTGCAAGAAGATCCAACTATTTAATCATAAAGGAAATCAGTCCTGAATATTCACTGGAAGGACTAATGTGAAGCTGAAGCTCCAATACTTTGGCCACATGATGCAAAGAGCCGACTCATTGGAAAAGACCCTGATGCTGGGGAAGACTGAAGACAGGAGAAGAAGGGGATGACAGAGGATGAGATGGTTGGATGGTATCACCGACTCAATGGACATGAGTTTGAAAAAGTTCTGGGAGATGGTGAAGGACAGGGAACCCTGGTGCCCTGGAGTCCATGGGGTCACAAAGAGTCAGACGCAACTGAGCAACAGCAACAGTAACATATGTAATCTACACAAAATGCAACACGTGCTACCTAAAGTATAATGCCCATGGAAGCAAGCTAGCTTTGCCCCAGCCACCACCCCCAGGGAAATATTAAACAGTATTGGACAGGAAGGATCATGCTGGCCATGTTAATTAGCAATTGATGATGATTTTAGTTGGGGTTTCCCTAGTGGCTCAGTGTAGAGAATCTGTCTGCTAATACAGGAGATGTGGGTTCAGTTGCTGGGTTGGGAAGATCCCCTGGAGAGGGAAATGGCAACCCCCTCTAATATTCTTGCCTGAGAAATCCCATGGACAGAGGAACCTGGTGGGATACAATCCATGGGACTGCAAAAGAGTTGGACACAACTTAGTGACTAAAGAACAAATGGTTTTAGTTGAGAATCTAAAAGTAGGAAGTGTCTTGCCAAAGGGGAATGCTGATGAGGCATGGAAGTAGCATTGAAGACCACAGAATAACAGGTTGTCTGGACAGAGCCACACAGGGTAAGTGTTCTTCAGAGTGAAGGATGTGCAAAAGTAACCTAAGAGCTCCAGGTGTATCTTTTATAAGTAGCGTCACAATGTACTCTATCATTTAAACCAAGACTCTTTACGATAATGAAAGGAGACATAAGTAATAATTTATAAATGAATGATAAGCATAAACTGAGACTTTTCTGGACAAATATAGAAGGATGTTGATCCTATTTATAAGGTAGTTACATGTAAGTACAGATGTTAAATTAAATGGGTCTTGAGAATAGGCTAAAAGCTGTCACTCTTGAAAGATTAGTCATTCAAGCAAAGTTCTGATTTTAAAAGGTTGCTATTATTCCAGACAATGAAAGCCACAGGTATAAAGTTTAAATTTTCTTGTAGCCACAGTTAAGAAGTAAAAAGAAACTGGTGAAAATAATTTCAATAAAATATTTGCTTTTGTGCAGTATACTTAAATCATCATTTCAGTATATAATCAATATGAACAGACTAATGTTTGCATTCTTATTCTCCAACCACACCTTGGAGAATAAGTAGATTTTGAACATGCTGAGATAGAGAGCTCCCAGAAGGAAAGGAGAGAAAAAAGACTCTCTATGCTTTCCACATAGAATGAAGAAAATGATGCCAAAATTTTTTTTTAAGGTGAAAACTACATATTTCCAGCTATACTGAGACATATTGACATATAAGAACTACAAGGTTTTAAACAAGTGGTCAGTTCAGTCAGCTCAGTTGCTCAGTCATGTCTGACTCTTTGTGACCCCATGAATCGCAGCACGCCAGGCCTCCCTGTCCATCACCATCTCCCGGAGTTCACTCAGACTCACATCCATTGAGTCCGTGACGCCATCCAGCCATCTCATCCTGGGTCGTCCCCTTCTCCTCCTGCCCTCAATCCCTCCCAGCATCAGAGTCTTTTCCAATAAGTCAACTCTTTGCATGAGGTGTCCAAAGTACTGGAACTTCAGCTTTAGCATCATTCCTTCCAAAGAAACCCCAGGGTTGATCTCCTTCAGAATGGACTGGTTGGATCTCCCTGCAGTCCAAGGGACTCTCAAGAGTCTTCTCCAACACCACAGTTCAAAAGCATCAATTCTTCAGTGCTCAGCTTTCTTCACAGTCCAACTCTCACATCCATACATGACCACAGGAAAAACCATAGCCTTGACTAGACGGACCTTAGTCGGCAAAGTAACATCTCTGCTTTTGAATATACTATCTAGGTTGGTCATAACTTTTCTTCCAAGGAGTAAGCGTCTTTTAATTTCATGGCTGCGGTCACCATCTGCAGTGATTTTGGAGCCCCCAAAAATAAAGTCTGACACTGTTTCTACTGTTTCCCCATCTATTTCCCATGAAGTGATGGGACCAGATGCCATGATCTTAGTTTACTAAACAAGTGGAGGGGATTCTAAACCTGGGTTGGAAGAAAAGGTGATGAGTGAGAGGTGGGACTCAGAGGAAGAGATGATGGGAGATGGCACACAGATCCTGGGAAGTGAGCATGAGGGTCTTCATAAAGAAAGGAAGCTGAGCCTCTGGGGGAGGAAGTGAAGGGGATGCACCTGCAGAAGACAGAAGAACACATACTGCACTTTTTGAGCAGAAAGAGAATAAAATAGTACCTGGATTAGCCCTGGAGCTCCCTGAGGTCCAAGCACACAATCTTTGCATTCCCAGTGTGTAGCACAGTGCCCAGAGCAGAGTTTAGCTCAGTTCAATAGCTCAGTCATGTCCGACTCTTTGCGACCCCATGAACCGCAGAACGCCAGGCCTCCCTGTCCATCACCAACTTCCGGAGTTCACCCAAACTCATGTCCATCGAGTCGGTGATACCATCCAACCATCTCATCCTCTGTCGTCCCCTTCTCCTCCTGCCCCCAATCCCTCCCAGCATCAGGGTCTTTTCAAGTGAGTCAGCTCTTCGCATCAGGTGGCCAAAGTACTAGAGTTTCATCTTCAGCATCAGTCCTTCCAATGAACACCCAGGACTGATCTCCCTTAGGACGGTCTGGTTGGATCTCTTTGCAGTCCAAGGGACTCTCAGGGTCTTTTCCAACACCACAGTTCAAAAGCATCAATTCTTCAGCACTCAGCTTTCTTTATAGTCCAACTGTCATATCCATACATAACTACTGGAAAAACCATAGCCTTGACTAGATGGACCTTTGTTGACAAAGTAATGTCTCTGCTTTTTAATATGCTGTCTAGGTTGGTCGTAACTTTCCTTCTAAGGAGCAAGCATCTTTTAATTTCACAGCTGCAATCACCATCTGCAGTGATTTTGGAGCCCCCCAAAATAAAGTTAGCCACAGTGCAGCATAGTAACGTTGTAACTCTTGGGTGGATCAGTCTCCAGGTTCTGATGTGTATAAGGGAAGTGGCCTGGAATGAAGGGCAGGTAAGTACCATCTGTGGGACACCTCCACATTCTAGCACCAAATGAACTGTGTCATCTCATACACAATGACACTGAGTTTGGAAATTCTTGTCCCACCTTAAGGATGAAGAGGCAGAGGCCAAAAATGGTCAATTACCTTGTCAAAAGCCTTCCCAGCTAGGAACTATCAAAGCTGGGATTTGAATTTAGGATTATTTGGTTATGAAGCCTATGCTTTTTCTATGATACCACTGCTGTCTAGCCAGTCAGTGACTTTCTTTTGAGAATAATAATAACAGTGAAGATGCTGATGCTGTTCATAGCTCATACATAGTTCTATATCACTTGCTAAGTTTCTGGCACAGTTCCAAACACTTACTCTATATTAATTCATTTAGTCCACATAATCACCCCAGGAGGTAGATGCTATTATTATCTCCACGTTACAGAGGAAGCTGAAGCACAGAGAATTTAAGCCACTTGCCAAAGGTCACACAGAAGATGAGTGGCTAAGCTGGGATTGTAGGTTTGGTTGCTTGGTTCAAGAGTCCACAGCTTCACCTCTCCTACCCCAGTACCTATCAGGGAAGGTTTTGCTATATGGTATAAATGTAGTCAGGCTTCTCTAGTGGCTCAGGCACTAGAGAATCTGCCTGCAATGCAGGAGACCCAGGTTCAATCCCTGAGTCTGGAAGACCCCCTGGGGAAGGAAATGCAACCCACTCCAGTACACTTGCCTGGAGAATTCCATGGACAGAAGAGCTGGGCAGACTATAGTCCATGGGATTGCAAAGACTCAGACAGAACTATGTGACTAACTTTCACTTTCATAAAATTGGTCAAGTTGTAGGACAAAAGATACAAGGTCTTGTTCCTGGGACTAGGGTTGATTACTTTTCAAATCTGACTCATTGTTCTTCCAGGATGTGACTTAGAGAAATAGGTCATCCAAGCTGTGTTACTTCAAAACGGGCTGAGAGCCTCATTACTGACTGGGGTGTGACATGTGCAGATATTCTCAGCACAAGATTTATATTTGACCTCAATAATAGCAGGGGCTTCCCTGATAACTCAGTTGGTAAAGAATCTTCCCGCAATGAAGGAGACCCCAGTTCAATTTCTGGGTCTGGAAGATGCTGGAGAAGGGATAGGCTACCCACTCCAGTATTCTTGGGCTTTCCTTGTGGCTCAGCTGCTAAAGAATCTGCCTGCAACGTGGGAGACCTGGGTTTGATGCCTGGGTTGGGAAGATCCCTTGGAGAAGGGAACGACTACCCACTCCAGTATTCTGACCTGGAGAATCCCTTGGACTGTATAGTCTATGGGGTCACAAAGAGTCAGACAGGAGTGAGTGACTTTCACACACAATTCAATAACAGCATATAGAGAGACTGAGAGATGCCAGATATTCAGTAGCATCCTGCCTGAAGCCAGCAGCAGTCTGTGCCTCTTAACCAACAGCACAGCATAACCTCTGAGAAAAAACAAATATTTATTCCTGAGTCAGTCATTCGTTGCCCCAGCTAATATTTATGGCTTTCATCCCCAGCATTAGCCAGCAGAGAGAGCTTTGTCGAGCTTCAGGGATTCCAGCAGCAGCCGGCTGGAAGAGCTGTAAAATTTTCAGGCAAAATCCACCACTTTAGAGTGGGAGAAGGAGCTGACAGGTGACCTGCCTGGAGGAGAACGTGGCTGACCTCAGGCTGACAAGTGGTCTAAAGGAGCACCTTCCATGAGGGAGTCATATATCAGCCAGGATGGACTGGGGAAAGGTCTACTCTGGGATTAGTGTTCTTATGATCACTGAACTCTGTGACTTCAGACAAGGCATTTAACTGTTCCAGGTCTCAGCTTTCTCAGAAGTAACATGAAGAGGCTGACTCAGTTTCATTCAAGATTGTTCCAGTTCTCTGCTAAAGCTGTTCAATCTCATTCCCACTCCCAAACAAAGGCCAGGATTCTAAGCATCCCAGGCTAAGTCAGAGCTTACGGCTCCTGGCTTGCCCAGAAGGGAGATTCACATCTCCACCATCTCTGGAGATGTGCATCCAGCCTGAGACGGTAGATTTTGGATGTTCAAGGGCAACTTATTTTGTCAACTTTCAAATTCAAGAGTATTACTCTTCAAGAGAGTTTTGCCTATCCAGTAGAGAGCAATAAATGAAAACGTTGGAGGAGGCAGGACTGTGCTGAGGAAGGAGCATGGGACAATAGGAAGAACTGAAGTCATCAGGTGGGTCAAAAGTTTGTTTGGGTTTTTCCACTGGATGTTATGGACAACCCTGAATGAACTTTTTGGCCAACCCAATCAATGGTGAATGTATTTGAATGCTTCATTGAGTTGAGACCTTTGGATTTTATTCTGTAAAAGATGACATGTCATCACAAGTGCTTATGCCATGGAGGGGGGTGACTTGAATGGGTTTTAGAATAAAAGATCTGATGGCAGGGCAGAAGTTGGACTGGAGAATGGAGACAGACTTTACTCTCCCATTCACTCAGTCACTCACTGTAGTACAATTATTGATATCTTCAATAAATATTTTTTGACTGAATAAGTGACCATTTGGTCCCCAGAAAAAATAAGTTTCTTCCTTAGGCATTTAGCTCCTAGGACCTGGTGTCCAGTAAAAATGTAATTGCCCTTGATTGAGCTAATGTGAGAATGTTGTTCAGGTCAGGTCCCACAGCAGATGAGGTAACAGGGAAAGGGTAAAGAAACATTATCTTGGGAAATGGGCTACCATTTCTGATTTCCTGGTTCTGACTTCCTCTTGGAATAATTTCACATGGCCAGCTGCATCAGCACGTTGAGTTATACAAGGTAGCTAGCTGCCGCACGGTAACAGGCATGACGTATCATTTCATTGATGCATGAAATTAAAAAGATGTGGCTTGCTAGAGATACAGCAGATAAACCAAACTTGCTTCTCAGCCCATCTACTTTTATTCACACAGGAAAATCTCAGAAGAAGAAAACGAGGAACCAGTCAGCCTGATTAACTGACCATAGGCTGGAGCCAATAAACAGTTTCATGCCATCCACAGCTAACGAAGTGGGGGTGTTTGATGTTTATTGAGTTCCTACTATGTGCTTGGCATGCTAGCAGATGCGATGCGTAGAGGAATGAATGGAATCCGCTGAATATCAGAGGAGAGGCATCTCATCCAACCTGAAAACATCAGGGAAAGCTTCTTGGTAGAAGTAATGCCTAACCTGAATTTTGAAGGGAAACGAGGAATTCACCAAGAAGAAGAAAAGGGAAAAAGCAGGGCAGGCATGTGGAGGTGGTGGCTAGGGTTGGGTAGGTGGGGGTGGGGAGCGAGTTTCCCCGCTTCCTGCACCAGGACGGAGCTTCTGCTACAGACATGGCTACCCAGGGCTCCAACACAGACAGCGAATTTCTGCCAGAAGGTGAAGAGACACAGTGAGCAGGCGTCAGAGCAGATGTGGCAAGTGCATGGGGTTAATCAAGCATTCTGCAGTCAGGAAGAGAAATAAATGCCCCCAGGGCAATATTGGCAGCAGCTGGCAGGAGATGGCACAGACTCCAACTTTGTACTCCTGGAATAAGAGCTGCTCTGCCACTCGGAGGACTGTAAGCACTCGCCCAGGGCTCCTCTCTGGACCTTCCTTGTTCACAGAGAGGGCAACAGAAAGGGGGGAGGGCAAAAAATTAGTAATAGTGTCACTGATCTGCAATAAAGAAAGTAATCAATAATCATTCTACGAAGGAAAAGGAGACACGGAGAAGATGGCTATTTGGTAATTTGATGGTTTCTATTTGCTTCTCTGTCTTTGATTTTACAGTTGGGAAGGATGTGAGTGTTATTACATGGCAATGAGGTTGCTATGGTAACTCCTTATTGTTTAATATAAGACTAGCTAAATCTTAGATAAGTTACTGGGAGAAAAATTAATGCTGCCAAAGGCCAGTTTCAGTTTTTTATTCTTTTTGTGTCTGTAATGTTTCTGCTTGTTTCCCCTTCATAATCTACCCTTCTCCTAGGACATCAAACACACGTCAGGATGAAGAAAGGCTTCAGTCATTATTGAAGGGATCCTCTACCATAGAAAACCAACCAGGACCAAGCGGTCAAGGGCAAAAAGGTCAATAAAAGAGGTGACTGTCTAGACCCAGGAGAATTCAAGAAGTGGCTCAACCCTAGCTTTGCAGTCCAACATACCTGTGCTTGAATTCCAGCTTGGCTATGTAGCCATTCTGTGACCATGGGCAATGAAACTTTCTGGACTGGTTTCTTAATCTTCAAAAATAAGCAAAATGATGACCTCTATCTCATTGAGTTTTGCTGGGAAAAATAAATTGCCTGGAAAATCTCAGGGACAGAGGAGACTGGTGAGCTACAGTCCATGGGATCACAAAAAATTGGACACAACTGAGCAATTGAGCACACACAGACAGAGGTAGTATTTAGTGCTCAATAATTAGCTATTATTTTTTTCTCTTTTCCTCCTCCTCCAATTTTGATAATGAAAACGACGATGATGGCAATGACTATTGTCTTTTTAATACATTAAGTTCTAGTTTCAAATCCATGTCTTCCAACTTCCCTTACTTCCCTATAACACACAGAGCTTGCTTCTCTAGGCACTGCCTTTGATCTGCTTTTAGGTGACACAAGGTGGGCACTAGGCTGAGGGCGAGGAAGCAGAGGATAGGGAGTCACTGACAAGTCACAAGAGCTTGCTTTGCCCCAGATCCTAGGCTAAGCCCTAATTTGCATTATCTTTCAGTGTTACAATATTCCAGTGATGTAAGTGTGGTTATCCCCATTATACAGAGGAAGAAACTGAGGCTTGGAGAGGCTTACTACTTGGCTGTTGTTCCCATAGCTCACACATGGTAGCTCTGCAGACATTTGATTTCAAAACCCATACTTTTTCACAGCCATTCTGCACATCCATTTTTTATGGGTTTTCTTCTGATGCATTTCTATCTTATCTTCCCTGCCCAGCAATCCTGGTAATCAGAAGAGGGCCTTCATTTCTTCTTCTTTGTGTTCCACCCTTTCAGGTGTTCCAGCCATAGCACACAGGATAGACTCAACAAAAGCCTGTTGATTGAGGTATTAGAATCAAGTTAAAGAACAAAAAAATGAGACAAGAAAAACAGATGCAGCCATGTCTGCCGGCAGAGACTGACATGGCTAACGTATTGAGTCTTAGATTTCGAATGACAGCAAGGATACAGAGACAAAAAAGTATCAAAATTCTGACATAACTGACAATCGGGGGAAAACAAAGGCTATGAAACTAGTGGTTAAAATAAAGCAGGTGAAATCTGAAGAAAACTAATTAACTTTCCAATTATGTCAGAAGTTGTAAATTATAAGTTTTCACGCCGTTAGAAAGGAGGCTGCGGGGAAAGGATGACAAACCAGAGGTTTCAATAACGCCGGAGAACACATAACTTTCATTAATAGGCAGCTCTGGCGGTAATATTATAAAAAGCATTCTGGTTTCCTGAAATTCCCTTGTAATGAATGGCTTCTCAATTCAATAATTTTATTTCAGTTAATCTATCACCTTGAAAGCACATGCTAAGGAAGCCTAGCAGAGCGCTCTTTTGGATAATTTAATAAATGTTTCATTTTTTCCCAACTCCCCCCTGCCTTAAGTGATAACCTTGTTAGAGCAATAGCCTTAAACCACAGACAAGAGGTCCACTCATAGTGTCTGCAGTGAGCCTTGTTCTTCTCTCTGCAAGTTGCACGAAAACTTTAAGAAGTGAATGGTGAAAATGTGTTTTGTGATTGACTAGCAATTTTATTAATATATTTAAATTTTCACTTAGGAAAATTATGTATGAAGTATGAAAATCTTGACAATTTCAGCATTAGATAGTTGAAAGAATCTTGTGGCTTTAAAGCCTCACAGAATTTAGCGTGGATTTGGGCTTGATCCCCACCTGCCTTCTGACTTTTAGGTCACAGGACCCCCGTTTTTCTGTGTAAAATGAACAGAATAATGCCTGCTGTGTATGAGTGCTGCTGCTGCTGCTTTGCCGAAGGCAATGGCACCCCACTCCAGTACTCTTGCCTGGAAAATCCCATGGATGGAGGAGCCTGGTAGGCTGTAGTCCATGGGGTCGCTCAGACACGACTGAGCGACTTCACTTTCACTTTTATGCATTGGAGAAGGAGGTGGCAAAGCACTCCAGTGTTCTTGCCTGGAGAATCCCAGGGACGGGGGAGCCTGGTGGGCTGTCATCTATGGGGTCGCACAGAGTCAGACACGACTGAAGTGACTTAGCAGCATCAGCTGCTGTTTAGTCTCTAAATTGTGTCTGACTTTTTGTGACCCTATGGACTGTAGCCCACGAGGCTCCCGTGTCCATGGAAATCCCCAGGCAAAAATACTAGAGTGGGTTGCCATTTCCTTCTCCAGGGGAGCTTCCCAACCCACAGATCAAACCCAAGTCTCCTGTGTCTCCTGCATCAACAGGCAGATTCTTTACCACTGAGCCACCTGGGAAGACCCATATAAGTGTTATTATCATGCTGCAAAAAATTAATGCATGAAGTGCTTGGTAGATTGTAGGCACTCAATCAATGGTTCTTTCATTAGTAAAAGTACCTTCAGCTTTTTTTTTTTCCCTTGCACCACACCACATGCAAGATCTTAGCTCCCAGAGCAGGGATTGAACCCACATCCCCAGTAGTGGAAGCAGAGTCTTAACTGCTGGACTGCCACTGAATTCCCAGTATTCATTTTTTTTCAGCAACAAACATTGCCTGAGTACTTCTTGCCAGATAATAGAGACTGCTAGATGCCAGAGGCTAAATATGACAAAACAGCCTCGAAATCACTCACTCTCTCACTCTCTCTCTCTCTTCTCCTATTTCTTTGCTCAGCCTGGCCTCTTCAACCTAGAGATTCTTACCCTAGCTGAAGGTCTGTAAGACCTTGGTAAAGATTTATTTCCAGTAAAAGTAGTAATACTACAGCCCCAGTTGCTCTGTCTGATAATAATACAGTCCCTTACATGGATAAATACAGAGATGCTTACACTCTTTTATCTTATGTGGGCATAACTGTGATGCCATTGATAACAACAGCCTGCATTTTAGAAGGATGATACTTGGTTGATATCCTCTCTTTACAGGTCAGGAGGCTGAGATGCAGAGAATGAATGAAGTCGCTCAGCTGTGTCCAACTCTTTGCGACCCCATGAACTGCAGCCTACCAGGGTCCTCTGTCCATGGGATTTTCCCAAGCAAGAATACTGGAGTGGGTTGCCATTTTCCTTCTCCAGGGTATTCCCAACCCAGGGATCGAACTCTGGGTCTCCCGCATTGCGGTCAGATGCTTTACCATCTGAGCCACCAGAGATGCAGAGAGAGATGCCCAAATCTATCTAACTCCCCAAGTCAAATGCTGTCCCACAATGCTTTCTCTATACTCTCTCCTTCTCTGCTGTGGGAACTGGACAGACAAAGACCAGAATCTAAGTTGTGAAGATGAGGAAACCAAGATGAGGGAGAGGAACTAACATGACCATTGTTAATACTGTAAGTGACTGGTGGAGACAATATTAGAAACCAGGTGCTTTATCACTTGCAGAGTCTTATAGTCCCTCAGCTCACGTGCACTAGGAGGCACCATGAAACACTGGGCAACCTCTGAATAATAATAATACCAAAATGATGACAGCAGCCATCGGTTAACACGTACTTACTCCCTCCCAAGTGCTATTGAATGAGTGCTGGATCTCATTGGTCTTGGCAGCAATACTATAAGATAGGTATATTACCTTCCCCATCTTTACACATGACTGAAAGACACAGATAGATAAAGAAACATGTCCAAAGCAACAAGTAAGTATAGCCAGCATTTAAACCCAGGCAGCTGGATGCCAAACTTGACCCTCTTCACTGCTTCACTAACTGTAATAGTTTGTCTTGCCTAGATATTGGCTCAGGTGTGTACATGGATCTGAGTATGTATAACTCCCCATACATTTGGGGGAAAAAAAAAAGATTTAGTCCTCTGTGCAGTAAAGAATTAGCATGCAGGCCTGAGGCTGCTGTCTTTAAAGGATATGCTTGCAAGATTAGTCCCTGACTGATGACTGAGAACTTGGCTCTGAAAATGGTGCTTACATGTTAAGATTGGTCCACTATATCTAGACTGTTAACACAAATAATTTGGTTTATTCTCAATACCTGCTTTCTTCCTTTGGAGACTAGAATTTTGTAGTTGTTAGGCAGAGAGTGCATATGTGACCAGCTCTCCAATAAAGCCCTTGGGCACTAAATCTCAAATGAGCTTCCTTGGACCAGAAACATCTTAACAAACATTGCTGCATTTTCACTGCTTGGGTAGAATGCATTCTACATGACTCCTCATGGGAGGGAGAGAAGTTAGGAAGACTGAACACAGATCCCTTCAGAGTCCATTAAGTTTTCCCCTTATTGATCCAGCTGTGTATCCTTGTTGCACCTCTATTGAAGTCTTAGCTATATGTAGGATTATATGTGGAGTCTTGTGAGTTGTCCCAGTGAATTAATGAATGTGTGCATACCCCTAAATCGATTCCTCACTCATAGGCTATGAAATAAATTCCTCGGATTAACCAGTTATAGATATATTTTTTGCACTCCTAATTTTTTCTTTCATGTTTAATTAAGATATAACTGATACACTCAGTTGCTTAGTCATGTCTGACTTTTTGCAACCCCATGGACCGTAGCCTGCCAGGCTCCTCTATCCATGGAGTTTTCCAGGCAAGAATACTGGAGTGGGTTGCCATTTCTTTGTGCAATAAATGACATACAACACTATATTAGTTCTAGGTATACAGCATGATGATCTGATATAGTATATATACACATATCAGTATATATATACATATCAGTCCTGAATATTCACTGGAAGGACTGATGCTGAAGCTGAAACTCCAATACTCTGGCCACCTAATGTGAAGAACTGAATCATTGGAAAAGACCCTCATACTGGGAAATATTGAAGGCAGGAGGAGAAGGGGATGACAGAGGATAAGACGGTTGGATGGCATCACTGACTCGATGCACATGAGTTTGAGCAAGCTCCGGGAGTTGGTGATGGACAGGGAAGCCTGGCATGCTGCAGGTCAGGGGTTGCAAAGAGTCAGACATGACTGAGCAACTGAACTGAACTGATACATATATACACACACACATACATTTATTTGTATATATATATGTATATATATACATATATAACAAAACTATTCCTATGATAAATTTTGTTAACATTCATCATTTCACCTAGATACAATTTTTTTTCTTGTGATAAAAACTTCAGATTTATTCTCTTTCCGACTTTCAAATATATGATACTGTATTCTTAATTACTATTATCATGTTATACATTATAGCCCCAGAACTTCTTTATCTTATGCCTTGAAGTTCACATATTTTAACCACTTTCTTTTATTATTTTTATTTTGACCATATTTCTTTTCTTTGTCCAACTATTCATTCAAGAAACACTCATCAAGAACTTACTCTGTGCCAGAGAATAAGATTCACATTGTAATGAAGACACACTTTAATCACACAATAGGAAAAACACATAATAGCAATAGTAAAAACATACACACGGACATACATAAACACACTGTATATGTGTGTGTTTGTGTGTGTATACATATATAAAATTGTGATCTGAGACACCAAGGGAAAGTACAAAGAACTGTACAAGCCTATAAGAACCTATTGTATAGCACAAGGGGAAAAAGGTACAACCTGTTTATAGAACATATATTAAGTTAACCTTAAAAATGCATTCCTATATACATTAGATGCAAACAAATACCGTTTGATTCCATTTATACACGATAACTAGAATAGTCAAATTCAAAACACCAGTACTGTATATTAATGCACGTATATGGAATGTAGAAAGATGGTAACGATGATCCTACATGCAATGCAGCAGAAGAGACACAGATGTAAAGAACAGACTTTTGGATTCTGTGCGAGAAGGCAAGGGTGGGAGGATTTGAGAGAATAGCATTGCAACATGTATATTGGTGCTGGTGGTGGTTTAGTCGCTAAGTCGTGTCTGACTCTTGTGACCCCATGAACTGAGGCCTTACAGGCTCCTCTGTCCATGGGGTTCTCCAAGCAAGAATACTCTCCAGGAACACGTATATTACCATACGTAAAATAGATGAGCAGTGCAAGTTCAATGCCTGAAACAGGGCACTCAAAGCCAGTGCTCTGGGACAGCCCAGAGGGATGGGGGTGGGGAGGGAGATGGGAGGGGTGGGGTTCAGGATGGGGGGACACGTGTGCACCTGTGGCCGATTCATGTTGACATATGGCAAAAACCGCCACAATACTGTAAAGTAATTATCTTCCAATTAAAATTAATTAATTAAGAAAAGAGTCAAATTCATAGAGTCTGAAAGTACATTAGTAGATGCTGGGGTGGGGTAGGGTAGGAAATGTTTAATGGGGACAAAGTGTCAGTTTAGGAAGGTGAAAAATTCTGGAGATGGATAATAGTGAGAGTTGCACAATAATATGAATGTATTAGTGCCATTGAACCGCAGAGTTAAATATGGCTAATATAGTTTGTTTACATTATGTGACTTTACCACAGTAAAAAAAGTTAAATTGTATTTGTTATTTGGAAAACATTTAGGAATAAAAAAATAAGAGTTGAAAAAAATAAAAGACCAAGGCAGGCCTGTCTGACTTAGATGCAGGTATCATGGAAGATCCCCCTGAGAAAATGATATTTCAGCCTGAACAACAAGTCCACTTACCTAGGTGAGGGGCAGATGGGGAACAGAGGAGTAGAATTTGTGGGGATACCTCTTATCTCCCTTCCAAGTTTTAAAATGTAGGACCTTACTGGGCCTCACGGATAACTGGGTCAGGAAAAAGGGATCTTCAAGAATGTTCTGTAAGCCCTTCTTGGGGCAATCTTATCCTAGCATTCTGAGTGACTTATGAGAATGGCAGACAACGGTGGTCTCCACTGCCGTGTGATTTTAAGTCAGATACTTCCCTCCGGCACAGCTGACAGAGGACACGCCTGGGCCATCTCAGCCAGCCCCTGCTCTTCCATGGTGGAAATTGGGGACTGCTGTCATTGAATAATTGCAGCCTGCCTGCTGAAATGCAGATGTGCAGTCAATGGAGAGGATTCAATTTGTGGAGGGGCCAAGAGGGAAAAAAGAGAGGGAGTCCAAGTAGCTTCAGACTTGCTATTTACTCTCTTCCAAGTACTCGGTTATTCAGAGGACTGGAGTTGATTTGTCTGTATTTCAAAGGGAACTGAGCTCAGATGCCTGGACATTCAGGAAGGAGAAGGAGAGGGATAGGACAGGGGCTAGAGATGGGCTGGGGTCCATCCAAAACTGGCCTAAGGGCGCTGTTGTGGGCTTGAGAGAGAGGGATGAAGAGCTGCAAAGACTCCCTTCTTTCCCTTCTCCACTGTGAGTACTGACATAACGTACCTGACCATATATGACACACCTCCTGAGAGGTCAGGTGGGAAGGAGGATGGAAGCTCTTTAGAACAGAGCACAGAGGGAACAAAGCGAGCCCGAGAAGACTTTCTAAGCAGTAGTGTCGGGGATAAAAGAAGAGCTGGGCTCAGTCCTCTCCCAAGATATGCAATAGTCAGAATTTTATAAATCTGACCCCCATGGGCTTACCGGATCATTTCTAGTCTTCCTTATTATGGCTTGTAAATTCTATCTTTGTTTAGAAAAGAGGCAAAATTAAATCATTGTTATATACTAGTCGTTCTCCTTGGGCTTCCCAGGTGGCGCTAGTGGTAAAGAATCCACTTGCCAAAGCAGGAGACATAAGAGACTCAGGTTCGAGTCCTGGGCCGGGAAGATGCCCTGGAGGAGGAAATGGCAACCCACTCCAGCATTCTTGCCTGGAGAATCCCCATGGACAGAGGAGCATGGCAGACTACAGTCAACAGGATCGCAAAGACTCAGACATGACAGAAGTAACTGAGCATGTACAGCTACTCTTCTAGGTGCTAATGTCAAATTATTTAAATCTGGAAAGAAACCAAGGCACTTAGTCCATATGTTATAAATTTGAAAGTGGGTTCATTTACACGTTTTCCCCATGAACACTGAGTGCTGCATGTCTCTCGTGGCATCACATAATTAACAGCTTTCTTTAATTTCATCCGTGAAGAAATCTTCACAATATAAAAAAGAAAACTTACATCCATCCTTCCTTTTCTCTGGTATGCAGCTCCTTCTAAGAGCTAGGCATTGCCTTACACTCTCGACAGGCAGCCTTGCCCAGGACCACACATTTTCCATCTCGGGGAAGAGGGTGGAGAAACAGAAAGATTAATGCTGGGAGCACAGAGCAAGATGTAGGGTTGAATAAATAAATGAATGAGTGAGTGAGTTTGGTGAATTAATAAATAAATAGAATGGCTGGTGAATTGAGAAGCTGACTAAAAGTAGAAACAGCAATATATTCTCACAAGGAGGGATGAATATTTTCAAACTCATTTCTAGCCTAGCCTAACCACAGGAAACTCCAAACATTATTCAACATGGGCAACAAAAAGTCATTGAACTCAGAAAGGGCAGTAAAATGAGGAAAGAAACTCATTTTGCTCAGACTTGCTTGAGCTATGGTTTAACACAGTTTAGGACCACGGTCACAAAGCCCTCAGGAACAATCTAATGTGCTTGAAAGTATCATATTAAATTACATTTCATTACATTTTGCCCAAACAGCATAGCAATATCTGTGTATGATATTTGTAACAGAATGCAAAAATGTGCCTTGTATTTGCATACTATTAACCTATTTAAAATCCCAAGCAGAAGAAGATGAATTGGACTCTTCTGCAGTCTAATGCATTAGAATATAAAATGTGGAAATATAAAGTAGCATTAAACAACTGCAAACATAATAATAAGCACTGTAATTGTGATGCAGTGATTTCAGATTGCAATAAATTCACACAGTATTGTCTACAATATCACACTGAGGTAAGGAATGCCTGTTTGAGGTATAAAATGAAGCCTTAAGGAAATATAAATTGTGCTGCCTGTATTCCCACCATCCCATTAAGAATCAGTTAACCTCATCTGGGAAACAAAATGCACATAGTTAAATAACATGGAGAGAAACTTCACATTGCTTGCCTCCTTGACACAGTAGATGCTCAATGAAAAATTATTGAGGAATTAGATACACATGTCATTCATTCTCCAAACATCCATCACGCTCATTATACCTACTATGTACCAGACACTAAATTATTCATAAAAAGGGAGTACACACAGGGAAGTGGAAGAAACAAAAAGATAGACAAGCACATCTTCCTGGGCTGAGGCCCACTCCCATCCTCTCACGTGGTTGACAGAGGAGTATAGGATAATACGTGTCCTGAGTGGAGAGAATAATCCACGCATTCCTTATCACGTCTATTGTCTCTGTTCTTTGTTAAACTTACAGGGTCTGGGTTCATTTTCACTAAATGAGCCATCACATCTCCTTAGAGAGGGCTGACAGTTTCACGAGGGAGAATCATTTGTGCTCAACCTTGTAGAATGAGTAAAGGAGGTGTGTTCTTTGGCAGATGGATCAATACGTACAGAAGCATCTGTGAGAAATTAACATGCTAGAGTGTAGAGTGGGAATACACACATCACACGTGATCAGAACGACTGCTAACGTGATTTCAGATCCTATGCTCAGACTAAACAGCAGTAGCCCTATACCACAGCACAGATATTAAGCAGTAATATGACTTAAGGGTGGAAAGGCACCTGACATGTGTTGAGTGCTCATTACCTTTCAGAAATCATGTCTAGGACTTAGCATCCCCATTAATTTTTAAGAAACATTTTTTTATGGTGCAATCACCCTTCCTATGTTCAGATGAGGAAACTTAGTCATAGAGAGATGAAACAAATTTTCTAGTGTCATAACAAAGAAGCCTGCCGTGTTGAACGCTACCTATATTCCCCGAGCAGCAATTGTCACTATAAACCAAAGAAAGCCTCTGTACATTTAAGATCAGGAAACGACGCCCAGAATCTAAGTGATGTGGCCAAAGTCATCCAGTGGTTGGCAAAGCCAAGTCTTCTGATTCCTATTCTAGTGCTCCACTAACACATCAGGACCTCCATACTCTCATGTCTCCAGCTGCAGCCTGTGCAAACAAGGGGGACAGTGCAGTGATAGATTGTGCCTAAGAGCTATTTTAATAGCCCTGCTGTTCTGCTGGAGAAACACAGATGCGGTGATGTGTTCCCCCTGAAGCCTGCAGCCAGGTTACTGTTCAGGCAGCCACCAGATCCTGAAAGCAGCCAAGCTCCCGAGGACACACAGGGAGGACTGCCGGAGCCAACAAAACCCCATGACGGCCATCAGGAGCCACCCTGAATCTTTTCCAGTAGAGACACTCTGCCCACTTGGGTCAAGGCTCCATGAAAATTATGCAATAAAATAGATAGTGATCCCAGATATGGTCTCCCCACGTTCAACATGGTCCCCTCAAAACCCAGGGGAAGGCCAGTCTTGCCTCATGGCCAAGTCTGATTCTCTAAACTAGGGAAAGAAAAGAGGGGGAAAGGAAGGAATTAACATTTATGGCATGACCACCACTGCCTCCGGCATCTAACAACTGGTGTCTAATGAAGGTTCATTTTCACAACTCTGCGTAGAAGTTACTACGATCCTCCTTTTACAAACGAGGAAACCAAGGCTAGAAAAGTAGGAAAAAGGGCATGAAAATATAATACAGTTAATCTTAGGTCAAGAAAGCTTTGATCATTGGTCTGAAGGGTTCCATGAGTGTTCTCTTTCAAGGAAAATGGCTGCAAAGATGACTTTCAATACTTAGCATGTCATACCCCTTGAGATAAAATGACTGACTCTACAATCCCTGGGAAAGTCCCTCCTTATTCTCCCTCCCTCTCTCTCCTATGGTATGCATCTTTTCAAAATGGTTCTCTGCCTCCCAGCACTCTGGCAGAAAAGCATCTGTGCTCACTCTTTGGGGGATGAGGAAAGGAGAGGCGGAGGGAGGCAAGGGCTGAGATTTATCCAGAATCCATTTTCATAAATGAGAACCTTTTTGCAGTGAAACAAATTTCTCACCTATGGTATCTCCGCATCTCATTTGACAACCCCCATCTCTTGATTATCCCTGTGGGTTGTAATGTACACTCTATTAAATGGGCAATAAACACAGCAAGGGTTATTGCTGCACATAATAGCCAACAGAGATCTTGTCTTTTAGCCTATTTCAGAGCCTTTCACACCTTCCTCCTACACCCTTCCCATGTCTGTACTAAAAGAGAGAAGCCAGAAATAGGTTTTGATGTACAGCATAAAGTCTCATCACTCATTCAACAAACTAAACATGTCATCACAGCCCCCAAACACAGTCTCCCTTTGGTGTCCTCATCTCAGAAAATGCATCTCCATCCACTCAGCTCCTCAAGACAGAAACCTAGGAATAATCCCCAGTTCCTCTCTCTCTTTCACTGATCTCATTGAGTCCATCTCAAAGGTAAAATCTACCTCCTGAATATTTTTTCAAATATCCATCTTCACTGCCACCATCCACACTAGAAGTGTTTTTCTTCCCTTGGATAGAGACTGGCAACAGGTATCTCTCTTTCCCACCCTACCTTCGTTTCCCTCCCCGTTCTGCCTTCCCCCATCCATTACTCATTTATCTTTGAAAAGACAGAAATCTGATTGTGCCATTTCCATTCTCACCATTCACTGTGGACTAGTGTGGACATGAGGCCAGGTGTTTTTTTATCAATTATTCATTAGCGTGTCCCTAGATCCCCCTTTTTTGATAGATGGAACATATCCTGTATACTCACCTCTCCACACTTACGCCACACCCTCCAGTCCTTACATCACCCTGTTTGATCCATCCAAGGTAACTTCCAGGCTGTGATCCTTTGGCCTGAAACATGGTTATTCTTTGTTCCAAATCAGACCTGACCTTAAATGTCTGCAGAGTGGGTGGATGCCCAGATGGTGCGATTTCAAGGATTCCTGTCCTAAAATATCTCCCTTGTCCCACGTTAGATCATATCCACTGCCAGCACCACCAAACAACACTGGTGGTGCTCTGTCAGGCGCTCGGCTAAGCCTGTACATATTCTGTCACGTTAAGCATCACAAGGTCAAACAATTCCAAGAGCTGGGTTTGAACCAAGGCCTTGTAACTCTCAAGTCTAGAATATTAACTCTTATTCCCTTCCTTTATTACTTATATAGACTGAAACGTCTTAGGCTGCTTTCTCCCTATCCCTCCTCCCGCCCCCCGTGCTCCATCAGCTGCTTTCTATATTTTATGTTTGATATTTGCTGCTGTTTTTGCCTGTTGTGCATTCCCATTTTGTTTTCCTGGCAAACTCCCATTTATCCTTTAAAAATCTCTTCGAATCTTTCCTTGAACCTTTCAGAGTCCTCTGTGTTCTTCTGATTTGTTTATATTCTTCTATCACAATATTCACCACACCAGATCATAATTAACTCTTCATTTGATTGTCTTATTCATACCTATAACCACTGAGTGTGAAATAGAGTGCAGACCCCATCATAAGATGGCTATCTGACCCTAGGCAACTTAATAAACATCTCAGAGTTTTATTATCCGCCTCATGGAACTATCAAGTGAAATAGAGTGCAGACCCCATCATAAGATGGCTATCTGACCCTAGGCAACTTAATAAACATCTCAGAGTTTTATTATCCGCCTCATGGAACTATCAAGAGATTAAAAGCACAAATATATGTTCAGTTCAATTCAGTTCAGCCACTCAGTTGTGTCTAACTCTTTGTGACCCCATGGACTGCAGCATGTCAGGGTTCCCTGTCCATCACCAACTCGCAGAGCTTGCTCAAATTCATACCCATCGAGTCAGTGATGCCATCCAACCATCACATCCTCTGTCATGTCATTTATTCCTGCCTTCAGTCTTTTCCAGCATAAGAGTCATTTCCAGTGAGTCAGTTCTTCACATCAGGTGGCCAAAATATTGGAGCTTCAGCTTCAGCATCAGTCCTTTCAGTGAATATGCAGGGTTGATTTCCTTTAGGATTGACTGGTTTGATCTCCTTGCTGTCCAAGGACTCTCAAGAGTCTTCTCTAACACCACAGTTCAAAAGCATCAATTCTTCAGTGCTCAGCTTTCTTTATAGTCCAACTCTACTGGACCATAACAAACATATGTTAAGTGTTTAGAATAGTTCATGGTATATGGTAAGTTCTAAATAAGTGTTAACTATATACCCACACATACACATGCGTGTGTGTGTGTGCTAAGTCGCTTCAGTTGCATCCGACTCTTTGCAACCCCATGGACTGGAGTCTACCAGGCTCCTGTGGCCATGGGGTTCTCCAGGCAAAAATACTGGAGATTCTTGTTAGAATACAGGGTTGCCATGCACTGCTCCAGGAGACTTTCCCAACCCAGGGATCCAACCCTGGTCCCCTGCATTGCAGGTGAATATTCTACCGCTGAGTCACCAGGGAAGCACCACCCCCCCGGCCCCCCATATATATATAAAATTTGTCTCCCTTAATAGGGACTGTCTCAAGGAATGAGTCTTTTAACTGTATTCTATACAATTTGTGACAGTAAGGGAGATAAGTATAAACATATTAGTAACTAAGTTAGCTTTTAAAAAACAGGTTCTGGAATTTATGAGTGCCTATTTTGAAATTGGTATTGCCCTTTTAGAAAGCAATTTAGGAATATATATAAATAGTCTGGCAATATTTACATAATTTGATCTGTACCTTTGACTTTTGGAAATTTGTTCAAAAGAAATGGTCAGAAATGCATTTAAAGATTGATTTGCTCATTCATAAAATACATGGAATGTCTATCATATGCCACACACAGTGCTAGACTCAATATTTATTGAATTTTTAATTGTAAGGAAAAAGTGGGAAACAGCTTAAGTGCCGATCAATAGGGACTATATACCATGAACTATTGTGCAATTATAAAAAGTTATTTCGCAGGGAACATCAATGACATCAAATGACACTATTTTTAAGAGATGAGGATACCAAAACATCATAAAATACAATCTCAATATTGTGTTACATTTACACAATATAGAATTCCTGGAGAAAATGCAAATAGCAAGTTGACAGTGTTTTATGTAGATGCCAAAATTATGGATGATTTTAATTCTCATCTTGAGTTTTTAAAAATATCTAAAATTTAGATCATAGTTATATATTTCCCATTTGCAAAAAAGCTGGTATGATTGAAAGATATAGAAAGTACAGAAATATGTTATTTCAAAGGAAGTGACTCTCCCTTCATGCTCCACAAGGACTCAGGAGCAAGAAAGAAATGTAATAACATTTGCAGGAAAAGAGTGTGGGCTTTGGAGTTCTGCACTTGGCTCTATGTCTCTGCTGCTTACCAACTATGACACCTCAGGCAGAATACTTCATCTCTCTGTGTATCAGGTTTCTCATTAAAAAAAAAAAAAGAAAAAAAGATAATGTGACTCACTGTAGAAGCTTAACAAAACATGAACTCCTTTTCTTAAGAACCAGCCTGTTTCCAAGATCCTCTGGGGGATGTGTCTGCAATTCTCCTAAATGCAAACCAAGCACTGGAAACCTTAAGACTAGAAAATGAATGTTAAAATAAAAATCCCACCAACTTAAGTGGGTGGCTTAGGCCCCAGTTCCTGCTCATGCATTCCCCACAAGATGGAAATGAAACCCAGCATTTCACTAAGTGACCTTGACAGCTCTCAGCCATGACACTAGGGGACGAGATCATCATCCAGGCCACCCTCCCCAGTGACCTGAAGTGCCCCAGGCCCCCTACCCTTCTCTGACCTTTATCCCCATGGAAGGATACACAGAACAACGACATTTGTAATTAGTATTTTTGTCATTTAAAGTTCACGAGATTTGTAGTCAATTATTGGCTAAAAACATTTATTATTTGCAATATATTATTAGTTTATTATGGCTCATTGCTTTAAACTACTTCGTTTAATCCTTTGCAGGTCCTTAAACACAAATATGGCAGCTATTAGCAACCTCTTCAGTCAGGCATAAAATTGTACCCAAAGGCCTCATAAACAATAGAGTGCTTTGCAAAGATTAAATCGGTGTACACAGCTGTGAAGGAGGCCATTAGGAAATGCATTATCATTCTGTTTTACTGTTACATTGTATGCCACCATGCTCTTGTCAATCCATCAGCCAACCCTGCCCCTGCCCCTGCCCCATAGGTGGAAGAGCCTCCACATCTCACCAGGTAAGAGGCGGCCACCGGGAGCCACAGGGCCCCAGCCTCTCCATGTGACGTTAAGGAGACCTGGGACCAGTCGGGGAGAGTCAGCCCAGAAAAAGCACAGCATCCCAGGGCTCCCCTCCTTCAAAGAGGGAGGCTGCCCTTATGTCCAAGCTTCCTGTAAGATGCTCATTTCAAATAAAATAATTGTTTTCCTGTTTGCCTTCCAGTCTTTATTTAAAAAATGTCTGCTGCCTCCAGAAAAAGGAGGGGAGAAAAAAAGAGAAACAATATCTGTGGAGCCCTTGTTTTCCTGTGGGCTCTCTCAGATAGCCCTTTCTTCATTCAGTAGGGAACACTTTGCAAATGGTGCTGAAGCCACATGGAAGAGCAAGACGGGGGCTCAGCACGGGGTGAAAGAGGCAAACAAACGGCTAAGGTGCATCCAATACTGTGAGATGAGTGGAAGGATTATCTAAGGCAAGTTTAGAAAGATGAAGGGGGTACAGGCTTCCCCGGCGGTCCAGTGCTGATGAATCCACCTGCCAGTACAGGGCACATGGGTTCGATCCCTGGTCTGGGAAGATCGCACGTGCTTCAGGGCAACTAAGCCTGTGTGCTACAAACACTGAGCCCACGCTCCCTAGAGTGCATGCTCCACGGCAAGAGAGGCCACTGCGAAGAGAAGCCTGTGCCCCGCAACTAGAGAGTTAGCCTCCCTTCGCCACAACTAGAGGATGTCTGAACACAGCAAAGAAGACCCAGCATAGCCAAATAAATATGTTTTAAAAAATTAAAGAGAGCCATATGGAGCTGTGGGGACAGGAGAAAAGGATATTCCAGGCTGTGAGATCAACATATACAAAGGTGAAGAAGTATGAAATAAGAGGTACTTCACATATTTCATGAAGTCCTCCCAAAGACTAGGTAGACAGTATCTCTTTACAGAAGAAAAGTCTTTTCCCACCCTAATCCTTCTACCCCTGGCTGCACGCAGCCTGCCCTGTCCTTTAGTGGCCAAAGTGAAAGTGAAGTAGCTCAGTTGTATCCGACTCTTTGCAACCCCGTGGATTGTAGCCTACCAGGCTCCTCCCTCCATGGGATTCTCCAGGCAAGAATACTGGAGTGGCTTGCCATTTCCTTCTCCAGGGGATCTTCCCAACCCAGGGATCGAACCTGGGTCTCCTGCTTTAACCTCTGAGCCACCAGGCCAAACACAGCAAGAATCACAATACAGGCTTTGGATTCATGTCAAGTCTGAATTCAGCATTGGTTATTATCTATCTGAGTGATCTTGACAAGTCACTTCGCAGTTTCCTATCTGCAAAATGGGGCTAATAATACCTACCGCATAGGATTACCATGAAACTTTTATAAAATGTCAAAATTACCTACTGCATTATTTGTCACAGAGCAGAGACTCAAAAAATGGTAGGTTTCCTTCCTTTTATACTTTTTAGGTTACCAGTGCAAAATCTGTCTCTCCCAGGAAGCCTTCCAAGATTAACCAATTTAGAAATTACCTAAGGAAAGGGGCATATCCTATATTGGTATTTTCCAGAAAGAGTTGGCAAACAGAAAGCTTTGAAGAAAGATCAGCAAAATTAAAGGAGCTTGGCTTTGTGGTTAGTTCACCTAAGAGTCTCCCCTGTGTATTTTTAAGCTCTTTCATCCCCACAGGTGAACAATCTTGGCCCTGGGACACCGTTCCCTTTGGCTTTCTTTCAGAAGTCTATAACAGACAACAGGCAGACCCAGCAGCGCCTGCCCTTTGGGGCACGTTTCTTCCTGGCTTGCTGTATTAGAAGAAGCAAGCATTTGACCAGGCTTGACCTCCCAGAAAGCCCTCTAGCCCCACAACCCAGCATACAATCTGTGTTCATTGCTCCAGTCACAATTACTCCCTAGCTGTTCCGTGAACACGTGGTCTCACAACACAGCGATCTTACACAACATGCCATTTGCCATGTCACCTTCTAGAGACGGTCCTGCTCCATCCTGCCCTCTAAAACTCCAATTCATCCTCTAAGACCCAAGCATCACTTCTCTAAATTCTCTCAAGGAGGCTTACTCACTCTACCTGTGACTCCACAGACCAGCATTCAGATTTTCATCCTACATCTAAAACCCTGAAATAATTGATTCCCAGATCTGTTTCCCTTAGTGTCCTATAACACCTATAACATGCTGAAATACAGGAGTCCTCCCTTTCTCATCTTTGAAAATGCATGCTCAGTTGTTCAGTCATGTCTAAGTCACTGCGACTCCATGGACTGTAGTCTGCCAGGCTCCTCTATCCAGGGGATTATCCAGGCAAGAATACTGGAGTGGGTTGCCATCTCCTCCCTCAGGGAATCTTCCTGATTGGACCCACATCTCCTGTGTCTCCTGCAATGGCAGGAGGATTCTTTACCACTGGGTTACCTGAGAAGCCCTTTCTCATCTTTTTATCAATATTTGGAATAAAGGATGGCATATCTCTGGTGAATGAATGAATCCTAACAGCCAGGAGTAATCCTGAAAGAGACTCAGACACACTGAAACCAGCGTGGCATCTGGCAGGGTCTGCAATGGGAAAGATGGCCACCTCGAGAATTCATTACCGAATTCTCTAAACCCCTTCCTTTCTGAAAGTTGGGCCCAGAGAAGCAGAGTGGGTTTTCTCCTCAATTCAGCCCGCTATATCATTCACCCAGTCTCCCCTCACGAGCTGGTTATTTCTATTGGGTCCCAGCCTCATCCCTTCTTCAGGTCAGTGAGGGGTGACCCAGAATGCTGATGCGTGTGGACAGCTTCATGGGAGCTCCTTTGCCTTGAGGCCCTTACCTGGGTTCTGCCAGTGGGAAGCTCTGAGGGGAGGTCAAGGGGCAGGAAGGAAAAGAGGCTGGGATATTTCTTCCCCTTTCCTGCTCTGCTTCAGATCCTCATCTGCAGCTGCTGCGCCCACCCAGGAACACTTTGAGAAGTGGTCTTGGCAACATTCACAGTCTGATGGTTAGAACTGTGGAGTGTCTAATTTTGTGCAGCTCACTGGCACTGGTTTGGGGGTTGGCAGAGATGGGTGGGTTGACAGGAGGAAGGGAAAAGAGAAAGAACAACATGGGAAAAGAGGGCTGATGGATTTTTCAGTCTTGTTTCCAATTTCTGTTGGTCATGCCGATCTGATCTTCTATCTGCTTTGGCCGACAGCACAATCAAGTAGAAAGAGAATAAGTTCTGAAGAGAACACAGAGATTGTAGTTTAAGCCAGGCTCAGTTATAGGCTGGATGTTGTTCATCTTGGGCAACCTTTTTGAGCCTCAGTTTTTGCTATCTATATAATGGAATAATATGCCTCCTTACACAGCTACTCTGGAGAAGGGAAAATCTACCCACTCCAGTATTCTGGCCTGGAAAATTCCATGTACTGTATAGTCTATGGAGTCACAAAGAGTCAGACATCAATGAGCAACTTTCAGTTTACACAATTAAGAAAATTCCAAGATGTTAAAGAATGTAAGGGAGCCAACCACAGTGTCCCAGACAGAGCAAGAGCCAGAGCAAAGACAGTTTTCTCTGCTCTGGCTCCTATGTAATGAACAGATTGAGTGAATGAATGAACAAACAGACCCTCTTTCAACAAACCTTTTGTTTTATCTTAGGGTGAGGTAAAATTCGTCCTTTAACTTCTACCCATTGGACTTAGACCTGCCTTCTGGAGCCAAACAGAATAAATCAACTCGCTCTTCTAAATGAAAACCCTTCAAATATTCCTGTTTAATAAATAGAATAAATAGACTCCACTTTAATAAATTTTCTCTAGGCCTGCGGGCCTTTGCAAGGCAGACAATATAAATGAAGATGATATCTGCACATGAAATGCTTTGTGGACCACATACCTGCCACTCTGCCCAGAGATGGAGTGGAGCCGGGGGAGGCTCATTTAAAATGAACCAGTAGTGGTAGTCACACACACAAGCTTTGTCCTTTCTAAAGCCAGCCTAGATATTGCACACCTTGATTTTTAAAAGTACATCATGCATATTTAAAAATCAAACCTTCCTCTCCCCCTTGTTTATTTCTTGTTCATTTCAAATATATAGAATGCCTACTCTGTGCCATGTACTCTGCTAAGCTCTTCCTATGGTTCTCTCATCTCATTCAGTCTTACTCTAAGGGAGACATAATGTCAGCATCCCTATTCTACAAATGAGAGAACTTTGGCTATAAGTAAAAAATTATATTCATGGCACTCAGAGCTATAAGGAATGGAGCTTAACCTCAAATCCAGGTAGGTTGGTCCCATGAATTCTGCTACCTAATTGGATCTATAGAAGAATGGGGCAGGAGAATGAGAAGGAAACACACACACACACATACACACACACTGCATTGCGTCAAGTCTTGAAGGGTGTTTTCAGGCAAAAAGGAAGCAGCCTGAACCAAAGTGTGGAGATGTTTGAGAATCTGTCTGGTTTGGAGGGTGGTTAGTTGAGATATGTCTGAAGCACAGAATACTTATCTAAGGCTAGCAGGAGATCAGGCCAGATAGGTAGGCTAGAATCCGAGTGTAAAGCACAAGAATGTGACACAGATTTAAGAAGCTGGGCTTTACAGCTGCGATAAGGTGCTTAGTGAATGGCCATCACTATTCCTCTGAGGTTTAGGTATGATTTTATTGACTTCCACACTCGGTGACCTAGCTGCTCACCCACCATTACACTTCTGTCACTGCTGGAGCTCAGGGATCATTTTTTTAGCTCCACCTAGGACTGGCCAAAAACAGATATTCAGCTTTTAAATTACTAAAAGGCAAAAAAAAAAAGTAGGAAGATGAGATAGCCCATAGAAAAAAAGACAGTAAACAAAAGAAGCCCCAAGAAAGTATAAAGAAGAGAAAGCATAAAACAAAAAGACAGGAATAAGAGTAAACCTATCAGTTATGACAGTAAATATAAATGGTTTGAGTCTCCCCTAATAAAAGCTAAAGTCTTTCAGATTGGGTTAAAAGCAAAATTTAGCCATATGCTGCAAGACCAGTAAAACAAAAACAAGAAAGAGAAAGGGGGAAAGCTGGGCAAATGTTTATCAAGCATAGAAAGCAAACAAAAAGAAAGCAGCAATTGGCAACATTTCAAAGTAGAATACAGGGCAAAAAGCATTTTATGAGACAAAGAAGGTTATTTTATATTGATAAACAGCTCATTTGACAATAAAGCAATAAGTGTGCTGATACATGATGGCAAAATATATAAAGCAAACATTCTTAGAAATATAAAGAGACAGTGATAGAAATAACCTTCTTGAAACTGACTTTAACAACAAGAAAGACAAAACTAGAATACCATTTTTATTAAGTTATGTATCCATCTCTAAAAATGGCTAAGAATTAACTTGAGTACTTAAAACATTCTAGATGCTGTTCTAAATATCTACATAGACTATTATCTCATTTAATATCACAATAATGCTGTGAGTTAGAAAATAATTATCCCTGTATTAAAGAAAACTGAAGTACAAGGAGTTTAACTAATTCATCCAAGATTATAACACAACTGCATTGTCATAGAGGTCAAGCCTAGTTCTAAGCTGAAGCAGGTATGCCCAGAGTCTGCCCTTCTAGTTATTATGTTAATATCAAAGAAAGAATGCATGTCATTTTAAAGCAAACTAGGACATTGATCATCCAAGATAACTGTATGCCAGGATATAAAGAAATCCTCAACAAAATAGGAATGCATGGAAAGTATAGTCTAGATAATCTGACATAGTGATATAATGTAGTAAATCAAGACAATATAACACCAAAAACCTGACCAAGATAGAATTTGTGTGTACGTACATGTGTACACACATACACAACACCATGTAGGTAAATCACAGGAACATGACCCCAAAATTCTACAAACATTTTCAAATACATTAATATTTCACCCACTTATTAAAGAATTATCATGACCAAGTATGACTTTTTCCTGGAATATAAGGATAAATAAAAGCAAAAGTGTTAGTCACTCAGCTGTGTCAACTCTTTGGGATCCCATGGACTGTAGTCCACCTGACTCCTGTCCATGGAATTCTCCAGGCAAGAATACTGGGGTGGGTAGCCATTGCCTTCTCCATGGGATCCTTCCAATCCAGGGATCAATCCCAGGTCTCCATCACTGCATGCAGATTCTTTACCATCTGAACCACTGAGGATAAATATATTAATACAATGCCTCTTACCAGTAATTCAAAGGAAACAACCAGATGGTCATATTGACAGATCACTTGTTCCTACTGAGTTATAGCCTCATAACAGTGGAGACGGGGCTGGAGGTGTTCAGAGGTCTAGGCCAGACAGAAGGGGTGACCACATCACATGAATTACCCAAAGCAACCCTTCACACACGAGCAACAGTGCAGGAGTGATCAGGAGTGCCTAGGGCAGACTAGCTTCAAAATAATCTAGGGTTGATGGAACCATCTCAGTTGGTTCACAACTCTCCCAGATCAAGGTTAAGGCCTTGCTCTGGATCTGAAGCTGTATATGGTCACTATGGACAAGGTGGGACTGAGGGGTGTGTTTGTGTGTATGGGGATGGCTGGGGGTAGCTACATGATCCAGTTTTGTGAAGGGGGGTGCCCATGAAGTTAGACTCTTAACACAAACTGGAAATTCCAGGAGGTCCACTCCAGGATGTAATCCTCACACTTGAAGGAAAAAAAGGCCAGATCAAGTCTGGAGGTTATTTCTGCAGATATTCCTAGAAAGTCAGATGTTACCTCGAGGGAATCTGGATCTTCTACAAGAGGGGCTTCTGTTCCTACAATATGGTAAATTTGAGTTGCCATTCTCCTGAAAATAAGCTTGCTTCTTGTGCAGCTAAAACTTGAGAGAGGAAGACAGAGACGGTCAGAGAAATGCACTTTCCCTCTGACACCAGTCCTAGAGGAGCATGCCCCTGAGAGTGGCATGACAAGGGCAGGACACAGGCTGTAAGGAGCAGGGTTGAGACCCAGATTCATTGACTTCATAAGTAAATACAGTCTTTTTTTTTTTTAAGTCATGTTTTTAATGTTGATTTTTCTCCATTAAAAACAATATATCCTTTGTGGACACTTTCAGAAAATCCCAACAATGCCAGGAATTCACATCTGGTAACATTTTGGCTTTTTTCCTTTTAATAATTTATTTTCTCTGAGTACAGAGATGTGTATGTATGCATATGTAGATAATTATAAAAACAAAATGGAAACTAATCATTCCTGATTTATATTTTGATTTATGCCCTATTTCATCATCATTAGGGGAGAAGAGGGAGATTTTACAGAAGAAATGAGCATGGACAGTGACATACAGATAGTAACGCTGATGCTGGATGTAGCTAGAAGGTCCCTGTTGATGAGGTGGGGGCACACAAGTGTGGCATCATTGGACACATAACTCAGAGAGCTGCTCTAAAGAGAAGGGGAGAACCAGGGCAGAGGGCAAGGGTATTAAGGCAGAAACATATAATAGAACCAGCCATCTGGTTTGCACCTCAGCTCAACCACTTAGAAAGCACAGGACCTCACACGAATGTGAGGCAGGGACTGATCAGTGCCTCAGTGGTACAGCACCTTCCTACCATCACATTGCGCTGGGTCTGTACTATCAAATCTGGTTACAGGAACTGAAACTCTGGGATATGAAGGTCCCAGTGTACAAAAGGGCAGAGCTGGGGTTGAAGCTCAAGACCACCTAACTCCAGATAATACAGGTGTTTTGAAATAAGAAAATCAAATCATTTATTATAAAATACAATTTGAGAGCTTACAAAATTAGTTCTGAAAATAAAGACAGATGCATCGTCGCTGAAATCCTTTGTTTTTAACCGTTAGATACATCGTCCTCTCCCCAGGTGCTTTCTGTGGAACCAAGTGGCCTGGCCTGGGCCCCATCAGTTTGTGTATTCAGTATGGTACACTCCCACACAAGGATGCCTGACACCCTTTCTGTGTCTCCCACAGAACTGTTCCTTCCTAGCATCATTTTTTTCCCATTTGACTGAGTGGTCTGACCTAGAACGGCTATGCGTGACTTGAAATGTAAGCATTCCTCTTTCAACTCTCTGATAAGAATCTTTTCCCTTTAATAATGCTCCCAGTGGCTCCTCGCCCATTCCTTTTCATTTTTGCTAGGTGCTTTCAAGTTCAGTTTTCCTTCCACCCCCTGCAAACTCCCTAAGGCTTAGCTTCAGAGACAGGGCTCTCTCCAGACCCAATCAATTCCAACATTCAATTAAGCTAATTAAGCTCAGGTTGCCATCAATATATTTCTTAATTATGGTTTAAACACAGGTAAAACCTAGAATTGTTCATCAACAGCCCTGAGCCTCTGCTGAAAACTAGCATCTACCGTTAAGAATTCCCATGGGTCAGATCGAGGTTCTGACAATAGTTAGAAAGACCACATGTGTATTTGCATAGGATTTGCATATATCTACATAGGTTAGTCTCTTCACAGTAGATTTCCAATTAAAATGTTATTATTTCAGCCTTGAAGTTGTTGTTTCCTGACTCTCTTAGTCCCTAGTACCATTAGCAACACCTGTTCACTTTGACATTGACTTTTGCGTGAGGACAACATGATCGTGAAGACAAAGGGCAGCTGCCAGGATCCACAGCCCACAGTGAAAGTCCCACTTATCCGTGCACACCTCTGAGCAGGGTTGACCCTAGCAATTGTGAGGTGTAGTCTGGTGGAGAGAAGACTCTGGACAAGTCTTAGAATAGCTGCTGGGCTGGATGGCTGGGCTGGTTTCTACCTCTCCCTCCCTACTACCTACCTTCTACCCTTGCTCTTGGCTCATTTCTTTCCTCCCAATGAGTCTTTTTCCCTGAAAAAACATGGGTACTTAGGAGAGCCTTTCTGAAACATAAGATCGGGTCATCTCATTTTTTTCCTTGGAATGTTTTCCCAGTGCTGAAGATGTGAGAGCTACAATCCTAGCATGATATGTACATTCCTTCATGACAGTTCTTCCTTTCACTGTAGCTCCTGACTTCACTTTGCATCCTGGGCTCCAGCCAAGGTCAACCACCTGCAGTTTTTTTAAGCCTACCAGATGACTTCATCCCCACAGGTCTTTGCAGGCATGGCTTCCTCTGGCCAGCAGAGATATTTTGCCCTGACATCCCACACATGGCTAACTCCTGTGTTGTCTCCTACTTTGAAGCATCCTTCCTAATTGCTTCCTCCCACCTCTATATTCCAAATGCTTTCATACATATCACCATAGCTCCTCATGTTTTCCTTCTTCCCTCCACTAGTAAAAATCAGGAGGGACAAGAGGACTTCTAGGAGATCCAAAGAGGACACCACTTTGCCATCCCTTGTATCACCACTGGCAGGAAAAAAAGAGATGGCTCACCCATGGACCCCAGTTCCTCCCACCCCATCACTCACCATCTCACTACTGCCATCTAGCTTGAGGCCATTAGAAATAATATCACACACAGACACACATATACATGTATATGTGCGCATGCACGCACACACACATGCACAAATAAGCACAGGACTCTAGGCCATCCCTCATTTCATCAAAAATGCTGTAGCAGAAATGTCCATAGTAGAAATGGCATTAGACCAGATTAGAGGTTTCCAAACTGTGTTATGAAGCTTAGATGATTCTGGGGGTTGCGCTTCAAAGGTTATTTTCTGAGATGAGGATGGGCCCAGAAGGCAGACTTCAGAGAACTCAATGTCTGTTTAACCAGAGCAGCTATTTTTAAATTGTATTACATATTCATTCACTCATTCAACATACATGCTAATATTAAATGCCTTCTATTTGCCAAATACTATACTGTTTCTTTGCAAGTCTGCTGTTTTACTTTCTTTTTTTTTAAATTGAAATATAGTTGACTTATAATGTTTAAGTACATAGAAAAGTGACATATATATATACATATTCCTATATATGTATTCTTTTCAGATTCTTTTCCATTATAGGTTATTACAATATATTGAATACAGTTCCCTATGTCCTGCAACTGCTTATGAAAACAGTTTTCAATTAAAACAAATTGAAATGATACTGGAAGTCTAAGATTCCAGCTCTAACACTGATGTTTCCACAAGCTGAGCAAAAATTATTACCCAGTATACTGCTGTCTGGTATCTATAAGGTCCGTTGACTGGGCCTATGCCCCTTTATCTGGAGAAAAAAATGGAGCATGAAGTCACCATGGTCCAAGGAAGAGCCCATTGTAGGAAGGAGAGGCTTGCATTTGTGAAGTCCCTCTGAGCACTGTACTTTTGGAATGCATGTCTATTCTAATCTTCATAAGAACCCTGAGGAGGAGACTTTACAGATGATGAGGCGTCCCAGACATTTAATGATTTATCCAAGATCATAAACATGATACTCTTGGATCTGAACCCAAGCCTCTGCCACCAGTGCCCTTTTCTTTTCACCACACTCAGGAACAAGCAGGGGTTTGCAACCTGGAGGCCTGGCTGCCTCTTGCTCTCTAACATATTGGCCATATTTGAGGCACGGTGAATGCAATGAGCTCCAGTAAGGTGTGCACAGAAGGCTTATGTGTGGGGTTATCTGGAGAAGGTCTGGCCAGGGAGCCAAGGCGGCTGAGACCAGGAATTCCACCAACAAGACCCCGAGAATGGCCATTTATGTGCATCATTCATCTGAGATAGTTACGCTCGAGTCTAGGATACAAATCTCCAAAGACACGAATAAATGAAAGAAAAGCCAGTGACTTATCCATTCATTGTAAAATGGAACGGTCACTACAGTTTTCTGTACTTTTCCTTTCTTTCTTAAACTCAGAGGAATAGATGTCATGGCCTCAGTAAAAAGAGCAGAGCAGGGCATTTCAGAATGAATGAGCCTGAAACGAGGAATAGCAGGAGGATTTTTGATCACTTCCTCCTGAAACAGGAAGAAGACCATGAATGCACAGTACCCTTAGCAGGATTGGAGGCTGAGGGAGCTGACTGAAAGAGGACATAGGCAGGTAAAGTGAGGTGGGAGCAAGAAACAGCCAGCGCTATAAACACAAGTTTGAAACTTGGCATTTTACAAATATGCTCTTATTTCCTCCTCATTCATTTATTTGTTCATTAAATAGATACTTATTGAGTGCCCACCATATGGTTGTATCTTCCTGGGGACACAGGAATGGACAAGGCTGACAATGTTTCTGTCCCCACAGAGCGTATATTCTAGCTGAGGACATTTATTAATAATAAGCATATAAAATAAATATATCCATCAATAGAGGAATAGACAAAGAATATGTGGTACATATACACAATGGAATATTACTCAGCCACAAAAAGGAATGAAAGTGTGCCATATGCAGAGCCATGAACAGTAACTGTAATGTTTGATAGATGCTATGAGTGAGTTTATGGAACTTGATGGTGGTCTAGTCAGAAGTACTAGGCTCTGAAAAAAATGACAGATTGCAAAGACTGATGTGGAGTGAAGGAGGACGGGACAAATACAGGGAGGGAAAGTGAGGGAGGAAGGGAGAAAAGGTGTACATACCTGAGGGAGCATGTATACGGAAGATTAGGGAAATCAGGAGCTCAGGGTGAACAAGGAAGAAAGCAGCAGGTGAGGCCAGGTCATATGGGTCTTATAGGGCCTTTCACAGCACACCAAGTACTCTCCTGGGCATAATATGGCAACCACAAGAGAACTTGGGAAGCAGAAGATGTTGTCTGACCAGTCTTGAAGCCATCACTCTGCTATGTCGAGAGGTGACAGTAAGTGGGCAGGGACAGATGAATGGAGACCCTGGAAGCACTGGAATAATCTCATGAGGATGGAAGAGTGCTCCATGTACAGTGCCAGGAATCAGGACACATACTGAAAACAGAGGGGGCAGGACTTGCTGTTGGGTGGATATGTGATGTGGAAGGAGGAGAAGCATGGAGAATAACTACAAGGACTTGAGCCTGAACTGGGGTTGGTCTGGAGTCATCTACAGAAGGTTGGCATCTACAACCATGGGTCTGAGAAGTTCCGCTAAACAGGAAGTGTAGCCAGGGGAGAGCAAAGGCTGGAGCAGCCTCACAAGACTCCAAGGAGGTGAGTAAGATTACATCCACTTTGGGACTTCCCTGTATAGTCCAGTGGCTAAGACTCCATGCTCCCAATGCAGAGGGCCTGGGTTCGATCCCTGGTCGGGGATTTAGATCCCACATGCTGCAACTAAGAATTTGCATGCTGCGACTAAATCCTGCACTCCATGTGCCACAACTAAGACCTGGCACAGCCAAGTAAATACGTTTTTAAAAAGATGACACCCACTGGATGGATTGAAGAAGGTGACCTCAGATAAGCAGGATGCTTCTTTTCAGACATGAAAATTGTTTCTCCAGAAGCACCCTGGACCTCAAGATGACTACCATGGCAAACTGCAATCGTTCCACAAATCTGCCCTCACCCCAGGGAACGAAGAGCTACTCAAGGGCAACCAGCATGCTGTACATAGATTTTTATTTCCAGCACCTTGGCCCTCTCAAGGAAGGAGCTACTGTACATACCAAAAGCTTATGATCAACATCTGTAAGTGATGATTATACCTTTCACAGAAAGGTCTCAGTGGAGATGTGTTCATCAGAGGACTGGGTCTATGAGGAACTGTAGATGATACACTCAGGGTGTAAATCTAATCATCAACACATAGAACAGAGCCTGTTCACAGAAGATGTTCCACAAATGTGCTCTCACTGATGGAATGATAGCTGTTGTGGTCATGCGACGCATACAGGTATTGGATGGGAGCCCCACTCACCTAAAACACCAAGCGTCTCTAAAAGTGTTTGTTGGTATCACTGACATTGTCTCAGGAGTCAGAGGGAATGAGGAAGGGCCTTGTCTAACCCAAATAAAGAAGTTAAGCAATTTGTTAATGGTCACACAGAAATTTGAAGCAAGTGAAAAATATAAGATGGATGTAATAATAGGTGGGAGTTATCCATTCACCCAACTCCCATTTACCAAATACTGGTTGGGTACAGGCACTCTCCTAGAGGTTGGACTTGGGCTTTATTGAGAAATGTTGAAGGTTTGATAAAAATCACTAGTCAAGATGAAAGCGTTTTAAAAGTATAGCAATTTGAGGAGCTCCTCTGATGGTTCCATGGTAAAGAATCCACCTGCCAGTGTAGGAGACACAGGTTCGATCTTTGATCTGGGAAGATCTCACATGCCACCGAGCAAGCGCACCACAGCTATTGAGCCTGTGCTCAAGAGCCAGGAGCCACAACTGTGGAGCCCACATGAGGCAACTGCTGAAGCCTACGTGCTCCGGAGCCCATGCTCCGCAACAAGAGAAGCCTAGGCAATGAAAAGCCCACATCCCACAACTAGAGCGCAGCCCCTGCTCTCCACAACTAGAGGAAAAGCCTGCACACCAGTGAAGACCCAGCACAGCAAAACACAATGAATATACGACTTTAAGAAAGGATTGCAATTTTGTCAATATGGAGTCACAGAAGTTCACGTAGGAAAAGTTCTTAGACATTACCTGGTTCAAGGTTCTTATTTTACCCATTAGGAAATTCAAGCCCAGAGAGGGGAGGTGACTTACTCACTGACACACAGCTAATTAGTGATAGAACAAGATCAAGACTTGTTATAACTCTTATCCATGTTATCTTTCCAAACTAAGAACAAATGAAACATCCTGCATGATCGGAGAGTTGCTTGTATGGAAGAGTTTAGATCTATGGCTGGTGCATCCATTCGAGTCTGGCTGACAAATATTTCACTTGAAAGTACATATTTTTTTAGAACGTAAGGGAGAGCTTTAGGAGTTGTTTACATCCCTAGTTAAAATGTTGGGAAATTACTGCTCAACATGTTTAAATAACCTGCCCCAGTTTCCTGGTAACTGAAAGCATTTCCACACGCTTTGTCCTCAGTCACTCAGTCACTGCAACCCCATGGAACAGAGCCGGCCAGGCTCCACTGTCTATGCAATTTCCCAGGCAAGAATACTTGAGTGGGTTGCCATTTCCCACTCCAGGGTGTCTCTTGGCTCTCCTGCTTTGTTTGGCAGGTGGATTCTCTACCACTGCACGACATAAGAAGCCCCTGCTGCTGCTGCTGCTGCTAAGTCACTTCAGTCGTGTCCGACTCTGTGTGACCCCATAGACGGCAGCCCACCAGGCTCCGAAGCCCATGGTGGATTCAAAAACCTGCCTGACTTAGCAGCACTAAAAAGACAACTAACCATCTGTACAGATGAACTCTGAACCACTTTTCTTAGACCAGCTATTGCAACGTAAGGTACCTATGCACAGTACTGGTCTTGGCTGCTCCGTGGGTTCCCAAAGCTCTGTGATGTGGATAGGTGATAATTGGTGCTCATATTTAACAGAAGAAAGCCACTGTCTCTGAAGTTTTCATTGACACACATCTCTAGTTCAAGCTGCTGGACCTAACTTCTGCCAGGACAGAAGCTTCCTGGGGGCTGGCTGTGGTAGCCAACCCAGCCAGGAACCTGAGACGTAGGACTGAATGACGGACGAAATTCATTTCAAATTCTCTCCCTCTTTGCTTCGAGCAACTCCTTCGAATCAGTCTCCCTGAGGTAAGAAGTCAGGGAGACAATGGCCAAAAGGCATCTTAGATGTGCAGAGATGTTACCTGATTAAGTATAAACTGAATTTGGGTAACTGTTCACCCCACTAACCTGAGGCATACTTAGTCACATAGGCAATTCTTAAGGAACATCCCACTACCTGACATTCAAGAGTGTGATTCCAAATGTGGAAAGCAGACCTGTCATTGGTCAGAACCCTCTGCCAGGAGCATCCTAGCCTCCTGTCTAGCTAACAAACTGTTTTTCATCAGGCACATCTGCAGTGGGTTGTCATTTGTGTCCTGACAGAGAAAAAGATGGCCTGTAAAGGCAAAGACAGGAGGACAAATCTTCCCTAAGCAGCTGACATGTCTGTCCTGCTCTGTGTCGTTTAAATGGGACCCCAAAACTTGGACCCTTGTCCTGACCTGGACTCCAAATTATATATCTCCATCAGTTCACTTACTGACACAGTTCTCATTTCCCTGCCTCTTGATTCCCACATTTATTTCCTTTTATATATTCATATTTGCTGCTTAGACCAAACATTTGGAACTGTTCCTCTGCTCTACTTTTGTGCTCAATTATAGTTACTATCACCATTATTAATATTGCATTTAATGCATATTCAGTTCAGTTCAGTCGCTCAGTCATGTCCAAATCTTTGCGACCCCATGAACCACAGCACGCCAGGCCTCCCTGTCCATCACCAACTCCTGGAGTCCACCCAAACTCATGTCTATTGAGTCGGTGATGCCATCCAACCATCTCATCCTTTGTCATCCCCTTCTCCTCCTACCCTCAATCTTTCCCAGCATTAGGGTCTTTGTAAATGAGTCAGCTCTTCGCATCAGGTGGCCAAAGTATTGGAGTTTCAGCTTTAGCATCAGTCCTTCCAATGAACACCCAGGACTGATCTCCTTTAGGATGGACTGGTTGGATCTCCTTGAAGTCCAAGGGACTCTCAAGAGTCTTCTCCAGCACCACAGTTCAAAAGCATCAATTCTCCAGTGCTCAGCTTTCTTTATAGTCCAACTCTCACATCCATACATGACCACTATAGCCTTTACTAGACAGACCTTTGTTGAAAAAGTAATGTCTCTGCTTTTTAGTATACTGTCTAGGTTGGTCATAACTTTCCTTCCAAGGAATAAGTGTCTTTTAATTTCATGGCTGCAATCACCATCTGCAGTGATTTTGCAGCCCCCAAAATAAAGTCAGCCACTATTTCCCCATCCATTTGCCATGAAATGATGGGACCAGATGTCATGATCTTAGTTTTCTGAATGTTGAGCTTTAAGCCAACTTTTTCACTCTCCTCTTTCACTTTCATCAAGAGGCTCTTTAGTTCTTCTTCACTTTCTGCCATAAGGTTGGTGTCATCGGCATATCTGAGGTTATTGATATTTCTCCCAGCAATCTTGATTCTAGCTTGTGCTTCTTCCAGCCCAGTGTTTCTCATGATGTACTCTGCATGTAAGTTAGATAAGCAGGGTGACAATATACAGCTTTGATGTACTCCTTTTCCTATTTGGAACCAGACTGTTGCTGCATGTCCAGTTATATATTAAGAATATTCTATATGCCAATCAACTTAATATGCACTTTATATTCACTACTCTCATTCTTTCAACAACCCTACAATTTCAGTCGTATCACATCCACTGTACAGATGTGAAAACTGAGGCTTATTGAGGTAAATGATTTATTCAAGTCCTCAGAGCTAAGAAATAGTATACCAGAGGGCCTTTAAGCCATGTCTACTTTGCTCCAATAGTTTGCATAATGTTACATAATTCACATTTGTCCTTTGGGTCATTCTGCCCTTGGTTTCTCCAAGCTAACTAGTACAACTATATCCCCTGGAACACTTTTATTAGCCCTGGCAATGAGTTCTTCTGGTATTAATATTGGGAATACATTTTCTGAAACCAACACAGAGGTTAAAATGAAAATAAATAAGGGAGTTGGGTAGATAAGTTTCAACACGATTTCAAATATCCATTTCACCAATATGAATACCAGGACCATACCTGGATGAAGGTAAAAACTACTGTTAAAATAAAGGTGTCTAGGCAGCCTTCTAGTGTGCTAACCTCTCTTCAATTAAATAGAACACCAGCAATATATTTAGTTTACTTGCTGCAATCGTATTCTGATATTCAGAGCTTTTTCATATCACTAGTTTCAACTGCATTCCAGAACAACATTTATTATCATCCCCATAATTCAAACAAGGAAAATATTTCAAAGAGCAGTTAAGAGACTTCCTTAAGAACACAGCAATTTACTGTGTCATCAAGTAAAGAGAGAGCTTCCCTGGTGGCTCAGATGGTAAAGAATCTGCCTGCAATGTGGGAGACCTGGGTTTCATGCCTGGATTGGGAAGATCCCCTGGAGAAGGGAATGGCTGCCCATTCCAGTATTCTGGCCTGGAGAATTCCATGGACAGAGGAGCCTAGCAGGCTATAGTCCACTGCGTTGCAACGGTCGGACATGATTAAGAGAATTTCACTTTTACTTTCTTTCAAGTAAAGGGAAGAAGTAACTAGATTCTGATCCTTCACATGCTTAAATTTGTATTTTTATCAAATGCAGCACAGAAAAAAAGGTATTTTGAAGGGAACTGATATTTGTTGAATATCTATTTAATACAGAATATTGTCCCTTGTAATATTTTATTTTTATGCATTACATTCATCCATTTTGTTCAGATCATTAGCATGAAGTAGGTAGTGTTATCATTCTCCATTTTCTAGGTCAGGAACTGAGGCTCTTCAATTTTAGGCAACTTGCCCAAGGTCATAGGAGTCAGCCAGTCAGGGCTGAACAAAGTAGTGTCTGAGTCCAAACCCTCAAAGCTGCTTTTATTCTCCATTGTATCCAAAATGCCTAAAGAATCACACAGAGTGTTTAGAATACAAGGGTGCACCCAGCCGCTCCTGCTGGTTGCTAGGTAACGTCTGTTTGGCACAATCTGGTAAATATCCTCATAGTTATCTTGCCAACAGGAGTGGGTAATCAGGATGGTGGTGAGGCAGGGATTCATTTTCAGAAGACCGTGCCTGGTTTTGAAAAGCCACACAAGTATCTTTGGATGATTAAGATCCAGGGTCCAACAGCTTTGCAGTGACAGCATAAATATGGTATGCTGGATGGACAAGCACCAAATGGGGATATTCCCTACTGCCGTGTGAGAAAGCTGCCACTTGTAAGGACTTCCAAAACAAATAAACACTCCATATGCCAGAAGAAAAAGCCCAGCAAAGGCCTGTTCCAACTGGAGATGATGAGTGTCATTCCCCTAAGAAGCTGGTTGTGCCTGGTGGAGAGCAAGCCAGATGGCTGACCTGGTCCTGTCTCAGGCCACTTCTGGGTGACCTGCTGAGCCAACAGAGGAGAATCCTGCAACCCTGGAGTGTGTACATGCATGCATGCATGCTAAGTCGCTTCAGTTGGTGTCCAACTCTTTGGACTGTAGGCTGCCAGGATCCTCTGTCCATGGGATTCTCCAGGCAAGAATACTGGAGTAGGTTGCCATGCCCTCCTCTAGGGCCTATTCCCGACCCAGGGATCGAACCCATGTCCCTTACATCTCCTGCACTGGCAGATGGCATGGATAGGCAACCCCAAACCAAGACCTAAATACTTATTCCCACTGGCTCAGAGACATGCTGCAGTGAGGATGGGGCAGTGTGGGGACACAAGGTGCTGAGCAGGCTTTTGTTTCAGCAGCATTTGGCTGTGACTAAGTAGAAGGAAGATGGCCACACAGTACCGAAGTTGCCAGCATGGACTTAACTCAAACACACCTACACTCAGAAATCTGCTTTTCCATGTTCTGTGTTATGATGGAGCAAGTTATTTACCATGTCTGAGTCTATTTTTCTCATCAATCAAATAGAGATGATAGTCACTTTAGCTTAGGTGGTTGTTGTGAGATTTCTTAGCCCAACAGTATATCCTTAATAATTATATAATGTACATTATATTAATGTATATCATGTATACTATAAATAGACCTGTATATAAACACTATATTATACATTATAATATGCTGCTCATTTTACAAGATATATATACAATAACAAGTTGCTATTATTACTACCATTATTTTTTACCAAGAGTGAAACATTTTTTAGCAACCAGAGACACACAGAAGCCCAGAATTTTCCTCAAGATAGCAATCATCTCTTCTAGAAGCTGACCAAATGGTTATTTGCTCTCTGCTTAAATGTTCTCAGTGATGGGCAGCCCAAAAGCTCATGTGGCCATTTATTTCACTCCATTTATTAGACAGCAATGGAAAATAATTCTCTAAAGTGAGACAATCTGCTTCCCTATGATTTCAACCCTTTGGCCTCACTTCTCCTCCCTAGGATAACAGCATAAAATAATGCTAATTCTTATTGAACTCTTACTCTATTCCTAGCATTGGTCAAAGAAATCTATTCACAATTACTCAATTCTGAAAACAACCCACTCAACTTGCTGTTAACTTTACAGACTAGAAAATTGAGGAAACAAAGCCACCTTTCATGGGTCTGTCTTGAAGTATTTAGAGTTGGGACTTGTTTCATTCATTTAACTGAAATTTACTGAATATTTTCAATATGTAAGACTGTTGTATTCTAGCTTCTAGCAATATGCAAGGGAATGTAAGAAAATTGCTCCACTCAGGGAACTTGGGAAGGAGACTAAAAAGGCAAGTCACAGACCAGAAGAAAAACAAACTTAATGGTTACCAATGGGGAAAGGCAGGGGGACAGAAGGGATAAATTAGGTGTTTGGGATTAATATAAACACACTGAGTGTGTGTGTGTGCTCAGTCGTGTCCGACTCTTTGTGAACCCATGGACTGTAGCCCACAAGGCTCTTCTGTCCACAGAATTTTCCAGGCAAGAGTATTGGATCAGGTTGCCATTTTCTCCTCCAGGGATAAACACACTACTATACACAAAATATATAAAAAGTTCTTCCCTGTAGCTCAAATGGTAAACAGTTTGCCTGCAAAGCAGAAGACCGGGTTCAATCCCTTGGTTGGGAAGATCCCCTGGAGGATGGCAACCCATTCCACTATTCTGGCCCGGGGAATCCCATGGACAGAGGAGCCTGGTGGGCTACAGTCCACGGGGTTGAAAAGAGTCAGACATGACTGAGCAGCTAACATTATATATAGAACAGAATAATCAGCAGGGACCTACAGTGTAGCACAGTATGTGTGTGTGCTCAGTTGCTCAGTCATGTCCAACTCTTCGCAACGCTATGACTGTAGCCTGCCAGGCTCCTCTGTTCATGGGATTTTACAGGCAAGAATAGTAGAGTGGGTTTCCATTTCCTCCTCCAGGGGATCTTCCCAGCCCAGGGATTGAACATGTGTCTCTTACGGCTAACCTGCATTGGCTGACAGGTTCTTTACCTCCAGTGCCACCTGAGAAGCCCATAGCATAGGGAACTCTATTCAGTATTTCATACTAACCTATCATGGAAAAGAATCTGAAAAAGAATAGATATATGTACATGTAAAACTGAATCACTTTGCTCTATACCTGAAGCTAACACAACACTATAAATCAACCACAATCCAACATAAAATTTTTAAAAAATTAAGCTGAAAAATGACATAAAACAAAGGGGAAAATACAAATAAATAAAAAGAAAATATCTGTAAAAGGTTTATCTGACAAAGAGCTTCTTTCTGGAATATATGAAAAATTCTTACCTCTCAAAAATAAGATAACATCATAATCTCCACCAAAGAAAAGATAAAAATGACAAAAGATATGCAAAAAATCATTCACTATTAAGGAACTTCAAGTTAAAAGCATAAGATACCATGAGAACCCACTAAAGTAAAAGTAAAAAGAATAAACAGATTAACCATACCAAGGGTTGGCAAGCATAAAGAACAATTGCAGCTCACATACACTACTCATAGGAATACAAAACTATATAACCAGTGTGGAAAGAAGAGTTCACCTATTTCTTTAAAGGTTAAACATATACATATACAACCAGCAATCCCACTTTCAGTTTTTTGCCCAAGGAAAATGAAAGCATATGCCGACACAAAGACATTATACAAATGTTCATAGTAACTTTTTAAAATATAAATTTATTTATTTTAATTGTAGATTAATTACTTTACAATATCGTATTGGTTTTGCCATACATCAACATGAATCCACCACAGGTATACACGTGTTCCCCATCCTGAACCCATCTCCCACCTCCCTCCTCGTACCATCCCTCTGGTACTGGGTCATCCCAGTGCACCAGCCCCAAGCATCGAGTATCCTGTATCAAACCTAGACTGGTGATTTGTTTCATATATGATATTATACATGTGTCAATGCCATTCTCTAAATCATCCCACCCTCTCCTTCTCCCACAGAGTCTACTTTTTGGTTTATAACCAGAAACGAGAAACTGCCCAAGTAGGTAAAAATTGAGCAGGTGAACGAACATGGTAAATCCATACAGTGGAATGCTAATCAACAATAAATAGGAACAAACTTGTGATACACTTGACCGCATGAATGAATGAATGTCAAAATAAGAAAGTGAAAGTGAGAATAAGTAGAGTGAAAGAAAGAATCCAAAGACTTTATACTGTAAGATTACATTTATATAAAATTCTAGAAAAAGCAAAGCAACTGGAGTGACAGATACCAAACCTGAGGTTGCCTGGGTGTGGGAGCTATGTGTGGGCGGTTGGAATGAGGAATGTTAGGCTATAAAGGGGCATAAGGAAATTTGGGGCTTTGATGAAAATGGTGATTATCTTAATTATGGTGATGGTTTCACAGGTGGATGCATATGTCAAAACACATCAAATTGTACACTTTAAACATGTATATTTATTATATACCAATTATACCTCAATAAGCCTGTTAACATTTTTTTGGTGGAAGCACATGATCACGTAACAAGATGGCCCTGTGGTCCAGTGCAGTTTCTTGAGCCATAATTCTAGTCTGTAGGCTTTGATAACTTGGGTGATGTGAAAGCATATAAATTCTGCAGCCTCAGCACTGAATACCATAGGGAACTGCTAGGCACTTAAGAAAGGGTCTGTCACCTTTTCTGGGAAGGCTGCAGTCTTTGTCTCAGGGTTTCTATGGAAGCAGGTTAGGAACTGGACATGGTGTGGGGCAGGGGAGGGGGTGGGGTGGTGCTTTTAGAGAAAAGAATAAATTTGTACACAGGCTACGGACTGACAAATGATCCACCAGGACAGCACTGAGGAAAAAAGAAACAGAAAGATCTGAAGTCAAGCTAGGACTTGGAACATAGTGCACATGTGATAAAATCGTCATTTATTCTTCTACATATTCATCAAATGTGTACTGGGCTCCCACTCCATGGCAGACACTATTCTAGATGCTGGAGATACAGCTGTGAGTGAGAGATAAAATCCCTGCTTTCATAGAGCTCACATTCCAGTGGAATGAGATAGAACATCAATACATCAAGGAAGACATATATAATATCAGCATCAATGTGTGCTGGGGAGAAAAAGCAAAGCAAAGCAGAAAGGTGGCAGGGCTGGGCACTGTCTGAGGTTGGTATAAATCTGAATGGGCCAGAGTAAGCCAGGTGGAGGCTGAGGAAGAAGACTCCCTTTCTGGAGAAGAAAGTAGAAGGGCTATTATTAATGAGACTGAAGGGACTTCCCTGATGGTCCAGTGGCTAAGACTCCATGTCCCCAGTGCAGGGGGGCCCTGGTTCAATCCCTGGTCAGAGAATCAGATCCCACATGGAACTAGTTCACAGGAACTAGTCCCACTCTTAGCTGCAACTAAAGGTCCTACATGTCACAACTATAAAAAGAGAGGGAGACTGAGGAGGTGAAGGCAGGGCTCAGTAAGTCTTTCCAGAATGGGACAGTGGTAACAGTCACATAATGATCACTTCTGCTTATCGAGTCTTACCTGTACAACATGATTTTGACTAAGAGCTTTCATCCTTACAGCAACCCCACGAGGCACGCGCTAGTGTTATTCTCATAGTGCCACTGATGAAACTGAGCCTGAGACCCTGTAAGGTGCAGAAAACCTAGAGGTGACAATCAGCTGAGAGAGGGACTCAGATACACCAGATCTGTCTGACCCTCGATCCTGAGCTCATAACCACGTAGTAGCCATGTCAGAGTACATAGGTTTGTGAAGCCCTAGCAGTGGATTTGGGATGAGTAATCTTACTTCACAATTATCTGCCCTCTATCCAATTCCTTCCTTGCTTATTTCTAATGAAACAATGCTTTGTCATGGTTCCATGTAACAACGCTTTCATGTGAATCATGTAAGGAAATACCACATAAATGTAAAATATCTAGAAATACTCTGGAAAAATGGAATTTGATATTTTTTGCAATCCCTCCCTCTGCTTCATGTATCATCAGGCTGGAAGGTTTGGTCTTGCCATGGAGCACATAGCTGCTGGAATCTCAGGAATGGTCTCAGCTACCATCGCTACTCACCTGGACCATGGGTCTTCCAATCCCATCTTGCTCTTCTCCACTCTTTCTACTGTGCTAAGAGTAATCCCTTTAGAATACAAATCAAGTCCCTGTAATTAGTTATCCTTATGCTACCTACTGTCTCAAATACAGTTCAACACTTCAGTGGCTTAAGCCTGTAGAAGTTCATTTCTCAGTCACACAGCAGTCCCATCCTCATGGAGCTATGAGCCCCATGGTGAGTCAGGAGCCCAGGCTCGTTCCACCTTGTGACTCAGGGTTACCTTCTTGGAGAAAGCAGAGACATCGAAAGAAACCAGAGAAGGCACACCTGCTTCTTCAAACCCCCAGTCTGGATGCAATATACATCACTTCCATTTACATTCTTTGTCAAGCAATAATCACGTGCTCATATCTTGAAAACAAGAAAGTGGGACGGAAAAGGGAGTCCCTGTTGAGACAGCTTCCTGCAGGGCCAAGCCCATGTTTTGGAGTAAGGACCACACAGCGGTGGCTTCCTAGACACTCTCACACGTCTTCCACTTTGGCTTAAGCTCTGTCTGATAAAATTCAAAACTCTTTAACATAGCCTACTAGGTCTATTTAAGTTGCCTCCTGGCCTACATACCCCACGTTGTACCAGGCCATTCCCTCTGGTCTCAGTGCTCCGTGTCACTGGTCTAAGGCTATAACATTTTATGCTCTTCAAGGCTCACTGGGCATGCCACTCTTTCCTTTTCCTCCTCTTTTCATCAGTCCTATTTTTTTTCATGGAATTTCCTTTCACTGTCTTTTGCTTTTGGCTTTCTCCTCTTACCCCCAGACTAGGCTAGTTCCTCCTGTTCTAAGGACTCATCGCCTCCCTACCCCACTATCTGTTCCCCGCCATGCTCTCAGGAAATTTCAACACAGTTGCAATGACTTATTCAGTTTCTGAAAGCACAGTTAGAATCAGATTGTGGATTCAAAGCATCTTGGCCAGACTGTTCATAACTTTCTTTGCCACCATCTCCTCATTTGAAATATAGGGATAATTATAATGCATCCTTCATTGATGATGGTGAAGATTAAATGAGATGAGGTAGATAAAATACTTAGTGCAGCCCAAGGTGTAAAATAAACCATAACTAGTGGGTGCCAATGTTGTTACTGCCATGGGGTTGAGCTCCGTCACCGTTGTTCTTATTCACTATTTTCAGAACGTACACAGTGCCTGGCCATAGTGGGAATCCCAGAAACAACTGTGAAATGAAGTAACGCTCTCCTTTCCCTTGTATATGGTGGGAAACCTTAAAGAAACAAGTATCTGTGGCTCGTCCCTCTAACTGTGCCGGCCCATGTTCTATGGATGAGTCAGAATCACAGCATGGCTGAGTGGTGAAGCCCACAGCTCTGGAGTGAGCTGGTGGGGCCTGGCTCAGTTATTTCATCGGGGCCCAACCCAGAGAAATTTTCCTGTCATTTCTACACCTCAGTTTTCCTGATTGTAAACTGGTGACAATAATGGGATATGCCTGGTAGAGCTCTTATGAGGGGAGCATGGTGCCTGACACAGAGGAAGCCCCCAGAAATGATGGTTGCTATAAAACACAATTCGTTGTGGGGGTTCCTTTTGACAACAGATAGTGAATGCAGGATCCATTTAACATGCCATGCCCATCCTTCTTTCCCTTGAGGGGACTTTAAAGCCATGATATTTACGGTTTCCCAGGAGTGAACATTCCTTTGAAAGGAGGTAGCTAAGAGAAGGCAGAACATCCTGGACCATATTTATTCGAGGCCATGAAATAGCACCTGACATGATCACCATCTCTGACTCCCTTTGGCTTGCTTTCCTTTCCCAAGGGGTGCAGGACAGAGGCACAGGGGCAGTAACAGAGGAATTATCATGGCTATTCCAAAAGAAGGCATTTACCTAATTGCAAAGGAACACATCCTGGCTGCAGACAATAAATGGTGTGTGATGCTTCCACGAAGTGAGATGGATGGAGCTCTCTGTTGCTAACCGGCCCGTAACCAGGGTCATTAATCACACGCAGCACACCCATTGCCTGTAATGGACTTCACCCCGGAAAACTCCAACTCACGGTGCCAGTGGGTTAAAGGGAAGGCCTCGCCTGTTATGGAAATACACATCTCCCATCGGGACTAACCCTGGGCGTTTGCCACCCTTCATTCCCTGAAAGGCTCTTTTAATTGATTTTCTTTCTTATTCTCTCTGACCTGGCAGAGAGCTTACCTGCCAGCCTCTGCCTGGACCCAGAGACTTGGTCTGAACTGTATGAATTGCTAAGAAGCTTCTAGTCCACAAGAAATCTCCCCTCTTTCCTGCCCTTGACAAGTAAAGTAACTAAATCTCATTAGCAGATCCTCATTGTTGTGTGTGTGTGTGTGTGTGTGTGTGTGTGTGTGTGTGTGTGTGTTTGCTTGCCAGACTCCAGGTTCCTGCAGATAGATCTGGAGGAAGGATCCCATTTTCTGGGTGGAAAAATGATATGACATCATTTTTTTAAATATATACTGAGTGTTTGCTCTGGGTGCTTTATGCCCATTTCCTCATCACAATTAACCTAATAACAATTCTGGCTGTCCATTTTTCTTGGTAAAGAGACTAAGGTTCAGAGAGGTTAAGAGAGGTGTCCATAGCTGCACAGTGAAAAGCAAAACTGGTGTTCAAATGGGCATGCCAGTTTGTAGAGCTTGTGCTGTTTCTGCCGACTCTAGTACTCTTGCCTGGAAAACCCCATGGATGGAGGAGCCTGGTGGGCTGCAGTCCATGGGGTCATTAAGGGTCTGACACGACTGAGCGACTTCACTTTCACTTTTCACATTCCTGCATTGGAGAAGGAAATGGCAACCCACTCCAGTGTTCTTGCCTGGAGAATCCCAGGGACGGGGGAGCTTGGTGGGCTGCTGTCTATGGGGTCACATAGAGTTGGACACGACTGAAGTGACTTAGCAGCAGTAGCAGCAGTGCTGTTTCTGAGATGCCCACCTTAAAGGGTCTCACAGTTATCTTGTCTTTCCTATACTGACATCTGAAGCTTCCTCAAAGCCACAGCTGAATTCCCGTTTCCTCCTGACCAGTAGCAGAAAAGCAAAATAGCACTGGATGCTCGAGATAATCATGAAAAGTAGACTTTCATTTTAAAAGGCAGTTAGGTTCCGCCATATTGACACTCACAAGTTAGATCCAGTAAATACTGCTTAACTTAATAAACAGGCTCTGGTCTAGTATTTCAAAATGCTCAGGGTGAAGAAGGTTAGACAGGGTTTAGTCCATTTCTTTTCCATAGGAGAACCATGAGATTGAGTCATTTGTAATAAATTCCTCAGCTGTGCAGAGTTTCTGAGGACACACTATTTACTTAATTTGATTAAGAAGGAAGAAGCCATCCCTTTGTGTGTGTGTGTGTGTGTGTGTGTATGTATGTGGGGTGGGGGGAGGGGTGGGACCATATATTCTCATAAGCTCTGAGTGGTTCAGAACCAGAGCTGGTAGAATTGCATTTCCAGGTTATCCCCGGCCTGTAATAAAATAGCTGAGGCAACAGGAATGATGTCTTTTGTGCTAGGAGATTATCTGCAATGGAAAGAGTTTACTGTTGTCATTTCCGCTATTATATTTGGCTACATGGGGCCACCTGATCTGAAAAAGGCATGGGTAAATTCTTCAGCCTGGCCTGCCAGGTTCTTCATGAGGTGGCCCCAGCTTGTCATTCCACTAGAGCTACTGACATTTTAAAAGGGCTGATAATTATTTGTGTGGGCTCTCCTATGCATTGGAGGGTATCCTGCAACACCCCTGGCTTCTACTCACAAGATGCCAACAGTACTACCCAAGTTGTCACAACCAACACAACTCCAGATATTGCCAAATGTCACCTAGGGACAAAGCTGCCCTTGGTTGAGAACCCTGGAGTACTGGAATTGTTATTGGCCATAATGTGATTTCAGAGGTAGTAGGCGCTCGGTAATAATTTGTCATTGAAGGAACGTAGCACAGAAGCCAGTCTTACCATCCACCAGGCTCCCTTTCACACAGCATCCTCTTCCTCATCCATGATCACTGTTTGCCTTTCTTTCCTCTCTGTCCTGTATCTTCCACCTAAAATCTTTTTTTGCTTCCATCTTCAGCAATTAGAAACTTATCTTTCACTTAAGATTCCCTTCAGACACCACCCTAACTAAAGTTATTCTTGATCACCCATGTGGGATGTACCCCACTGTCCCATGGCTTCCCTATGATCAGCTATCTGTTACTTTAATCGCTTCTAACATTTTCTGGGAGAGATGATTTAATCTAGTGTTTAAGAGATCAGGCTCTGACCTGAAATTAGAATTCCATTCATCTTGGAAATGAAACTAGAATAGTGACAATATCTCTGAGACTATTTCTCCATCTCTAAAAGAAGGATAACAATACTATCTCAAAGGTCTCTTGCAGGGATTAAATGAGATAACATATTTGCCAGGCATGGCCAAGTCCCTGGCATGTAGGAATCAGTTCAGTTCAGTGGCTTAGTCATGTCTGACTCTTTGCAACCCCATGGATTGCAGCACGCCAGGCCTCCTTGTCCATCACCAACTCCCAAAACTTGTTCAAACTCATGTCCATCAAGTTGGTGATGCCATCCACCCATCTCATTCTCTGTTGTCCCCTTCTCGTCCTGCCTTCAATCTTTCCCAGCATCAGGATCTTTTCCAATGAGTCAGTTCTTCGCATCAGGTGGCCAAAATATTGGAGTTTCAGCTTCAGCATCAGTCCTTCCAATGAATATTCAGGACTGATTTCCTTTAGAATGGACTGTTTGGATCTTCTTGCAGTCCAAGGGACTCTCAAGAGTCTTCTCCAACACCACAATTCAAAAGCATCAATTCTTCGGCTCTCAGCTTTCTTTATAGTCCAACTCTCATATCCATACATGGTCTACTGGAAAAACCATAGCTTTGACTAGACAGACATTTCTTGGCAAAGTAATGTCTCTGCTTTTTAACATTGTGTCTAGGTTGGTCATGGGTTTCCTTCCAAGGAGTAAGCGTCTTTTAATTCCATGGCTTTAGTACTGTTTATAATAGCCAGGACATGGAAGCAACCTAGACGTCCATCAGCAGACAAATGGATAAGAAAGCTGTGGTACATATACACAATGGAGTAATACTCAGCCATTAAAAAGAATACATTTGAATCAGTTCTAATGAGGTAGATGAAACTGGAGCCTATTATACAGAGTGAAGTAAGCCAGAAAGAAAAACACCAATACAGTATACTAATGCATATATATGGACTTTAGAAAGATAGTAACGATAACCCTGTATGCAAGACAGCAAAAGAGACACAGATGTATAGAACAGTCTTTTGGACTCAGTGGGAGAGGGTGAGGATGAGATGACTTGGAAAAAAGGCATTGAAACAGGTATATTATCATATGTGAAACAAATTGCCAGTCCAGGTTCAATGCATGATACAGGATGCTCAGGGCTGTTGCACTGGGATGACCCAGAGGGATGGGATGGAGAGGGAGGTGGGAGGGGGTTCAGGATGGGGAAGACATGTACACCTGTGGAGGATTCATGTCAATGTATGGCAAAACCAATACAATATTGTAAAGTAATTAGCCTCCAATTAAATAAATTTATATTAAAAAAATAAAACAAATAAATTTGTATTTTTTAAAAAAATTCATGGCTGCAGTCACCATCTAGAGTGATTCTGAAGCCCAAGAAAATAAAGTCTGTCCCTGTTTCCATTGCTTCCCCATCTATTTGCCATGAAGCGATGGGACTAGATGCAATGATCCTCGTTTTCTGAATGTTGAGTTTTAAGCCAACATTTTCACTCTCCTCTTTCACTTTCATCAAGAGGCTCTTTAGTTCTTGTTCACTTTCTGCCACAGGGTGGTGTCATCTGCATATCTGAGGTTACTGATATTTCTTCTGGCTATCTTGATTCCAGCTTGTGTTTCATCCAGTCTGGCATTTTGTATGATATACTCTGCATATAAGTTAAATAAACAGGGTGACAATAAACCGTCTTGACATACTCTTTTCCCTTTTTGGAACCAGTCTGTTGGTCCATGTCCAGTTCTAACTGTTGCTTCTTGACCTGCGTATAGATTTCTCAGGTGGCGGGTTAGGTTGGCTGGTATTCCCATCTCTTTAAGAATTTTCCACAGTTCGTTGTGACCCATATATTTGAAGATTTTGGCATAGTCAATAAAGCAGTAGTAGATGTTTTTCCGGAACTCTCTTGCTTTTTTGATGATCCAACAGATGTTGGTAATTTGATCTCTGGTTCCTCTACCTTTTCTAAATCAAAGTTGAAATTTTGTTCATGTACTGTTGAAGCCTAGCTTGGAGAATTTTGAGCATTTTTTGCAAGCGTGTGAGATGAGTGCAATTGTGCAGTAATTGGAACATTCTTTGGAATTGCCTTCCTTTGGGATTGGAATGAAAACTGACCTTTTTCAGTCCTTTGGACACTGCTGAGTTTTCCAAATTTGCTGGCATATTGAGTGTAGCACTTTCACAGCATCATCTTTTAGGATTTGAAATAGCTCAATTGGAATTCCATCACCTCCACTAGCTTTGTTTGTAGTGATGTTTCCTAAGGCCCACTTGACTTCACATTCCAGGATGTCTGGCTCCAGGTGAGTTATCACACCATCATGGTTATCTGGGTCATGAAGATCTTTTTTGTATAGTTCTTCTGTGTATTCTTGCCTCCTGTTCTTAATGTCTTCTGCTTCTGTTAGGTCCATGCTTTAACGGCTTCTAACACTTTCTGGAAGAGATAATCTAATCTAGTGGTTAAGATATCAGGCTCTGAACTGAAATTAGAATTCCATTCATACTGGCAATGAAACTGTGGAAAAGTGACAATATCTCTGAGACTATTTCTCCATCTCTAAAAGATGGATAGAGGTACAATCTCAAAGGTCTCTTGCAGGGATTAAATGAGATAACATATTTGCTGGGCATGGCCAAGGCCCTGGCATGGAGGAATAAGTAGTGGATACTACTATTCTCCCTACTAGAATGAAAATTCCTTAGAGACAGGGACCAGTTTTTACTCATTTTAAAATCCCCAGTCGTGTGTGTGTGTGTGTGTGTGCTGTCACTTCAGTTGAGTCCAACTCTTTGTGACCCCATGGACTGTAGCCTGCCAGATTCCTCTGTCCATGGGGATTCTCCAGGCAAGAATACAAGTAAGTTGCCATGCTGTTCTCCAGGGGATCTTCCCAACCTGGGGATGGAACTCGCATATTCCTGCATCTCTTGCATTGCAGGTGGATTCCTTACCCAGTATCTAGGTCAATTCCTGATAAACAATGGATATTCAGGAACTCTACATGCACAAATGAAGTGCATGCTTCAAGCTAGGAAATCCTCCAGGATGAAAGATTTGTGGACTTTTACTGTGTAAGAAAAGAAAGATTTTAGTCTGAGCTCCTCCTTCTACAAGAGGGAAAAACCAAAGGCCGAGAGAACAAATAGTTTGTGAACAACATCACAAGGTGATATAGAATCAAAAATCATGTGCCAGACCTGTGACCACTAGCCCCTTGCAGACCACCTTCCTTAGGAGAATCCTAGGAGAGCTCCCCTCTCTCCTGTATGCAAAGTGGCAACAAGAGAAACTGGCTTCAATCTGAGGGAAAGCTAATTAAAGCTAATTTATTATCTTTCTTCAGAACTAGGATGCTGGGTGGAATCTGCTGGAGCTCTGTGCTGCAGAGAAATCTTTTTGATTATATTTACACATCTTATTTGAGAAGCACATGGAAACCTAATCACAACTGTAATAACAGGCTTATTGGCCCTCAGCAGACTTATCTTAGCTGCATGATGTGTTTTCCAAGGAGCAGCTCAGGCTTTATCTTTTTCATAAAGTTTTCCTAGACAATGTTCTGTATAATTCAAACCCTCTCCGAGGCACCTTGGAGAGTAAATAGTGCTGTGGAGTTGGGGAGAGGGAATGACTTTGGGAATGGTACTTCTCCTTTCTTAGCCTGTTTCCTCCTCTGTAAAATGGGGCAATAGTATTAACCTTGTAAGGCTGACATAAAGTTGAAGTGCAACACTGTATGTAAATGGCATGCCCAATGCCAGATGCATACAGGAGGCACTCAGTAAATATTAGCCCCTACCTATGTATATGTTTTTTCATACTGTCCATGGGGTTCTCATGGCAAGAATACTGGAGTGGTTTGTCATTCCCTCCTCTAATCAATCCTAAGGGAAATCAACCCTGAATGTTCATTGAAAGAACTGATGCTAAAGCTGAAGCTGAAGCTCCAATGCTTTGGCCACCTGACACAAAGAGCTGACTCACTGGAAAGACCCTGATACTGGGAAAAATTGAAGGCAAAAGGAAAAGAAGGGCAGCAGAGGATGGTAGCACGGAGAAGACTTGAGGGCTGAAGAATTGATGCTTTTTAATTGTGGTGCTGAAGAGGACTCTTGAGAGTCCCTTGTACTGCAAGGAGATCAAACCAGTCAATCCTAAAGGAAATCAAACCTGAACATTCATTGGAAGGACTGATGCTGAAGCTCCAATACTTTGGCCACCTGATTCGAAGAGCCAACTCAATGGAAAAGACCCTGATGCTGGGAAAGATTGAGAACAGGAGGAGAAGAGGGTGACAGAGAATGAGATACATAGCATCACCCACTCAATGGATATGCATTTGAGCAAACTCCGGGAGATAGTGAAGGACAGATGAGCCTGGGATGTTGCAGTCCGTGGGGTTGTAAAGGGTTGAACATGACTTAGCGAATGAACAACAAGCAATAAATGTATATGTCTAGGCATTTGTCATAGAAAACTGATCCTTCCTGTGAATGCTTCAGCCTCAATTTGGCTCTGCATTCGGGTATGGAAAGGGCTCTGGGTTCAGCATAATGAGAAGATGACTGGGGTACAGGTGAAAAGCCATCTTGTAGGAAGGAGATGGAGGAAGCATCATGATATGATGGAAAGACCATGGGATCTCAGCTTTGGCACCTTCCAAGCACAGGACATTGGGAAATTCACTTAACCTCTCTGAGTGCAGTTTTCTCATTAGCAACACTAGCAAAAGTTCCTACTTTGTGTGGCAACTATTAAGATGAATTTATATTATTCATATAAAAAACGCACAGCACAGAGTCAGATCAAAACCACTGGGTCCAGGACTCTTAGGCATTTAGCATGGACTCAGTAAACATGGTCAATGAATAAATAATTTGGATGGAGCTCCTTATAATCTGTGAAAGGAAACAATATGGATTAGGAGACAGAACCATAATAGTCTATATTTCCAACTTTGCCAAGTCAGCAAACACCCATCTCCCCAAGTATCAATCTTCTCAATTATAAAAAAGTAACCCTAGGGTCTTCCCTGGTGGTCCAGTGGTTAAGACTTCACCTTCCAGTGCAGAGGCTATGGGTTTGATCCCTGGTAGGGGAGCTAAGATCCCACATGCTTCACAGTCAAAAAAACAAACAAAAAATCTTAAAGCTGAAATAATATTGTAACAAATTCAATAAATACACTAAAAATGGTCCACATCAAAAAAAAATAAATAAATAAACAAAAAAGCTGATCCTAAAGAAGATTTAAAAAAAAGTTGACATCAGTGAAAAGGATTTACAGAGTTAAAGTGGAATCACAATGGCATTTGGAAAGCACCAGCAAATAACAAACCATTCAAATAAATGGTTGACGATACCATTAACAAATACTTAAAACCACCCATTAAGGGCCAGTCATGGGGATTCCACTGTGAACGAGACACCCCCTGCCTCCCTGGAGGAGCATCAGCAATCGACCCCTTCCTCATCATCACTGATGGAGGGATTGGAAAGGTTAGGGTCTGTAGTAGCAACCTGGCATCTGAAGAAATAGGACATGTGCAAAATACACAGGCTTGTCTATATGCCAGTCCGTGCTTTAAATGCCCTCATTTGCCCTTCATTGTAGGATTTTGTTTTTTCATTTTATTATAGCTTTTCATGTTTTGTCTTTTGTCATTTTCCCCTGTTTTGTTGCCAGGGCACCTGTTTCTAAAAACAGTTCCATCTCTCAAACATCCTTCTGATTTCTAGTGTGAAGCATATACTAACACTTGGTGTGAGTGTTGTAGAAAATGAGAAACAGGTTTTGAGGGAAGGGCCCGAGGGCTCTTCTGAGAGCAGAACAGATGAGTGTCAAAGGGTGAAATTACTGATATCTATTTTGCTTCTTTAATACCCACTGACACCAGCCCGGATCTAAAGCCGTATCACCTCTTCTATTAACACTGTGACAGGATACTCCTCTGTGGCCCCTGGTAGGCCACTCCTCCTGCATTTAGACCCCTACTTCATCCCCACCACAACCCTGAATCTGGTCTTATCCTACAACTTTAACCGAAAGAATAGGGTGGAAGTGACATGGTGCTAGTTCTGAGCCCAGGCTTTATGAGTAATAATGCTTCATGAGTATATTAACCATTTAATTCTCACTATATACCTCTGAAATAGATACAATTATCTAAGAGCTAAATATAGTTTTCTGGGTGTCAGGTACTATTTTAAATGCTTCGGATAAACCAATTTATTTAATTCTCATATCAACTTTATGAGAAAAATGCTATTATTGTACCCATTTTACAGGTAGAAAAACTGGAGCACAGGGAAGTATCTTTCCCAAGATCCCACAGTTAGTAAGCTTAGAGTCAGGCTATCTGATTCTAGAACTCACACATTAATCACTATGTTGAACTTCAGAGGGGTTAACTGTCTGGCCCAACATCACACAGAGGTCATGGCAAGGATGGGATTCAAACAGGCTGAATTGACTCCAAAGTCTGACCCTTCTGGCCCACAAACATCTAAAAGACTGTTCTGGATCTGCCATCAACTTCATCTAAACTCAGAGGCAACCGCTACAAAAAAAAAAACCATACAGCTTGCAGCCAGTGGTCATCTTATCAGAATATCATAATTTTATAGAATCCTTCTCTGGTTTTCTTTTCCACTTATGTGTGTGTGTTTAAGACCACCTACAGGAGTAAGAGCATTTCTATATTTCTTTGTTACTCCAGACTCAAGATGTACATTCACTGTTCATTCCACCAGCATCAAAGGGCAGTGGTTACAGAACATCCATTCATCCGGTCTATAGGGTTTGATCAAGTGCCTTCAAGGTGACTGTGCTAGGTGCGGGGCTAAGAACGGTGAGCAGGGTGCAAGCAGACTCCACCCTCATATCCCTTACAGAAAGTCCATGTGGGATCTCGCCAGGCTTGATGGTTTGGAGTGCGTGACCTGGGGCAGGTACCACACACTCTCTGAGTCCTCTGAGTCTTAATCACTCATCTGTAAACTGGAGTTGTTTTTTTTTTTTATCATCATCTACATTATAAAAGTCTTATGATGCAAAAATGTAATAAAAGAAGTGAAATGCTTAACAGAATGTCAGATACAGATGGCAATTAAATTCTTTCAAACTTACTGTCATTAATAATAGTTTAATAATAATAGAAGTCTAGTATCTACTAGGCACTGGGCAAGGTTCTTCAGATGCAGCAAGAAATAAGGCCTGTTTCTCATGGTCAAAGGGTCAGCAGTCCTAGTCAGGAGAATAAGCATGCGCATGGACAGCTGGGCATGGAGCCACAGGCTCGGTCACAGAGGGGTGTGTCCAGTGTTGCCGGAGCCCGCAGGAAGCGAAGACCGGCTCCTTGCTGTGGCAGTATGCATGGGGAGATGATTGCGGCAGTTCCTCAGAGGACAGGTGTTGGAACTTGGTGTTTAGAAAGAAATTCCTGGCTGGCTCAGATGGTAAACAATCTGCCTGCAATGCAGGAGACCCAGGTTCGATCCCTGGCTCAGGAAAATCCCATGAAGAAAGGAATGGATACCCACTCCTATATTCTTGCCTGGAGAATTCCATGAACAGAGGAGTATGGTGGGCTACAGTCCATGGGATCTCAAAGAGCCGGACATAACTAACACTTTTCACTTTCAAGGAGAAACGTGAGAAAGGAAATGTAAAAAGGAAACTTGAGGCAGAGGGAAAAAGACTGAGCTAAAGCTCAGTGATTGTGTTTGGATGGTTCCCAGTGGGGAAATATTTTCTGGGAAATGGGGCGGGAGTGGGTATTTGAAAAACCATGAAGCAAGAGCTGGTAAGATATAAGCCTAGAAAGGGATCTAAGGCCAGATTATGGAGGATCTTAGATCTGAGGCTAAGGTGGTGAGTTTTATCATATAAAGAAGCAGGAGATATTGAAAAGAAAAAACCCCTAATATCAATAGACTGATTCATCAATAGATAAAGAGGCACAGAAATATAGATACATGGATATAGTTATAAATTTGTATATGTATATAGCTATTGCTGATTGTCCCTATTTCTTTTTATCTGTCTGCCTGTCTTCTGCCTTATTTTTCTTTTTTCAAAAATAAATAGGATGAGAGCATGGTCTGCTTGCTCTTTGTTCATCATTGTAGCCATAGCATTTAACACAGTAATGTGGTAGGCATTTGAAAAACTCTTGTTGAATGGATAAATGAATGGGTTATAATTACTATATTTGATATTTATGAAATGATTAAATTCACAACAAACTATGGAAAATTCTTCAAGAGATGGTTTTTCCAATAGTCATGTATGTATGTGAGAGTTGGACTATAAAGAAAGCTGAGGGCCAAAGAATTGATGCTTTTGAACTATGATGTTGGAGAAGACTCTTGAGAGTCTCTTGGACCACAAGGAGATCCAACCAGTCTATCCTAAAGGAGATCAGTCCTGGGTGTTCATTGGAAGGACTGATGTTGAAGCTGAAACTCCAATACTTTGGCCACCTGATGCAAAGACCTGACTCATTTGAAAAGACCTTGATGCTGGGAAAGATTGAGGAGAAGGGGATTCTCTCTGTCAAGAGAATGAGATGGTTGGATGGCATCACTGAGTCAATGGACATGGGTTTGGGTGGGCTCCAGGAGTTGGTGATGGTAAAGGAGGCCTGGCGTGCTGCAGTCATGGGGTCACAAAGAGTTGGACATGACTGAGTGACTGAACTGAAATGATTAAATGAACATATATCATGACTATGGAGGAAAGTGGGTGGTTTCACAAAGCAGGTGACACATCTTGGCATGGTTGATGAGTACAGCTTAGCTTTGCAGAAATGGAGTATTTGAGAAACACATGTACAGAGATCAGTGGTCACTGCCCACCCAGTGTATACTATGGTAGTGGATAACATGGATTCTAGGGCCAGAGTTCAAGTGCTAGCTCTGCCGTTTAAGAGCTGGGAGCCCTAGGGCATGTTCCTTAACTTTCTGGGTCTCAGTTTCCTCATCTATAAAATGGGGACAATAAGGGTACTTAAGTTATGGGATTATTGTGAAGATACAGGTACTTACTACCACAATGCTGGGCAATATGATAAGCTCTAAATAAATAATTAAAAATTCACAATTAGTAATAGTATCATTGGTGAGACCTGAATGCAATCAGCAGAACAAACACTCTAGAGTCCTATTACACACAAATCAGTTCTCTCTTCAGATATTATAACTGAACAGTCTACATGAGTTTCTTGGACATAAATGTCTTTGGTACAGATGAAGACCAGACAGCTTGGGAGTCATTTCTGAAAAGATGACTAAAAGACTCTAAATAAAAAGAAATGAGAGAAAAGAGAACATATTGAATGCTGGGATTCAGAAAGAATTGTTGCGAGATACTAATGAGCAGAGAGATCTGGGAGAAACCATGTCAAAGCTTTCTGAGAGAGTATGTGAACAATACCTAGGGAACGCCAAAAAGAGAGATGATAAGGAGAGATGACAGCTCCCTGCAGGCCTGGACCAAGTGTGACACAGAATAAGCAACAAGGCCAACGGAAAGCAGTGTGTCTTGTTAAGTTCCTCTGAGAGGCTTTAAATCAGCAGTGGCTTCCTGGCAGGGTGAGGCAGGGCTCCAACCATTACAGGTTACCCAGAAGCCACCAGAGAAAAATGGAGAAGGAAAGCCTTGAAGAATGAGCGTGGTCCCTGATGTGATGTGGTTACCATAGAGACCACTCTCCACGGTAGCCAGGAAGGGCAGTGCCGGTCCTCAGAACAGTTAACAAGCTATTAGACCAAACACGAAGATGCCAGCAGGTGAGTAGAATGAAGCCGCTCTATCACAGCTGTCTGTTTGCTACGATCAAGCATGGGAAGAAACAGCCGTAAATCAGCCCAGCCACTGCAGCCGTTGAGTCAAGCTCGAGGGAATGCAACAGAATTTCTAACCTGTGAGTCAAAACCCAGGGACCATGTCCCAGAGGTACATGCTCACAGGAGTGATGCTCTAGATTGCCCAGACTAACTTGATGACCCAAACAAGATCAAAACAAAAGAAAACAAAGTGGCAACACCAATGAACAGAAAGTAGCTAAGAATGTGGGAAAGACTAGCTGAGAAAATTAAGGAAGTCAGTGAACAGACGGAGATTTCACATTGTTTTGCCCAACATTCAGTCAGGGCAGAAGATATAGGCTGGCTTTGCAGCAAGCAGGAATATATTCTCAGTGCAGGATGGCAGGACCAGGATTTGAAAGTGAGTCTCAGAACAAGCACTTTGGAACTGCTGGGCTATGCTTCTTCAGGAAAGTGTCCAAAGGAGCTCATGGGCAACTACCTCCTTGATGTACGATCTCCTCTCTAAACACAGAAGATAATGTAGCAAGATGAGGAATTCGTTGTGTGGTGAGACCTGTCCTGTAAAGTGGGGCAAGGCCCCTTGGGTCCACTCCGCCTTCTATGGGGATGTCTATCTGCACAGGCGGTAGCTCAGCACCCAAGGTCCTTATGTCTTGTTCTTGATGCCCTGAGACCCACCTCTGCTTTCCCTCACACCTGGACTATGTTTAAAACATCACACCTTCCTGACTTGGCACATACTATTTCCTCAGCCCTAAAGGCCCTTTGGGCGTCCCTGGCGGCTCAGATGTTAAAGCATCTGCCTGCAATGTGGGAGACCCGGGTTTGACCCCTATGTCGGGAAGATCCCCTGGAGAAGGCAATGGCACCCCACTCCAGTACTCTTGCCTGGAACATCCCATGGATGGAGGGGCCTGGTAGGCTTCAGTCCATGGGGTCGCAAAGAGTCAGACACGACTGAGTGACTTCACTTTCACTTTCACAAAGGCCCTTTACACCCTTTTCCATTTCTTGTTCAGTCACTAAGTCATGTCTGACTCTTTGTAATCCCATGAACTGTAGCACACCAGGTTCCTCTGTCCTTCAGTCATTCATTCCTTCACTCACTCATTCCTTCACTCATTCATTCCTTCACTCACTCACTCATTCAATCAAAAAGACTTAAGTACTCACCAAGTACACAGGATGCCTCTGATTCCTTCCTCATTACTTCTACATACCCTGCACTTTAACAAAACACAAACACTAGGCCAGGTTTGTTTATCCATATGTCTGTTGAGTCATTAGATTTTAGATTCCTTGAAGGCAGATTGGGTCTTGCTCACAGTCCAGTGAAGTTTCTAGAATTGAGCATTTAGCAAGTGCTCAATAAATATTTATTAAAGGATGAATAAAAGAGTAAATGAATGAATTGCTTTTCTAATTCTCTCCAGGTTGCCGTATTCTGAAGGGAATTCTCCAAGCCATCAGGTTGGCATGGGATGAAATGCTTTTGTGCACAATACTTAATAAAAAGGACTCTGGGTCAATTGAAAAATTTAAAGTCAATATGAAATTGATCCTCATCAGCACTTTCTTCTCCAAACATATAGACAAAAGGACATTTCTGAAACATATGTATTAGTGTTCCATTTTCTGCTCCAAAGACTCAGTGATTGTTGTCATCTTGAAGTCCAGCCCTCATTAATTTATGGGGCACCCAGCATAATCAGCAACAGGCTTCTTGGCAGGATAAATCAGAGACAAGTCTAGAATTTGGGGGAATCACTAAGCTGCAAACAGCACCATTTCCTTTCATATTCTTTTCTCTTAGAAGTCATGTTTGGGAACGCATGTACACTCGTGGTGAATTCATGTCTATGTCTGGCAAAACCAATACAGTATTGTAAAATAAACTAAAGTTAAAATAAAATTTAAAGATAAAAAATAAAAAAGTCACTGAGCACCATTTAAATTAAGCTGAAGACCTTTAGGGGCTTTCCTGGTGACTCATTTGGTAAAGAATCTGCCTGCAATGCAGGAGATCCAGGTTCAATCCCCAGGTCAGGAAGATCCCTTGGAGAAGGGAATGGCTACCCACTCTAGTATTCTAGCCTGGACAATTCCACGGATGGAGGAAAGATCTTTAGGGTGACTTTCAAAGACATTCTAAGGTAATCAGCAAACAGGTCCTCTTCAACTATTCAAGGAAAATGATACATCTCAGAAATTCCCATCCCATCTTTGCTCAGTATAGTAACCATATAAATGAAGATGTGCCCAGGAGGGATAAAAAGCAGTCAGTAGAGGACAAAAACAAAACTCTTCCTCCTGGAGGAAGCACAATGCAATGACAGAGCCAGAGGTACCACATGTGACAAAGGCCTGGGCACAGTATCTGGCACATAGGTGTTCCCATCACTTGAGGAGCTGGAGGCAATGATCCACTTAGACTCTAGTGTTCTTGCCTGGAGAATTCCATGGACAGAGGAACCTGGAGGGCTACAGTCCATGAGGTCGCAAAGAGCTGATACGACTGAACAACGAACACTTGCACTTTTCAGACGGAACTGGGAAAATGATTCAGGACCCCTTGGTTAAGCAGCAGAGATGCTGATATGGACTACATGCTCGTGTCAACCCAGAATTGATAATGTTGAAATGCTAATCCCCAAAGTGATGGGTTTAGGAGGGGAGGCCTTTGGGAGGTAATTAGGTCATGAGAAAGGAGTCCTCATGAATGGGATGAGAGCCCTTAAAAGGAAAGACAGGACAGCTGGCTTCCTCTCTCTGCCAGGGGAGGATACAGGGAAAGAGCTGCTACCTGCCAACCAAGAAATGGGCCCTCAGACTGGATCTGCTGGCACATTGATCTTGGACTTCCCAGCCTGCAGAACTGTGAGGAAGAAATATTTGTTGTTTAAGCCACCTGATCTATGGTGCTTTTGTAACATCAGCTTGAACTAACATGAAGGTGAAGTCACAGCTTCCCATGTTGACTCTCGTTTCCTTTGATTCTGCAGTATCACAGCCTGAGTGCCCCCTTACCAGAATCATCTGGTGAGCACTGATAATGTCTTATATCATTTCATTCAGGACACCTCACCTCTCCTCTAGCTGAGATGCAGGATGGAAATGTAGTTGGCCATGATTTTCTGGATGCCAAGCTGTATATGCAGAGAAAAAACAGGGGAGACTTCCCAGCATGAATAACCCCAAATTTCAGAGAAGGGTCATAGCAGCAGAGACTCCACCAGACTTGGGCTCCAGATTGTCCTAGTAATGGTTCTGTGGAAGTAGGGATGGTAGTAACGAACAAGGGCTGGAGAGGATTATGAAAAGCTTCAATAAGGAAGGGGCTTTATCTCAAAGTGTGTCTTTGAACTTGGTGGGAGGTGCCAGGCTTTAGCTTCCATGGTATTACAGATAATCTACCCCAAGTTTCTGTGAACCAGGCTGGACCCTGTCTCTTCTGTTTCCCCACATATGGAAAACATCACAGCTAATAAAAGGTGCTGATCAGTATTGTCAGTGACACTGTACCGCAATTCCATTCTTATCTTGTTTTCTAGTTATTCAAAGGAGTGTGTTTATTGGTCCAACTGTTAAAGCACCTCTTATTTTGACCCTAAGCCCTACCTGGCATATGTATGTGTGTGCATGTATATATATATAATATTTGTTGTATATAATATTTCAAAATATGGTCACAGTAACTGTTACAGCAATACTGTTTTTTAAAAAAAGATAGTATTATTTCCATTCTTAAAATGAGGTTCAGAGTGATTAAGATGCATGCCAAAAGCCACACAGCTAGTAAGCAAGAGAGCCAGGACTTGAACCCACTGTCCTAATCCTAAATTTTTAAATCAGTGCAGTTTTCCCATAAGGGGAAAACTTATAAGATAGAGTTGAGGTTTACACTCTCTAGCTCAGTTGTGGTCCCCCTAGTTTGTAGAACTCCTGATCTTCATGATGTCTTCTGGCTCTCTGGACTTGACACAGTGCTAGGAGTTGGCTTGCACATGCTCTCAGCCTCTTCCCTCCAGAGACACTTGAGATAATTCTCCTGTACATGAGTCAATCCTAATCCAAAGCCATTCCTCTTTTCAGTTTAATTTTTTAATGATTTACTTTTTAATGTTCATAAAAGTGATATACACTCAATCATAATATCAGATTTAGAAGAAAAAATATAAAGAGTGAAATAAAAGTCTTCCTTATTCCATGACACAGGGAAATTCACTCCCAACATCTTAATGCCTTGTCTTTAGCCTTTTGTGGGGGTCTACATCTACACATCTAGAGATATGCTTGCAACAATTTGGAATAACGTTGTATATAAAGTCCTGAAGCTTACCTTCATGTCCACATGCCATTAAGAACAATAAAAAATTCTTTCAGTTCAGTTCAGTCTCTCAGTCGTATCCAACTCTTTGCGACCCCATGAATCGCAGCACGCCAGGCCTCCCTGTCCATCACCAACTCCCAGAGTTCACCCAAACCCATGTCCATTGAGCCAGTGATGCCATCCAGCCATCTCATTCTCTGTCATCCCCTTTCCCTCCTGCCCCAATCCCTTCCAGCATCAGAGTCTTTTCCAATGAGTCAACTCTTCGCATGAGGTGGAGTTTCAGCTTTAGCATCATTCCTTCCAAAGAACACCCAGGGCTGATCTCCTTTAGAATGGACTGGTTGGATCTCCTTGCAGTCCAAGGGACTCTCAAGAGTCTTCTCCAATACCACAGTTCAAAAGCCCAAATTCTTTAGAATATACTTAATGACTACATTATTTATATGTGAAAACTTTGGTGAACCATTTTCCTCCTTTTTGGAACTTTTGGTTGTTTGCTCTCTATCAAAACTACAAGTAATTGGAAATAAAGTTGTTTGCTCATGTACCTTTGTAATTTATATTTTTAGGATGACTATTAGAGGAGGGACTCAAGCCAAAAGCTAGGAGTCATTTTAGGCTCTTCTAGGCGATTGATATTAATTACATTCTCACCAGTGCAGTTCCATTCTACAATGGAAGATCATTTTTCCTGGAAGCTTCCCTCAAAGTGGTAATAAAGCGTAATCTTTTAGGTGACCCTGTACTTGCTTGCGGAGAAGGCAATGGCATCCAACTCCAGTACTCTTGCCTGGAAAATACCAGGTCCAGAGAAGCCTGGAGGGCTACAGTCCATGGGGTCACTAAGAGTCGCACACGACTGAGCAACTTCACTTTCACTTTTCATTTTCATGCATTATAGAAGGAAATGGCAACCCACTCCAGTGTTCTTGCCTGGAGAATCCCAGGGATGGGGGAGCCTGGTGGGCTGCCGTCTATGGGGTCGCACAGAGTTGGACACAACTGAAGTGACTTAGCAGCTGCAGCAGCAGCATTTGCTTGAGTAGGAACCGAGTTTAAGGGATAGCAACACAAAACTCTGCTTATCTAGGCTGGGAAGCATTGTGGTTAACACAGCTAGCATTACTTATCCTAACTAACCCACAGGGAGTGTCTGATTTACTCAGTGATCTCCAAATCAAAAAGCCTCAGCTGGTTCTGTGTATACAGCCACGAATCTGCCTCTGACCAGCATGCTTTACAAGAAGGCATGGGTGATCTGTAGCCCCTAGCATCCAACCTAGTGTTCAGCATATTGTAAAACTTACCTGCATGTGGTTTTATGTGTGTTTATGGAATGAATGAAACCATACAAGAGCTTTATGATTCCAAGTGGCTGACATGTAAACAAGGTGTACTCTGCCAAGTGAAATGACTCATCATCTGGCCTCTGACCCCTACGAAACATAAGTGCTTCACCCCCAGAAGAAGCCCATTCAGCTACTCAGGGCACTTGCACACTGCCTGCCCACAAGAAAGCCCGATGCTGGGGACCGCCCTTCAGAACAAAGGCTGTTGTGCAGAGGAAAGCGGTATTTCCCAACACAGTCGGTTTCTCCTCTCCTGCTGATGCTTATTACAGTTTGCTGAATGTAAATTGGGGAAACATCTTGCCTGCCCAAAGGAGTTCCAGAGATGGGCCTGTGTTCTTCACAGTAACCTGGGAGCAGAAATCTCTCCCTCCTAAGTCTTGTATCCTTTTTTCCTCCCACCACAACATAGACAGGTAAACACAGAGAGGCGACAAAGTGAGTTTGGACTTGCGAATCATCCCAACCTCAGGCTCTTTCTCTTGGTCCTGGCTGTGATGTGAAGCTGGGGTATGAAGTGGAGGCATGAGGAAGACATTACCTGGCTGGCAGGGGTGCTGTGTGTGTGGTGCTACTGGGGCAGTCTGGCAACACAGTTATACAATTAATTACACTGAAACAAGAAACTCAAACTTCTTTGAAGGGCCCCTGCCCATGGGACCGCCATATTGCCATTTTGCCACACAATCATTCCTTTTTTCTGCTTTAGCGACACTTGTTGAATTTTCAACCTCTATTAAAATCTTTCTCCTTCTTTCAGGACATTATCAAGGGTTACCACCTCAAGGCAGCCCTCCCTGGTTGTATACTAGTCATAGTCATATGGACACACTTGCCTTTCCTCAATGTTATCATAATACATTGTTTGGGCCTCTTTTATGCTATTTTTGGGGTCTGTGCATCTATTGTCAAATCTGGAAAACAAGGCTGATGGGTCTCTAAGGTCTTTTCAAGCTTTTCTTTTCAAAATTGATTTTTTGCATTCTTAATCAAATGCTTTAAAAAACCCAGCGGTATAGTATAGTGGTAGGATTGCGCTTGGCACTACGGCTTCCCTGATAGCTCAGGTGGTAAAGAATCCTCCTGCAGTGCAGGAGACACTGGTTCGATTCCTGGGTCAGGAAGATCCACTAGACAAGGGATAGGCTACCCACTCCAGTATTCCTGGGCTTCCCTGGTGGCTCAGTTGGTAAAGAATCCACCCGCAATGCAGGAGACCTGGGTTTGATCCCTGAGTTGGGAAGATCCCCTGGAGAAGGGAAAGGCTACTCACTCCATGGCTTCCCTCATGGCTCAGAGGTTAAAGCGTCTGCCTACGCTGCAGGAGACCTGGGTTCGATCCCTGGGTCGGGAAGATCCCCTGGAGAAGGAAATGGCAACCCACTCCAGTACTCTTGCCTGGAGAATCCCATGGACGGAAGAGCCTGGTGGGCTACAGTTCACGGGATCGCAAAGAGTCGGACACGACTGAGCGACTTCACCCACTCCAGTATTCTGGCCTGGAGAATTACATGGATTGTATAGTCCATGGGGTTGCAAAGAGTCGACACGACTGAGTGACTTTCACTTCAGCACTATAAAAACTAAATTGGAGCATCAACTGAGTTGCTTCTAGCTGAATGGCCTGGGTAAGACTTATCATGCCTTTGGGCCTCAGTTCTCCCATCTGTAAAATGGCAATAATGCTGATATGATATCACAAGACTGCAGAATAGAGTAAATTGGGCTGTGCATGTGAAAGTATTTTGTAAATAAACAGTGAAATAAAGTGTTGATAATAGTTATTTCAAGAAAAATCCCTCAGTGATTCTCTCCCTAAAGAAACTACACCACTGCTGGATTAAACATCTTAAAACCTAACATCTCTGATTCTCAGAATCATGCCCAGTAATCCACACTCTCTCTGTCTGAGGAACAAAGATTCTTCATTAAAAACCCACAGGAACCTTAACAGTCACAGTCTGAACAACTCTGGGTATCCTCTCGTAGATCCTACTTTGTGTTACGCATTTGCCAGGTTTTTGCCACATAAACAGAGTAAAGAATTAGAGAGGCTAATTAATTTAGGGTCAAGTCCTAGATTTGCAAGCGAATATCTGTGTGACCCTGTGAAAACTGCTTTACTTTTTGAATCTTCGTTTCCTTGTCTATAAATCAGCTCTGATAGCACTCACTGTAAGGAACTGTTGCGAAAGTGACCACGTGACAACTCTGTTAAAGTACACAGACAGGACACCCAGCACACAGCAGGCACTCAACAAAGACCAGTCCCTTTCTCTTTTTCTCTCCCTTTGAGCATCAAGATTCTAGAATTCCACAATATGAAATATTCATCCACACAGATGTGGGGTAGACAATGGGTGGTCTCTAGGGGAGTGATGTCCAAGAAAGATTTTACCAGAAACTCCATTTCAGTATCACCATCGGGCCCCTGCTTGAGCCTGTCACCCACTGGGCTCATCACCACAGTGAGCATTTAATTTTATTTTATTTTTTTACAAAAAAGAAAGATTATTCTCAATGATGCATGTGATAAATACGCTGGCTTTAAACCTTTTAGAAATATTAAAGGTTTCACAGCTCAGTGTTTGACAGACTTGATTAATCCCTTCCACACAGATATATTCAGGAGGATAGCTGTAGTTGGGTTTTAAAGCTCCGAGAGTGTTTTCTGATAAAGGTAAAGAAAAGGTAAAGCACTTTTAAAGACAGAGAGGTTCGTGCGCTACAGGGAATAGACAAAGACTACGAAGACCCAGAATTTAGAGGAGGATGGAGAGTCGGAAGCTGGGGTCCATCCAGGGAATCTTGCTTTAAAACTTTTCTCCCTAGGAGGAGTTTTCCAATGAAAAGCACACATCCTGCCTGACCAAAGGCCATTTGTCTGAGCGTTTTCTTCTCTGCTGGGTTCCAAAATGAATGATGTGGGAGGGGGGACGGGGCAGGGCAGACCAAGGGCAGAACAAACTTCAGAGGTGAATATAATGGAATTGACCATTGCCGCCTGTCATAGTCCTGGACCGTTCAACAGCCTCCTGCTCACTCTTTCACCAAGGCTGTTTCTTGCGCCGACCTCCCCAATTCCCAAATGCACCCTGACTGCCTCAAAAGAACAAGAAATATTTTTGGATATTTTTCCCCTCAGCAACTACCTTAGTTTTGTATATAATCAGTGCCTAATAAGCATTTGTTAAATGGAGAGAGTTGGTGTTTAAGAAATCCTTGAGAAAATGATCTAAAAAAAAATCCTTGAGGAAATGCTGGCAAAAACCCCTACTTAAGAATGACGCTTTAAAAAATTACTATCAGATTCCATGTCCTTCTGATTTCCATCATACAAAAGAAGATTGGGTTTAGAAACCAAACCATGGAGATTTCCAAATAAAGCCTCAACAGACAGATACTGATAGAGTACTACAATTCTAGGTGAGCTGGACACAGTTCCCAGCTCAACCACACGGCCTGGAGTAAAAGAGACTTGTCATCATCGTGGGAGGTGCTTTGATTGAAGGATATATGGGAAAACAGAGGGGACAAAGGAAGCTGTATCAGACACAGCATCTTTGTTCATGGGGGATGTTTAAAAAAGCTCGGAGAATGAGTGATGCACTCTTAAGCTGAAGTTTGAAGGCTATCACAAAAGGGGAAAGCATACTTCTCCGTGTATCATGTACATCGTTTTGATCTGTGAACTTCCAATTAAACTCCAAATGGAACACTTGCTCTGCTGATCAACCTTCCCCACAAAATTTCAAGACGTCAGCCCACCCTCCCCCTAGGTTTTCTTTGACACTCAAGTCAGTCTTCAACCCCGACCCCTATTTTATTTTTATGGAAGCATTTTCCCAACACGAAATACCAACATATTTGCCACAAGATATTATGGGGGGCAAAGGTGTAATTCAATTATGTGACTTAATCAATTCAAATGGCTGATGTACAAGGATCTCAGGATGCCATCCAGCTTTCAACTCAAGGCGAATAATTGTTCCATAATTTCTTAATTCTCCCGCAAGACAGTTTAAATTAAAGGATGTCAATTTGCAAAGCCAGACTGCATTGTATTCTTAAATTGGGCCTGAAATAGCCACAAGATGAAGGGTAATAAGGCAGAGAGCAGAGCCCAGGGTGCCTGGTGCTGTGCAAAATTGTTTAATACGGTCAGACCCTTTAATCTTCATATCTACTGATGCAGAAAGCAGCATATTTCTGTCACTTATGATAAGAAACATTACTTTTTAAATTCCTTGGTGAGGCCCGCAGATCTTCTAGACAGCCAAGATAGCAGGAATCTCTATTTCTGTGTGTGTGAACATTTCTTTTTTTCCCTTAAATTGGTTTTATTCTAATCCATTTAGTCTCCAGTCTGAGTCAGAGACAAGTAACCCTGAATGGAACCACACAGGAGGAGAACAAAGGCTTTTGCCTTCCAGTCTTCAGATTGGACTGGCTACCGGCTCCTTGAATAAGTCAGTGATTAAACAAATAACGGCCCTGAGAGCATTCACTATAGGACAGTCAGTCAGTTCCAGAAAGGGAGAGAATTGGAACAACATCTAAGAGAAACAAAATCCTGCTCCAAAATGAAGGGTGCAGTGTGGGGAGGGGATACTTTAAACTATTTTCCTGGAAGAGTCAAGTATTTTACTCACGCGTGTCCTAGGAAAAGGCTGGGCCAACGCGTCCAGGCTGGGTTGGGGTGCTGCTAGGGAAATGTAGACCCCAGAATCTGGATGGAAGAAATCGGATGCTGTTTTCCCAAGACTGCCAGAGCCACGAATCAGGAATCGTCATGGAGAGAAGCCAAGGACATCGCTGTAATGAAAGAAGTATATGTCAGTTTGGAAAGCAAACCAATGAGGAGGAAGGAGGACAGAGTTTGGAGTTAATGGTCACAATGGCGTTTAAAGCACGTGGCTCAGAATGAAGCATCATCTAAAGTGCATGTGGCACATGCAGGTGGGCGGGGGGCACAGGGATCCATAGGAACTGTGCTGGGCTAACCAAAAGGGCATCTGTCAGTGTCTCTGCACCTCATCTTGTGTCAGACACGACACAAGTGGTCTTGTTGTTGTGTTGTGTTCAGTGGCTCCGTTTTGTCCAACTCTTGTGGCCCCGTGGACTCTAGCCCTCCAGGCTCCTCTGTCCCTGGGATTTTCCAGGCAAGAATACTGGAGTGGGTTGCCATTTCCTTCTCCAGGGCATCTTCCCAACCCAGGGATCAAACCTATATCTCCTGCATTAGCAGCTGGATTCCTTACTGCTGAGCCACCTGGGAAGCCCCCAGATAATGTCATGGGTACATGGGTATAAACAAAGCATAATGGATTCATCAATCTGTATTCTAAAAATTTGGACTAGGTTATATGCAGGCTAAAATTCAAAAGGTACAAGTTCTACATTTCTTACTTGTATGAATCTATCTCTAGGATATTTGCCTAGAATATTAGGAATTTATCTCTAGGATAAACGCCTAGAAGTAGAATTATTGGGCAAAAAAATATGCTTATAAATTTTGATAGACATTGTCAAATTACCATCTACAATAACTATGCAGTTTTATGTTCTCTTCAGTGATGTATGAAATCACAGCTTTCTCATGTCCTCCCCAACAAAGCTGGTCACACTATTTTGGAGGAGAGACACAAGATATAAGGCATAATAATTACAACAATAGGAATTCCCTGGTGGCTCATACAGTAAAGAATTCGTCTGCAGTGCAGGAGACTCAGGTTCTATCCCTGGGTTGGGAAGATCTCCTGGAGAAGGGAATGACTACCCACTCCAGTATTCTTGCCTGGAGAATTCCATGGACAGAGGAGCCTGACAGGCTACAGTCCATGAGGTTGCAAAGTGTTGGACAAGACTGAGCTACTAACACTCATTCACTTCCAAGACAATGATAAGCTACTTTTAATGAACAATTGTAGCATTTTAAGCCCAGTTTTAGTATTTTATATGGAATAATCCATTTATTTGTAGTAGTAACCCACAGACACAGAAACCATTACTATTGTCATTAAATAGTTAAGGAAACAAACTTAGGGAACATAAGAATCTTGTTCTTGATCATAGCTATGAAGGGTGGGACTGGGGTTCTAGCCCTGGTACCTGGCATTTCTTCAATACCAAAAATATTAGCTCTTATTCTAGGAGGTAGGGTGTTATCTATGGTACTTATTGTAACAGGTACACACAAATAAGAAGCCAGAGGGAGGGTGTGTGTCTAGGGAATCAGGGAGACCAATTCTTTCCATCTCAATAGAAGTATACACAGGCTATTAAGTGGGAAAATACTGGGCTATAGTGGTTGATAAGCAAAACTCTAAGAACAACATGATACATTTTTCTTACTTTTTCCTGCTGTTTTTTTCACTAGAAAAATTATTATTTCAACATTCATGATATGTAGAAAGGTCAGAGCTACAAAAATGAAAGGATGGTGTGGTCGAAGAAGCGTGGTGCTGAAAGTAACATAGACCTGGGTTCAAGTTCAAGTTCTACTACTATTTAGATGGATAATGGTAAAGCAAATTACTATATAACTTGCTTCTCTGAACTTCATTTTCTTCAAACAAAAAATTGAGTCTATAATCCCAGGAAAATGTATATGATGACTAAATAATGTAAAAGATAAACCGTGCCAAACAATTGATAAATATCACTAGTTATAAGCAATTTCTAACTACCTGTTTAATTTTAGTCTTCCTGTTTCTCTTTAAAGATCTGTTCTCATCAAATTGGTTTATTCACTTTTCTCAAGCATGATGGAATTTTCCAGTCTGCTTGCATTTCTGCATTCTGTTACTGAAATACATCCTTGTCCCCAAGTCCTATCTATAGGAATTCTACCATGAATGCATTCAGGTGTGTATCAAATGCTACCAACTCAACAGTGTCTCTTGAATAATAACCCCTGCAATATACTACCCTTAAGAGGTTCAGAAATACGTGAACCATGAACTTCCAGATGTTCAAGCTGGTTTTAGAAAAGGCAGAGGAACCACAGATCAAATTGCCAACATCCACTGGATCATGGAAAAAGCAAGAGAGTTCCAGAAAAACATCTATTTCTGCTTTATTGACTATGCCAAAGCCTTTGACTGTGTGGATCACAATAAACTGTGGAAAATTCTGAAAGAGATGGGAATACCAGACCACCTGACCTGCCTCTTGAGAAACCTGTATGCAGTTTAGGAAGCAACAGTTAGAACTGGACATGGAACAACAGACTGGTTCCAAATAGGAAAAGGAGTCCATCAAGGCTGTATATTGTCACCCTGCTTATTTAACTTCTGTGCAGAGTACATCATGAGAAACTCTGGACTGGAAGAAACACAAGCTGGAATCAAGATTGCTGGGAGAAATATCAATAACCTCAGATATGCAGATGACAGCACCCTTGTGGCAGAAAGTGAAGAGCTAAAAAGCCTCTTGATGAAAGTGAAAGAGGAGAGTGAAAAAGTTGGCTTAAAGCTCAACATTCAGAAAATGATCATGACATCTGGTCCCATCACTTCATGAGAAATAGATGGGGAAACAGTGGAAACAGTGACAGACTTTATTTTGGGGGGCTCCAAAATCACTGCAGATGGTGATTGCCGCCATGAAATTAAAAGAAGCTTACTCCTTGGAAGGAAAGTTATGACCAACCTAGATAGTATATTGAAAAGCAGAGACATTACTTTGCCAACAAAGNGGCTATGGTTTTTCCAGTGGTCATGTATGGATGTGAGAGTTGGACTGTGAAGAAGGCTGAGCACCGAAGAATTGATGCTTTTGAACTGTGGTGTTAGAGAAGACTCTTGAGAGTCACCTGGACTGCAAGGAGATCCAACCAGTCCATTCTGAAGGAGATCAGCCCTGGGTGTTCTTTGAAGGTAATGATGCTAAAGCTGAAACTCCAGTACTTTGGCCACCTCATGCCAAGAGTTGACTCATTGGAAAAGACTCTGATGCTGGGAGGAATTGGGGGCAGGAGGAAAAGGGGATGACAGAGGATGAGATGGCTGGATGGGATCACTGACTCAATGGACGTGAGTTTGAGTGAACTCTGGGAGTTGGTGATGGACAGGGAAGCCTGGCGTGCGGCGATTCATGGGGTCGCAGAGAGTCAGACACGACTGAGCAACTGAACTGAACTGAACTGAAGGAGTTTAATTCCTAAGTACTATGGAATTCCTGTTTACTGAGCTCCATGACTTTTAGGAAATTAGTCATCATAATACCAGTTTAAAAATGCTATGCTATGCTATGTATCAGGCACCGTTCTAAACACTTCCTATATCTCACTTAATCCTCTCCACAGGTGATAGGTACTGTTATTATTTCCCCTTAGTCCTGAATGCCAATCACTATTAAGTTTCTTATCAGCACAGCTGGACTGCAGGCTCTAAAGGACAAAGAGTCCATGCGCATAAAACTTGTAGACTTTGGAGTCAAAGAATATCAGCTCCAGTCTAGGTACTGATCCTACCAGCTGTGTGATGTTTAGCAAATTACCAAATCTCTCCAGGCACTGATTTGGATTTGTAAGGGGATGCTGATAATACCAACTTCAAAGAGTCATTATGAGGTTTGAGTTTGCAGATGCAAGAATTTCAAACAGTGTGTGGCATGTGCTGAGCACTTAAATATCAGCTCCTATTATCACTATTTAAATAGCATGTAGTTGGTTTCCAACAAAAGGTTCCTGTCCATCACACCTTCGAATTCAATCGCTATTCCTGTGCTGTCTTTCCCCACCCTCAGCATCATTGCACTGCCAACCTGAAGAACTCAAGGCCCAGGTCTCTGGGATCTTGCTCTGGCACTTCTGCTCTGTAAAGCCTTCTTTAATGGTCCCCTCTGCAGAGAGAGAGAGCTCCCTCCATAACCATATTCCGGCTCATCTGCACCACTCACCATTCTGTGGTACAATTCCTTGTTATCAGTCCTGTTTAGAACTATGAGCTCCCAGAAGATGGGGACGATGCCTTAGTTATTTTTAATCCCTAATACTTAGCACACTACCTGCATAACTAACTGCTCTCTAAGTGTCTATTAAATGAAGAAATAGATTTTTAAAATATTTAAAAAGTATTTACAAAACACAAATATGCTCACATAGAAAACAAACTTGTGGTTATCAAAGGGGAAGGAGGGTACAAATTAGGAGTTTGGGATTAAAATATATATACTACTATACATAAATGAGATGACCAACCTACTGTATAGCACAGGCAACTATACTCAGAACCTTGTAATAACATATGATGGAATAGAATCTAAAAAAGAATATATATGTATAACTGAATCGCTTTGCTATATACTTGAAACTAACACAACATTGTAAATCAACTATATCTCGATAAAAATTTAAAAATTTTTAATTCAAAAAAGTTAAAAAATATTTTAAGATGAACAAACAAACCTGAACGATAAGCAAGGAAAGGTTACCAATTCTTAACTCACTACTGTATAATGAGTGAAAAGCCACTCAATCTCCCTATCAAAGCA
>SJYQ01001793.1:1616249-1711448 GCA_006410935.1 Redunca redunca | reverse complement strand
ATAGAACAGAAACTGCTAAAATTAAATGTTTTATAAAAATAGATGAGAAAATTCTGTAAGGGACCCATTGCATCCCTATCTGCCGCATCTTTGCTCACCACACTGTCAAGCTATTGATGTTTTAGTGACAGACACGGCAAAATGACAGATTCACCAGCAATTTATAAACTCAAGACATTAACAGACACACTGGCTGCTCAGATATAAGCAGAGCATTACGGAAGGAAAATAATAATTAACTCATAAGGAAAGGGGCAAGTAAACATTCTATTAAAAGGGAAAAAAATCCCAAATGAATATAATCTCTTTCCATTACATTATGAGCATTAAAATTAATGGTGTTGGTTTTTCTGTGGTTTGGATCGTCATTGTATTTAACAAGCTGAAGTTAACTTCACAGTGAAAAAAAAAATAAATTAAATGTGCTGGTGTCTCAGGAAACTTCATTTTCTGAGTGAATAGCCAAGTTGATGCACATCACCAGAATGGCTGACAATCAGTTTTCCATACTGGTGTGTTCTAAATGGGAAAGGAAACCAACTCTTCATTTAAATTATATTGCAAATCACTTCTTGCCTGCTGAATGGCAGTCAGCTACAGTAGGTGGCTTTCATGTAGGGCCCCAAATACAACATTGGCTGATTAATGCTAATTTCAAATGTTTTCTTTGGGAGCGGGAGAGAGGTGGATGCTATCTTATTGCATGTGATGCTGAGGAAATTTTATGGTGAGTGACTGACTCAAAAGCCAACAGCATATTTGCCATCAGATAAAAATGCACATTCACAAACATACCAAGACAAGTCAATTATTCCCTGATTCACTGTTCCCTGGGTCCCTTTGTGCAAAGAAAACTATTTATACTCCCCATCAGATGGATACGCAGAATCATGGTAAACAAGCCCCCAATTCCACTATTCTATATTATATTTCCCAGGGCACCTTCCATTGTGGAAGCCATTAGTTTTGGTCTTTTTGTTCCCGATTTATCAAAACAGACATTTTGCTAGTGAGCTCAGTTTTACTCCCAAATGCAAAATAGTTAGGAAACACAATTTTCAGCCAACTGAAAGAAAAAAGCAAAACATGCTTTGTAATCTTTTGGTTAAGGTGACTGGAAATTTCTCCTTCTCTACCTTGATGACTGGTATGTCGATAAATACGAAACTCAGTGCTCAGAAGCTTGCAATTCTCTTCCCCTTCCCCAGTTAACAGTTCAGAGAAACAAACCAACCCATCATGTCCTCTGAATTTCTCCCAATAAAATGCACTGGAATCAGATCATTCAGTAATTAAGCAAACTGGTCAGAACCAACATCTGAAAAAAAAATTAGCATGAGCCATCATATTCCACTTGTCAAATCAACAATACTCTTTTAAAAAATAATACACAGTGTGGGTGAGGCTTCTGGGGACAGATTCTCGGCACTGGGAGTAACCCTGCTCCCAGGTCACACACAGCATATGCCCAGCACACTGCTATCACTATCAGGAACTGATCAGGACACGTGGTGCAAGAGATAGTAGCATTTGTTTTGCTCAGATGGTCCTGAGATAGGCTGGGACCCGGGATCCTTTGCTGCAGTGCTGTAATGCTTGCACGTGGGCAAACCTCTCAAGCAACAAAATACAAAAAAACTATATGGAGCTAAAAATAACTGTGTGCATGCGCAGCTGGGGCAAATTATGGACAAAAGCTATAGAACGACCGAAAAACCCCAACTGCCTCTTCTGAAAAGTCAGGAACAAAAACTGTGTATCAGGTGCAAAAGCAGAGTAATGAGCATGCCCTCTGCACTCACCACCACCAGTGAAAAGTGAACATGTTATTTGCTCAGTCATAAGTGACTCTTTGTGACCCCATGGACTGTAGCCAACCAGGCTCCTCTGTCCATGGAATTCTCTAGGCAAGAATACTGCAGTGGGTAGCCATTTCCTTCTCCAGGGGATCTTCTCCACCCAGAGATCGAACCTGGGTTTCCTACATTGCAGGCAGTTTCTTTAATGTCTGAGCCACCAGGGAAGCCCTGCTGCTGCTGCTGCTGCTGCTAAGTCGCTCAGTCGTGTCTGATTCTGTGTGACCCCATAGACGGCAGCTCACCAGGCTCCCCCGTCCCTGGGATTCTCCAGGCAAGAACACTGGAGTGGGTTGCCATTTCCTTCTCCAATGCATGAAAGCGAAAAGTGAAAGAGAAGTCGCTCAGTCGTGTCCGACTCCTAGCGACCCCATGGACCGCAGCCTACCAGGCTCCTCCACCCATGGGTTTTCCAGGTAAGTGTACTGGAGTGGGGTGCCATAGGGAAGCCCTAGAGGTGGGCAAAACACCTGGGTCACCCCTCGGGCCCAATCCCTGGACACACTCCTACCCTTACCCCATATAAAGAAGAAGCTCGCCACCCCCTTGTCAGGGGGAGAGTGAGCAAGGAACCTGTCCTTTGTTCTTACTTCCCCCTGCTGCAGCAGGGGCCCCAGTAAAGCCTTGCCTGAATTTCTAGTACGGCTTCTAGTTTCTAGGGATTTGGGAAAGTCAAGAGTCCTGGTCGGTATCAGCAGCCTGGCATGGAAACTTAGCTCTTGTACTTGCGAATATATTATTCTAGGTAAATTCCCCTTTTTAAATGAACCTGAGTTTCCCACTTGTAGGGCTGTTGTGAGGATTTGAGGTAAACACTGTGCCATGCAGTGCCCATCAGAAAGTAGGTGCTCCGTCCATGAGAGCTTTTATTACAATAGCCTTTAAACAAAGAGTCTGTTTCTTCATTTATGAGTGTGTCTCACCATACTACCAGGATCATCGTCTGAGTACTTGAGATATTGGGATCCACGCCACTAATGGACTAATTTATAGATGTGTAAATAGCCAGTGTGCCCCGAAACCACATTTTCTGTTGTGTGTAAGTCAATGTATTTCAATAGCTGAAAGCTAATTTCCACATGGGTCTTTGACCTTTAAAATTACTGAATGCCTTGCTCTCAAGTGACAGGATCTTTTCTGTACCTGACACTGATTTGCAAAATTAGATGTCCGGAAGGCTAAAACATAATTTTTTTATGAACAAGACAACAGTGTAACAAGCTTGGGACTATCTCATTAAAACCTGATATAGCAAAGTCTTCATGACCATTAAAGGACCAGGCTTCTGCTGTGGCAGGATCTTTGGGCAGGGGAGTCACAGACAGGCTTCTGTGAGAAGGTTCTAAAGCCCCTGTGAGTGCATGAGGCATTCTACATATTGAGTGAAGCAGTGGTTCCCAAACTGCTTATTAAGAGTCACCTTGGGAACTTCACAAATTACTGACCATCCTGCTCCATCTGACCTGCTGAATCACAGCCTCTAAAGGTGGGGCCTGCACATTAGGAAAATTTTGCAAGTGTTCCAGGTTATTGCAATGGGGAGCCCAGGTTTCAAAAATTCACTGGAGGAAAGAGAAATCTTCTGATTGGCTGATGGTCTCTAAAACGTGCTCTTTCTTTACATAAGAAGGTTGGAAAGTGCGGAAGCAACAAGAGGACAAACAGAACACATGAAAGAAGAGAGATGGAGAGCAGAAGAGGGCTGCCTCTCTCGGCTGGGTAGGTGGTAACTGGAGCAGCATGTGGGGTTGCCCTGAGGATGGGGGAGATGAGAGCTGGAGCAGCTCTGCAGCCTGGGGGAGGAGAGGCTGACATAGCCACGGATATACACGCCATCTCTCCAGCTTAGTATACCACTCTTGGGAACAGGTGGGAGAACCAGCAAGGGGGAAAGAGGGAAGGGGCATGTGGATAAATTGAGGGAAGAGAGTGACTTCTGCTGCCAAGTCTACAGCCCCAGCTTTTCACCTCTGACCGCCCCAACCTCTTTCATACTTTTCCATGCTCTGATCCTTCCACCTGAAATCACATTTCTCTTCCCCCACGCAAACGCCATTGGATATCACCTCCTGCATGACGCGGTTCCTGATTTCCTCCAGCACAGTTAACTGTTCACTTACTCAGTCCCAAGTATTTCTTCCAGAAGAGTTCCTCTCAGACACAACTCTTCACATTATATTAACATCAGTCTGTGGTTTACGCAGATACCCTTATTGCTCAATTCTGGGTGTTTTTCTGTTTCATCCTTGGTCTCTGCCACAGGTCCCAGTACAAATTCAGTATTTTTTTTAAAGCGACTGCAGCACAGTGGTAGCCTTACATGGCCATTGTCTGTACAGCATCCTTTTCATAGCTAGCCCATTCTATGGGATTCTAGAGCAACTGTCAATCTCAATGGCATTGACCCAGGCAGACTAACTAAAGAGACCTTCCACAAGAAATGCTATACAGAGGTTTTCTGTTCCAAGACCCATAACGATTTTACCTGAGACTGCCAAAATTTTCTGGTATGCAGCATATATAGCACTCCCTTTGGCAGGAGTAAATATTGCTAAATGTTCACACATTTAGAAAGAGTTTGAAATTGACAGATAAAGAGAGAAGATGAACCCTGATGAAGACATTTTAGTACCTGGATACAACCAGACCTGATATCTCTATATCATCACTCAAAACTTCCCAGTTATCTGTGCCAATATAGTCATCATTTTGCTGGTATTAAGCTGGATTTCTATCACTTATAGTGAAAGATATCTGTACCAACTCAATCATACCATGATAATGATACCAATGACAAAGACTCCACTCAGAAAAAAATTACACTTGATTCTTCTGTTTAAGAAATCAGCACAGAATAAGTTCATTTTAAAACTAAGAAGTTCAAACTGTTTGACAGGGTCCAAGGTGTGTATGGAAGACTCTACGGAAATAAATTATGCAGAAATCAGAAAGCAAATGCCAGGGGCATGGCCTGCTCCTTACTTCTTTAAAGTAACTCTCTTTATTCTGTTTTATATACTGAGATTCTATAATTCTTTTTTTTAGAAAGGTCCCATTGCTTTAAGAAAGTGTGAAAACTAAGGCATTAAAATATATCCTCAAAAACAGTGTAATATTTTCAATAAATTTTTTTTCACACAAAAAAGATTACTTCTCAGCTACTTGAAAATGTTGCTTACATGGAACAATTCATTCTGTAAGTGACCTGGGGAACTGAAGTTTTGCTAGAATTGAAAAGAGACATGAGACAAAGATGGAAGAACTCCACCATCATTCCAGGGATCTGATGGGACATTTTGTCCCAAACCATTGTATGGCTGGAAGCAACGCCAAAACCTTGTTCAGTGTGTTGCAAGGAGTCCATAGGTGGATAGGAATAGAAGGTTCTGCACTGGGCAGTCTTTAGAAACTGAAAAAGAGAGAAACCCTGGAAGGGAGCTGTGAAGAAAAACTTCCAAAAAGCAGCTTTTAAAACTTAGTCACGTAAGTTCAAAGGCTGAGTCACGCTTGACTTCTCTGCCTCCCTCATTTCCCATGCTTAGTCCTGCTTGCCTGAGTCATCTTCTTATAATCCTCAAGCTTATTTCCTCCCCTCCACCTTCACTGACTCCAAGTCTCAGCTTTTCTTTCAGGGCAGCTGAAAGCCCTCCTCCCTCTGGCCTTTGCAGGGTCACCATGTTGAGCTTCCCAGCTCAGAAGGGACCACAGCCCTGACTTCACTGCTGCAGATCTGCCCAGGGATGAGGTTCGGCCCTTCTGCATGGCCTTCCTTGCGTGTACCTCCTCTTCTCCTGCCCCAGCCCCCAGCTCTTGTACCACAGCACGGACCCGCAGGTGTTCCTGTCCCAGGATTCAGTGCCTTTGCCTGTATGTCCCCTCTTCAGGTATGTGCAGTCAGGTCTCAGAATCACTTTCCTACACCAGTGGTTCTCCAGTTTGAAAATCTGCTTTAAAAAATTACCTGGGAATTTAATCCTTTGTCAGTTGTTTCATGGATGAACATAGAACCTATTATACAGAGTGAAATGAGTCAGAAGGAGAAAGATAAATATCATATTCTAATGCATATACAGAATCTAGAAAAATGGTCCTGAAGAATTTATTTACAGGGCAGCAATAGAGAAGCAGACATAGAGACCAGACTTATTGACGTGGGGAGAGGGGAGGAGAGGATGAGATGTAGGGAGAAAGTAACAGGGAAACTTACATTACCATATGTAAAACACATAGCCAAGGAGAAGAGAATTTTCTGTATAGCTTAGGAAACTCAAACAGGGGCTCTGTATCAACCTAGAGAGATGGAATGGGGAGGGAGATGGGAGGGAGGTTCAAAAGGGAGGGGATATATGTATACCTATGGCTGATTCATGTTGAGGTTTGACAGAAAACAACCAAAGTCTATAATATAATTATCCTTCGATAAAAAAAAATAAAAGGAAAAAAATTACCTGGGGATCTTGTTAAAAGGCAGATTCTGAGTCAGGAAGTCTGAGAGGAGCCTGAGATTCCACATTCCTAACAAGCCCCCTGACGCTGCTGGTGAAGGGACCACACTTTGAGTAGCAAGATCTGCTAACAATTACAGGGGAAACCTTGCCTAAATAAACGTCCCCCTCACTCACCTACACTAATAATTAGGCACACCTGATAGCCTTTGCTTGTAATCAGTGCTTACAATGAAAGTATTTTTCATTTAACCAGCACAACCACCCTATGAAATAGGTTACTATTAGTATTATCACTTTCATTTTTAAAATAGGAAACTGAAGCACAGAGAGGTTAAGTAACTTACCCAGAGTCACATAGCTGGTAAATAATCGAAGCCGGCTTAAGCTCAAGCCAGGCTCTGAAGCTCACATTTGTATCCTTATCTTATGCTACTCGCAGAGACTCTCAACTGATAGGGTCCTGCCTCTGCTTCCTCAGAGCTTTCTGCTTTCCTCCATCCCAACTCACACAACAATATATTGCAATAGACTGTTTACTTGCCATTGGACAGTGAACTCCTCAAGATGCTCAACTTAAGGGTAATGCCTCAAGTTAAGGCAAGAATTCCTCTCTGCCTTACCTCTGAATCTCAGGCACCCCCAGACAATTCCTGGGATAAAAGAGATGTTAATTGCATGTTTTAAAAAACTACTGGCCTGCATAAACACTGGCAGAATTTAGCAACTTTTCTATTTCTCTCTGACAAAGGTTACTATATTTCTCTTCCTCACACTAGCTAACCTTAGAATCACCTGGAGGGCTTGTTAAAACTCTGGTTGCTGGGCCCCGCCCCCAGTTTGCTTCAAGAGGTTTAGGAGGTTGCTGAAAGCCTTCTTTTCTAACAAGTTCCTAGGTGACAGTGCTGCTGCCAGGGGTCTGAGGACCACACTTTCGCAACCACTGCTTCATTTACTCCTTGTAAATTCTCAGTTTTCTTTCACAAAAGATCCTAAAGCACTCAACAGCATGCCATATTTCAGAGACAGACTATCAAAATTCTCGGAGATCAAAGGGGATTTTTACCTCTTCTGTTTAGGAGCATGAAAAAAGTATCAATCATCAGAGCAGTTTACTAACAATCCACCCAGCAGCTGGTTTTGTTTTCTACTGGAAAAAAAAAGAAATCAGGTGAATTAGCAAGTGACATTTAAAGCAGAAGTCAAAAGCAAATGTAGACTTTGGTTTTAGGTGCTCCAAAAGCAATTACATCAGCTGTCTTAAATTGAGCCCATTGCTGTTGTTCAGTCCCTAAGTCATGTCTGAATCTTCATGGCACCATGGACTGCAGCATGCCAGGTCCCCCGTCCTTCACTATCTCCCAGAGTTTGCTAAAACTCATGTCCGTTGAGTCAGTGATGCCATCCAACCATTTCATCTTCTGTCACCCTCTTCTCCTCCTGCCTTCAATTTTTCCCAGCATCAGAGTGTTCTACTGAGTCGACTCTTTCCTACAGGTAACCAAAGTATTGGAGCTGCATCTTCAGAATCAGTCCTGCCAATGAATTTTCAGGGTTGACTTCCTTTAGGATTGACTGGTTTGATCTCCTTGCTCTCCAAGGGACTCTCAAGAGTCTTTTCCAACCCCACAGTTCAAAAATATCAATTCTTCAGTGCTCAGCCTTCTTTATCATACAACTCTCATATCCATAAAATGACTACTGGAAAAACCATAGCTTTGACTATATGGAACTTTGTCAGCAAAGTGATGTCTCTGCTTTTTAATATGCTGTCTAGGTTTGTCCATACGAATGAGAATATATAGCATTGTGAATAGCCAGAAAAGAGTACTGCAGACAGAATCACAAAGGTTAACACCCTGATATCAGAAGGAGCTCAGTCAAAGCCAGGGTGCCAGGAGCGCAGGCATGAGGTGGGCTTTGTATCGCACCGGGAGATTCTGAATTGTATTCTCAGTATAATAGGAAGAAACCAGGGCTTCCATAATGGCTCAACTGGTAACAAATCTGCCTGCAATGTGGGAGACCTAGATTTGCTCCCTGGGTTTGATCCCTGGGTTGGGAAGATCTCCTGGAGGAGAGCATGGCAACCACTCCAGTATTCTTGCCTGGAGGATCCCCATGGACAGAGGAAACTGGTGAGCTGCATACAGTCCATGGGGTCTCAAAAAGTTGGATATGACTGAGCGACTAAGCACAACAGAAGGATTTCAGCAGAAGTGTCATATCTCATTTGCATTTGAAAAAGGTCACTCTGGCTGTCCCGTGGAGAAAGGCTTGTAAGGGGCAACAGCAAAAGGGAAAGGATGAGTTAATTTCTCCATGCCCTGGGCTACCTGAAACACTTAACAGCTGGTAGGGGGATGGATTGGAGAAGGCAATGGCACCCCGCTCGAGCACTGTTGCCCGGAAAATCCCAGGGACGGAGGAGCCTGGTGGGCCGCAGTCCATGGGGTCGCTAAGAGTTGGACATGACTAAGCGACTTCACTTTCACGCATTGGAGAAGGAAGTGGCAACCCACTCCAGTGCTCTTGCCTGGAGAATCCCAGGGACAGGGGAGCCTGGTGGGCTGCCGTCTATGGGGTCACACAGAGTTGGACACGATTGACGCGACTTAGCAGCAGCAGCAGCAGGGGGATGGATGGGAGCAGGGAGAGGTTTATCAGTTGTACCAATTTAAAGTTGGTACCAATATAAAACTTTACAGCCTGAACAGATAATCCACTTGCGTTGCACTATTTAAATACAACATACTAAACTGGTCTAGGCTAGTTGTAGCAAAGTGCTGCAATGCAAGCCTTCAGCTTGCTAGAAAAGTCCATAGAAGATTTTCTTTTTAGAATATTCTCAACAGAATGGCTGTGTATAATCCCCAGAAGGGCAGATTTAAAGAATACAGTGACCCTTTGAGAGTTGAAAAAGCAGATAGTGAAATGCTATTTTCTTTTCTTACAAAAATAAGTCTTTTTCAAATTATAATGAAATTCAAATCCATGGATGACCATCAGTAACAATGGTCAGCACTTACATAGTGCCCACACACCAAGCCCTATTGTCCTAAATGATTATGCACATTTACTCATTCAAATCATCCATGAAGTAGCCACTGTGCTGTGCTGTGCTTAGTTGCTCAGTTGTGTCTGACTCTTTGCAACCCCGTGGACTGTAGCCCACCAGGCTCTTCTGTCCATGGGGATTCTCCAGGCAAGAACACTGGAAGTGGGTTGCCATCCCTCCTCCAGGGGATCTTCCCAACTCAGGGATCTAACCGAGGTCTCCTGCATTGCAGGTGGATTCTTACTGTCTGAGCCACCAGAGAAGCCCAAGAATACTGGAGTGGGTAGTCTATCCCTTCTCCGGGGGAACTTCCCAATCCAGGAATCAAATCGGGGTCTCCTGCATTGCACGCTTATTCATTACCAGCTTGGCCACCCAGGAAACCGAAGTAGCCACTATGAGTCCATTATTCTCATCTGATAGATGAGGAAGCTGAGGCATAAAAAGGGAAAGTAATTTGCTCAAGATCACACAGCTGGTAACTACTGAAACTGAGGCTTGATACCAGACCTTCTAGCTCCAAAGTTGTGGCTCCAGAGTGTTAGCCATCATACTATTGCTTCCAGAGAATTTTCAATATGAGACATGTTTACTTATTGAGAGAAGGAAGCCCCACTTTTTAAATTCTGTTGTATCCTTAGCATAATGTCCGACGCAGAATAATCTGTCTCTGAGGATGAGCTGAACCTGGATATTGAGCTTCACTGCCCCCTATAATGGAGTAAGAAAAAACATCAAGTCAGAGGCAGAAACTGAGTTCTAAGATAATATCCTCATGCCAATGACATACAAACACAAAAATGCATGCTGATATTGTTGAAAGACTGCAGAATCTCAACAAAATTACATGTAACTTTAGATACTGTGGAAGAGATACCCAAACTCAATTTTTCTAAAATAAGGGAAAGAAATTTCCAGAGGAAAGCAGGCATGTAGCTTCACCAACTATCGTCCCCCAAACATGGTGGGTGTTGAGCCAACTAAGCTCCTGGCCGGCATCACAGATGAGGCCTGACTCACAGTGGTATTGCCAGAGCCAAGGACAGTACCTGGCATAAAATCTGTTCTGTTCTGTCGAGTTGCTGAGTCATGTCTGATTCTTCACGACCACATGAACTGCAGCATCCCAGGCTTCTCTGTCCTTCACTGTCTCCTGGATTCCGTCAGATTCATGTCCATTGAGTTGGTAATGCTGTCTAACCGTCTGTCATCCCCTTCTCCTTTTGCCTCCAGTCTTTCTCTGCATCAGGGTCTTTTCCAAAGTGTGGCTCTTCACATCAGGTGGCCAAAGTACTGGAGCTTCAGCTTCAGTATCAGTCCTTCCAATGAATATTCACGGTTGATTTCCTTTAGGATTAACTGGTTTGAATGCCTTGCAGTCCAAGGGAGTCTCAAGAGTCTTCTCTAGCACCACAGTTCAAAAGCATCAATATGTGGGATAAAACTGGCTGAGTGAGATGGGCAGATCCCTTGAAGTCCCTGCTATACTTGCTGTGTGACCTTGGTCATGTAACTTTCCTTCATGGGCCTCAGTTTATCTGTGTGTGTAAACCAAGGATGATAATATCTACTCTGTGTCTTTGCCACGCATATGAGGGAAGGGGAAAGATGGAAATAAAGATCTTAGATCAGCACTTAGCTCAGGATGTATAATCAGTAAGTAACAACTGCTGCTAATATGATTATTACTACTGCTACTGCTATTATTATTACATGCTTATAGACTTGAAAATTGGCAGCAAGGCCAAACAACTTAGGAAAAAAGCCTTAACAAAAAGCATGATTGCAGTCTAGCTTTTGAGATATATCTTACAGGAAATATATTCTTTGTCAGTTAACATAAAATATTAGACCAGAATGACTTGAGACATCTGAGAGATATTTCAGTAGAGTGGTTAAAGGGATAGACCCTGGACCAAACCCCAGCTTCACCAATTACTATGTGACCCTGAGCAAGTTACTCAACATCTCTGGTCCACTCTCATCAGTAAGTTGAGGGTGTTCATAATAGCCTGCTTCACGGAATTATCATGAGCATTGAATAAGATAGAATACATAAAGCATTTAGAAATTCCCGACAGGATGTGAGCACTTGGTTAAGTGTTAACTATCTGTGGTTATCACGTTGCTGTTTTCACTGTGTGGGTATTTAACGCAAAATGAGGAAACTAGTGACAAGACGAGATGCTGGGCTCCTGGTTTGCGTCTGCCGGTGGCTTATGGTGAAACAAACTCCACAGAAAAGCAAAACGCTGCTATTCTCATTATATCACAGCACTGAGGCCGTTCAGAGAGGCTGTCTGGCCATCCTAATAGGTACAGGCTGGCTATTTAATGACTTACAAAGACAACAAGAAAGAGGAACAGTTATTTGATGCCTAAACGTTACAGAAAATAAAAGAGAAGGTTGGGGTGTGTAAAAAGTATTGTTCCATTCCTCAGGGCAATTAGCGTATTCAGGACATACAGCTGGCAAATCCAGAAACGCTTTTTCTCTTCTATCAAAGGATAATATATATTTTCACCTTCAGAAAGGTTAGGTAATTATAAATGTATTCTCCTTACTCATAATATTTTAAGCAAGTAATTGTTGCCCATGGGAACTTGTTTAATTATTTCTGATGAACAGTTGTGGCACAGAACCACGAGAACATGACAGGCACAGCGTGGAAATCGCGGCCCAGTTCTTAATTGTGTGGGAATCTTGTCTTTTCATCGTGGAAAAAAAATCCCATATTGATTTTTCTCTCAATTGATTTCACAAAATTTTCAGTTTAGCAACACTGAGTCCCTCCAATTATAGCATCTTCTCGATTCCCTGGGTGAAAGGCTGCCACAGGCCTTTCTGATAGAAACCTCACACTGCCCAGCAAGCACCCTTTCCTGGACACTAGAGTCTCATAACTGTTCCCCCTCTACACCTGGGCCAATTTTTAAAAACTGAAATAGAGTTGATTTACAAGATTGTGTCAGTTTCAGGTATAGAGTAAAGTGATTTGGATATATATGTATATAAATATTCTTTTTCAGAGTTTTTTCCATTATAGGTTATTATAAGATAACAACTTTAGTTCCCTGTGCTATAAGTAAATTCTTGTTGTTTTTCTGTTTTATATGTATACAGTAGTATGTATCTCTAAATCCCATCAGTTCAGTTCAGTGGCTCAGTCATGTCTGACCCTTTGCAACCCCATGAATTGCAGCACGCCAGGCCTCCCTGTCCATCACCAACTCCTGGAGTTCACTCAGACTCACGTCCATCGAGTCAGTGATCCCATCCAGCCATCTCATCCTCGGTCATCCCCTTCTCCTCCTGCCCCCAATCCCTCCCAGCATCAGAGTCTTTTCCAATGAGTCAACTCTTTGCATGTGGTGGCCAAAGTACTGGAGTTTCAGCTTTAGCATCATTCCTTCCAAAGAACACCCAGGGCTGATCTCCTTCAGAATGGACTCCAGGTTGGATCTCCTTGCAGTCCAAGGGACTCTCAAGAGTCTTCTCCAACAACACAGTTCAAATGCATCAATTCTTTGGCGCTCAGCTTTCTTCACAGTCCAACTCTCACATCCATACATGACCACTGGAAAAACCATATCCTTGACCAGATGGACCTTTGTTGGCAAAGTGATGTCTCTGCTTTTGAATATGCTGTTTAGGTTGGTCATAACCTTTCTTCCAAGGAGTAAGCATCTTTTAATTTCATGGCTGCAATCACCATCAGTCGTGATTTTAGAGCCCCCCCAAAATAAAGTCTGACACTGTTTCCACTGTTTCCCCATCTATTTCCCATGAAGTGATGGGACTGGATGCCATGATCTTCGTTTTCTGAATGTTGAGTTTTAAGCCAACCTTTTCACTCTCCTCTTTCACTTTCATCAAGAGGCTTTTTAGTTCCTCTTCACTTTCTGCCATAAGGGTGGTGTCATCTGTATATCTGAGCTTATTGATATTTCTCCCCAAATCTTGATTACAGCTTGTGCTTCTTCCAGCCCAGCGTTTCTCATGATGTACTCTGCATAGAAGTTAAATACGCAGGGTGACAATATACAGCCTTGTTGACTGTTTAGTTCTCCTTTTCCTATTTGGAACCAGTCTGTTGTTCCATGTCCAGTTCTAACTGTTGCTTCCTGACCTGCATATAGGTTTCTCAAGAGGCAGCTGGGTGGTCTGGTATTCCCAACTCTTTCAGAATTTTCCACAGTTTATTGTGATCCACACAGTCAAAGGCTTTGGCATAGTCAATAAAGCAAAAATAGATGTTTTCTGGTACTCTCTTGCTTTTTCCATGATCCAGCGGATGTTGGCAATTTGATCTCTGGTTCCTCTGCCTTTTCTAAAACCAGCTTGAACATCTGGAAGTTCATGGTTCACGTATTGCTGAAGCCTGGCTTGGAGAATTTTGAGCATTACTTTACTAGCATGTGAGATGAGTGCAATTGTGCAGTAGTTTGAGCATTCTTTGGCATTGCCTTTCTTTGGGACTGCAATGAAAACTGACCTTTTCCAGTCCTGTGTCCACTGCTGAATTTCCCAAATTTATTTCCTAAATCTCATACTTCTAATTTTTTTCTCTTCCCTTCCCCTTTGGTAACCTTAAGTTTGTTTTCCGTGTCTGTGAGTCTATTTCTGTTTTGAAATAAATTTATTTGTATCATCTTTTTATATTCCACATATAAGTGATATCATATAACATTTGTCATTCTCTGTCTGACTTACTTTAGTTAGTATGATAAACTCTAGGTCCATCCAGGTTGCTACAAATGGCAACATTTCATTTTTTATTACTAAGTAATATTCCTCTGTGTATGTGTGTGTGTGCACTACATCTTCTTTATCTATTCATGTATTGATGGACACTTAGGTTGCCTCCACATCTTGACTATTGTAAGTAGTGCTACAATGAACATTGGAATGCATGTATCTTTTTGAATTATGTTTTTTTTTCTTCATATATGCCCAGGAGGGGATTGCAGGGTCATATGCTACTTCTATTTTTGTTTTTTTAAGGAACCTTCATACTGTTCACCATAGTGACTGAACCTATTTACACACCCACCAACAGTGTAGGAGGATTCCCTTTTCTCCATGCTCTCTCCAGCATTTATTATTTGTAGACTTTTTTATGACGGCCGTTCTGACTGGTGTGAGGTAATATCCCATTGTGGTTTTGATTTGCATTTCTCTAGTAATTAGCAATGTTGAGCATCTTTTCATGTGCCCTAGTCACAAGATTTTTAAAGGGAGCGGGGAAAGGCAAGGGAGTGCAGCTTTGGGATTGCACATAAAGATCGAGAAACCATTTCTCATTCCTCCTATAGCATGAAGAACATTAGAGGAGGTGTGACTTTTGTACCGTCATGGATGCTTTGCATTATGGGTGGGAAACCTGAGACTCTGCTAGGGAAATGGCTTTCCAGAAGCTACCCAGCAAAAGCAAGTTTTAAACTGAGATCTGCTGACTCCAAATCCAGAAAAAGAAGCAATTTGAGCTGGGAAGATTCAACGGAGTTGACATGACAATTTGAGATCAGGCCCTGCCAGAAGGAAAAGGTTCTGGGGAAACTGCTAGATAAACGGTGCTGAAGGGGTAACTGACAGGGGGGCTACAGACATGCTCCATTAGGTCCTCTTTCCTGCAGCTGGTACCCATTGCCCCTCCACTCAGTGACACACGAAGTGGCTAAGAGCAAGTGACTCTGGGTTCAGACAAACCTGACTTGAAAACTGCCTTTTCCTAACAAGGCAGTGAAATAGGTGTCACTACCCCATTTTACATATTTAGAAAACTGGCCTAGAAAGTCAGGGAGCTTTTTCAAGGCCGTTCATTTGACCCATGTCTCATTTCCAAGCCTTCTACTTCCAAATGTTGGGCTATTTCCATAAAATATTTCTTTACATTTACAAAGTGATTTTACCTCTAAAATCAGTAGTTTTGTATCTTCAGTGTTCATTCACTTGTCCAGTAGAAACTGCTTAGAGATATATATGGTGCTGCTATTACTGCTAAGTTGCTTCAGTCGTGTCCGACCCTGTGCGACCCCGTGGACGGCAGCCTACTAGGCTCCTCCGTATATATGGTGCTAGTCAACCCTTTTTAAATGGAATTTTTATTGAGATAATTAGATTCACATGAAGTTATAGGAAATAATAGTGAGCTCCCATATATATGACAGTCAACTTTTCGATACGAGTTTTATTCCAGGCATGAAAGACTCTGGATCAAGGGAACTATAATGGTCTAGATATAATAAACCTTATAATTCTTTACAAGTCTTTTAGTTATAAGTGGTATACATTTGAGGCATTAAAGCTCTGCTGCCTGGGGTCAAATCCAACACCACAACTTCTCAGTTTTCTGATCCCCAGTGAATGAATGGGTCTCTCTGTTTCCACACTTGTGGGAAAAAAGGGTGGTCATGGCCCCATTGCTTATAGTATTATTGTAGGATTAAATGGGTTAATGCACATAAAGTGCTTAGAACATATAGTCAGCTGATCTTTCACATTCTTGGCATGTATCTACATATTTTTGCCTATGTACTGACTTGGAAAACAAAAGCTCAATCTCTTTCCACCTATTCCTTTCCCTTTGAGGGCAAGGGCAGAGGTGGGGATTGGATTGTTACAGAAACTGGGAATGAGGGTACAGCTTTTTTGTTTAAACCTATACAACATTTACTTAATGATTTGATTAATCCATATCATTAATAAACATTTTCTTTCATACATGGAAAATTCAAATTTTAAAAAAATACCCAATTTCCCTGCTTATGGGAAGATATTCAAAGATACCAGCAGTTTCCTGCAAATATGTAAATTTTATTCCTTTCTTTTCGGAAGTCTTGAATAGAGAGTACATGATTTTATGAAAATCCTCATGAAATAGAAGCTATTTGCTAATTTCATCTATGTGCATAGTTTATGTGTTCTAAATTATTAATAATAGGGATGGATAAAACCATTACAATATTGTAAAGTAATGAGCCTCCAATTAAAATAAATAAATTAAAAAAAATAGAGATGGAGATTGCTTCTGGATCTTGATCTGATCCCATTGTTAGATGTGGGAATCTTAGAAAATTCTCTCATTTTGCCCTGTTCAAGGTATCTCTCTCTAAAGAACACAAACCGTGCTTATACCTGTTTTATAGACGGAGAAATGATTAGGTTTAACTGAATAAAAGTCAAACCTGTCAAGATATCTTAGGTGTTATTGGGCTCACATCCCCCCACTACAAACCCTTCCCTACCCCACAACCACTCAAGTGCACAGACAACCATCACCTCCATCATTACCATCACCACCACCATCATCACCACCACTTCCATCATTACTACCCCCACCTCCATCCTCATTATTACCACCTCCATCAATAGCACTTCTTTCATCATTGCCATCCCCACCATCATCACTGCCACCATCTCCATCATCACTCCCACCACCCCTAACATTACTACCACCTCCGTCATCATTACCTCTTCCATCACTACCACCACCCCCGTCACTCCCAGTACTTCCATCGTGACCATCACCGCATCATCATTGCCACCATCTTCATCATTACCAGCACCTCCACTGCCTCTATCACTACTTACAGCTCTACAACCTTCATCATTACCACCTCCAATACTACCACAACACCAAGGCCCATAAAATGGCAATTATTTGCTGATTGCCACAAAGCTAACCACAGAATGAATGGCAGGCAAAACGGTTTTTTCAGAACCCTCATAATACTTTCACCAAATCTTTATTTTAACTCTTGCACAATGTGAAGTCCTTTAATAGTCCTTCTCCCTAACTAGACTGGAAGTATATTTATTCTGCATGCTCTTTGCCTGGAACTGAGTTTATCTCTCAGTGGCTGCTCAGGAAATATATCCCCAGTGAAACTGAATGTAAACCTCAAATCTCCTAACATGCACTTTCCATCCCAGACTACCCTGCCAGCTTCCAGAAGTCCTGTTTTTCAAGGATGGTTTTTATAAAAGGGAGTGTTGAGCCTTTTATGAGAATTGGAGATAAATACTACAAGTGCCATCGGTCACAGGCTCATGGTAGAGCTATGAGGAAAAACTGCAAGCCCTTAGCTAATGGAATGGGGCAGTCTCTCACAGAAGCTGTGTACTGGGGCATGTTGGACCCAAGAAGACATCAATTCCTTGTTGCCTCTTTATTTGGGATCAAGGAGGCCACTTAGGTAAAGTTTGACATGGTTATCAGGGTGAGAGCCTCACAAGAATGAGGAACACCCTGTTCTAGGATGTCAGCCAGTACCCACGGAGTGTGCACAGAAACAAGCAAGCTGAACAAGGCAGGAGGGGCTACTCTGAAGACAAACTGGCTTGTCTCTCCTCAATGGAGAAATCTAAGTCAACCCATCCTTCACAAAGTTTCAGACCTTTGTCCATCTGGCCAGCCTGGGTCAGCATTTAAGTCCCTGGCCCTGCTCTGAGAAGTGTGTAGCATCACTGTTTCTGGTGGGTCTCTATAATGATGCTGCTTTCTTCAGAGGCCTTTCCTGCCTTTCCCGTCTGTTTGGGTTTCCTACTGGAATAGCAGCTGGCGTGTGTGCGTGTGCTCAGTCGCTCAGTTGTGCCTGACCCTTTGTGACCCCCATGCAGTGGGTTGCCATTTCCTCTTCCAGGGAATATTCCTGACTCAGGGATTGAACCCGTGTCTCCTGCATCTCCTGCAACGGCAGGCAGATTCGTTACCACTCTGGCACCGGGGACACAGCAGGTATATCTCAGTGTATTTGTAATCACTTGGTCAAGTCCCCTCTTCCTTGCTAGATCACTAGTTTTACAAGGAGGTGAGGGGACTATATTTTCCAATTCACTGCCATATTCCTTGAATCTAGCACAAGTTAGATTCATTGAAAAAGTGTTATTTTTTAAATGAATGGTACAGTGAAGGTGTATAGTAAAGGTGTTATAGTAAAGGTACTGTGTACCTATTGTACACAGTAGGTGCTTAATAAACACTTGTAAATAAATAAATAAATCACTTAAAAATAAATGAACAAGAAAAACAAATAGTTTATAGAACTAGAAAGCTTCCAAAGTACTTTTTGCATGTATTAATTAAATTTTTTATTTCTCACACAATCCATATGAAGGAAGAGTATTATTCTAATTTTTGCCAAAGAGGAAAATGAAGGATTGAAGCAGTGAAACTGCCCAGTAGCAAAGTTGAGGGTTCATCAAGTTGGGACCATCTAGCTCAGCTCTTCCTCCTTGCTCTTTAAATTCTCTTTGTATTCATCAAACCCCCAAAGATAAACTTAGAATCACAGCACCTTCCATCCCCCACACCTGCTGTGGGATCCCAATTAATAACTGCAGAAAACATTTGCTATTGTTCTAAGGAGCTGGGAAATCAATGTGTTCATTAGCAGGCTCCCCCTCCCTGCCATCAGCCAGGAAGATGAGGTGCTGGGGCCTGTTCTCTCTATTTCTCCTCAACCATCTGTGACTAAAAATGTTCTTTGAAATGCACTCTTCCCCAGCTCTCACAGTTAGAATTTCATCTCATCTTTATCTCACTTCCCCATGCTAACACCCCCACTCCCGAAAATAAAGCCCCCAGAACTGCTGATCTGCCTCTTTCCCAGATCCTTCCTAGTCAGCAAGAAAGAGACCAGATCCAGTGGTGGCTTTAGGTCTCAATTTTGATTTAAAAGGAAAACAGGCTTTCATCCTCCACGTTTCCCTATCTGCCAGGCGCCGTATGCATGGCTTGTTAGTTCGGACCCTCCAGAGAGAAGGCAGAGGATGCAGGGTTCAGACAGAGGCTAAATCTGAGCCCACAGAACCTTAGGTCCCCTGGTCCCTTCTGCTCAGAGCCAGCCCCATTTCCCAGTGTGCAGACTGATGGGCCAGTGGCCAGACTAAATCAAATCTCATAATGTGAATCTAGGGACTCTACTGTATATACTGAACTTCATTTACACAGGATCAGTCACCAAGGATAGTAAAAGGCTCTTTTAAACAAAATTTAAAGCTACTTAAAAGTTGCAGTTAAAAAATAAGAAATATCTGAGTCATCCACTCAATAGCTTGCCACATTTGTTTTATCTTCATATACATTCTACTTTTTCCTTAAACCCTTTGAGAATACGTTGACAATATTATGAAGTGTTACCCCTAAATTCTCTAGCATGTATCTTTTAAAACAAGAGGATATTCCCCATAGCCAAAATACTGATCTCACTTGGTACATTAGAGAACTGTTATCTAATGTACAGTGTATATTCAGATGTCCCCAACTATCCCAATAATGTCCTTCAAATCTTTCTTTCCCATGTAGAGTCTAAACAAGAATCACGGGTTGCATTTAAATGCCATTTCTTGTTAGCCGTAATCTGAAACTAGTCCTCAGGCTTTTCTTTTTTTCCATGGTGTTGATGCTTTTGAACAGCATAAGCCAGGTTTGTTTTTTAGAATGGTCCTCAACTCGAGTCACATGATTCCAGTTCACCCCATCACTGGAGACATTAGACTTATCACATGATTAAATATGGTATGTATCAGATTTGTTCATTGTAAAAGTCTCTTTCCTCTTTTGTAAAAAAAAAAAAAAAAAAAAAGCAGCAAGCCTGAAATGGAGTCACTTATGCTAAGCCCCACATCACCAAACAGAGACTTAACTTAATTACAGTTTCAGCTCTCCCACAAATGGAATCTTAAATCTGTCAATCAGCAATTGCCTGATCAGCACTAGGTAGGTAATCTACCTGATAGACCCCTAGCATCCCCTAAAGGACAATAATCTTGCAATAATCAATCCACTTTTTTGTCACATATAACTTCCTTATCATTGCTCCTTTCTGCCTATAAAATTCTTTCATTGTGTACAGCTTCTCGGAGCTCCTTTCTATCTGCTAGATGGGATGCTGCCTGATTCATGAATCATTGAATAAAGCCAGTAAGATCTTTAAAATTTACTCAGTTGAATTTTGTTTTTGAGTAATTAATCAGTATTCTATGGGAAGATATTTGAGACCATATGAATATCCTTTACCCAAACAACTTCAATATAATGGCTTAAGCATTCATTGATAATACTTACCTAAATAATTTATTATAGCAGTGGTTGCAAAATAGTACTGTTATATTTCTATCATTCCTCATACAAAAGCTTTTTTTTCTGCAAAAAGAACTTTCCCTCTCCCTCTTCAATTTTTAGTATCACTCTAGACTCATGGATTCCTTTTGATATTATTTCTAGTAGTCATGTACAGATGTGAGAGTTGGACCATAAAGAAGGCTGAGGGCTGAAGAATTGATGTTTTTGAACTGTGATGCTGGAGAAGACTCTTGAGAGTCCCTTGGACAGGAAGGAGATCAAATCAGTCAATCCTAAAGGATATCAATCCTGAATATTCATTGGAAGGACCTGATGCTGAAGCTAAAGCTCCAATACTTCAGCCACCTAATGTGAAGAGCAGATTCATTGAAACAGACCCCAATTCTGGGAAAGGTTGAGGGCAGGAAAGGGGGAGCAACAGAAGATATGATGGTTGGATAGCATCATCGACTCAATGGGCATGAGTTTGAACAGACTCTGGGAGATGGTGAAGGACAGGGAAGCCTGGTGTGCTACAGTCCATGGGGTCTCAAAGTTGGATACAACTTGACAACTGAATAACAACAAGTATGTTATAACCCCTTATTGCCAATCTTCACTCTGTTGCTCTAATCGAGGATCTTGGAAGGAGAAAATATTAAGTTTTTTCTAGCTCCTTCCCATCCTCATTCTCCCTAATCTCAGTCATTTGAGAGTTCACATGTTGGTCCCTCCTACTCCCTGCTGACTGTATTCCTCACAGGGAAATCTGAGAAGTCACACAGAAGGATCTGACACTGCATCCTGATGTCCACTACCAGGCTGAGCTTCTTGAAGGATGGAGTCACATCTCACGGCTGTGTCCCCAGCACCTAGCATGGTACCTGATGTTAGTACACGCTCCCTGGTTATCATGAAAGGAACCCAAGAATGATTGCTTCAACTGAGTGCAAAGCAGCAGCTCAAAATCTCGGACAGTCTTTATCAGAGGGCAGTGAAGGAAAATTCACTTTTACAGAATATTTAGAATGTACCAAGTTCCTGATAAATTTACCAAAAATCTGCCATATTAGCTTGGACTTTTACGTGAGAAGCGAGTAAAAGTATCTGATGTTTTTCAACCAGTTATTCTGGGTCTGTCGCATACAGCTGAGCTTATATCCCAGATAACATATTCCCCTACTGTACACTCTAGTCATGATGGCTATTTCTGGCTCCTTGAACACACTACTCCAGTGCTTCTCAAAGGGATCACCTAAGGAGTCTTTTTAAAAAGCAGATTCTGATTCAGTGGGTCTGAGCTGGGGACTAAGATTCTGCATTTCTGACAAGCCCCCAGGTGAGGCTGATGCCACTCCTCCGGAGACCACACTGCAGTCTGTAACAGAGAGGCACTACTCTGCTTCATGTCAGAATGCATTTGCACATGCTATTCTCTTTGCTTCACGTCCCCACCTCTCCTGGTATGTCTAGAAAATTCCCATTCATGCTTTAAAAGCTTGTTCAAGGGTCATCTCTTCTTTCCTTTGCCACCTGGTTTGTGAGCACCTACTATGTGCCATTGCTGGTTTAGGCTCTGGAATCTATGAGTGTACAATAAAAATATGATCTGTCCTCTCAACAACTCCACAGTCTAGCAGAGAGAGACTATAAGATAAGCAAACACACAAACCAACACGAACACTGACAATTGCAGTATATACCACAGAAAATGAAGAGGGAAAATGAATAAGAAGGGGGCCATCCTTTAGGCACCTAGTCAGGGAGGAACTTTCAAAGGGGAAGATAATTGAGGTGAGATCTGAAAAAAGAGAAGAAATTGACCCTATGAAAAACTGGAGGGAGGGAAGAGCATTTGAGGCTGAGGAAAGAGAAGGGGGGCAATGCCCCAGAGTTTGGAATGTTAAAGGACCTAAAATAAAGCAGGTGTGACTTAAAGGTAGTGAGAGGTGGGAGGAAGCTCTGAGCAGAGATGGGAGGAGTCAAGGGCTAGGTCATGTAAGACCTTTGGCCATGGTAATGTGCTAGAATTTCATTGCAACTGAAATGGGAAACCACTGGAGAGTTTAAAGCACAAGAACGATAAGATTTAATGTATGTTTTTAAAAGAGCACTCTGGCTGCTTCATGAAAAATGTATGGTAATAACAGCTAATGATAATAGCTAACACTTATTGATTGTGCTTATTATACACCAGGCATTGCTCTGAGTGCTTACATATATTAACTCATTTAGTGCTCTCAATAACCTTATGAAACAGGTACTGTTATTATTCTCATTTTATAGACGGAATTGAGATAAGAAAAAAGTTAATAAACTTGTTCAAGTCACATAGCTAGGACATATTGGAGCTAAGATTTGAACCCAGGAGCCTGGTTCTGGAGTTCTGGCACTTTATCACATTACCTCAAGAGAAAGCCTGGAAGCAGGGTAATTCATTAGGGCAGACTTGCAGCCTGTCAGGCTGGGAGATACTGTAAAAGAGAGAACAAGCCTGACTCCGTATTAGATCTGTTCTATTGCTGGTGCTTAGTTTTGGTGGCTCTGTACCTTTTGTAAAAGAATGTTACCTATAGCCTGAAATATTTGGGATAGCCTACTCTCAGGGTTGTGATCTTTAAGAGTCCATTCATACAGAGATAAAAAGCTGCAGAACAGAGAAAAACATGGGGTCTTACTGGGTTTATAGGAGCAATAAACGATTCCAAGAACAAAGGATTTCAAAACCAAGAAGTTTGTAACAACTAACCATGCCCTTTCCTCACCTGGCCTTTAAAAGTGCTTTGCTGAGGGCTTCCCTTGTGGTCCAGGGAATCCTTCTGCCAGTGCAGGGGATGTATGTTTCATCCCTGGTCCTGAAGGATCCCACGCTGCAGAGTGACTAAGCCGGTGCACCACAACTACGAAGCCAGCTCTCTAGAGCCCAGAAGCCACACATATGAAGCCTGCATGCTACAAATACTGAAACCCGTGTGTCTAGAGCCTGTGCTCCACAGCGAGAGAAGCCACAACAAGTCTGCACACGACCATGAAGAGAAGACCCCGCTCACTGCAAACAGAGAAAGCCTGCCTGCAGCAACGAAGACCAACCACAGCCAAAAAATACAACAAGCAAATCAGTATTTTTTTAAAAAAGGGCTTTGCTGAAACTACCAGGATTTCCATGGGTGTTGGGGTGGCACAAGTCACCAGTTTCCTTGCATGGCCCTACAAAAAAAAATAATAAATCTTTTTTTTTGGCCTCACTGTGTCAAGAATAGGAACTTGCATTCAGTAACAGTGTTGCTGGCTTGGACTACAGCAGTGCTCACCAAGGTGGGAAGAGAGAGACAGATTTGGAGAAGTTAAAAGACAAGGGACATAGAGCCTAATGTTACAGAGTGAAGTCAGTGAGAAAGAGAAAGACAAATATTGTATATTAATGCATGTGTAAGGAATCTAGAAAGATGGCTCTGATGAACCTATTTGTAGGGCAGCAATGGAGATGCAGACATAGAGAACAGACTCTGTTGTTCTCTGTTCTGTTCATGTCCCTGCAGGACACAGTGAGGGAAGAAGAGGGTGGGCTGAACTGAGAGAGTAGCGTGGAAACATACACATCACCATTTGTAAACAGACAGTCAGTGGAACTTTGCTACGTGACACGTGGAGCTCATCCCAGTGCTCTGTGACAACCTAGAGGGGTGGGATGGGGTGCGAGATGGGAGGGAAGTTCAAGAGGGAGGCGACATAGGTATACGCGTGGCTGATTCGTGTTGATGTATGGCAGAAACCAGCACAATATTGTAAAGCAAATATTCTGCAATAAAAAACTAAAATAAGACAAGGAGCCATCAAGGATATTGTCTAAAGTCCTGAACTGCAAGCAGATGGGTGTCATGTCCATGTGCTGAGATTGGGAAGTCTGGGAGAGAAACACATTTGATGGAAAATCAAGAGTTATGCTTCACTGTATAATCTGTGGTAGCTATTCAATAAACAATAGAGAAGAGATGACAAATAGGTATGAGTGTAGGGCCCAGAGTATAAATTGGGGTTAGAGATGGGAGTGTGGGGATCACCAGCTTGAGCGGGGTATTCACCACCACCAGCGGAGTGACTGTACCTGGCTTGGAGTACAGCAGTGATCACCAAGGTGGAGAGAGAGACAGATACGGAGAGGTTAAAAGACAAGGAACCTGGAGCCTGTGATGCAGAGTGACGTAAGTCAGAAAGAGAAGAGAGCGAGCAACACCAGGGCTCGCTCACTCACAGACAGAAGCAGAGGAGAAGCCAGAAAACACAGATGGAAAAAGAGCGGCCCAGGAAGAAGTAGGAAGGCAACCAGGAGTGTATGCTATCAGAAGTCAAGACAGGTAAGTTCCTGGGCAGTTAAGTTAGAGGAAGGAGAGAAGAATGCATTAAATGTGGCCTTGTGGATATAACAGAGCCTTCCACTGCCTACAGATGTTCCATTCCCCCTTCTTCCTTAGTCACAGCATCTCTACTGGGGCACAATACCATGTGAATAAAGATCTCATTTCCCAGTCTCTCTCACAGTTAAATGTGCCTATGAAGCCAGGTTCTGTAAACAGAAGTGTTGTGAGAACCTTTGGAGAAGGATCCTTAAAGGAGCTGATTCAGCAGGCAGAAGCCTTTTTCCCTTCACACTGCCTGGAATGTGGTTTAGATGGTGGGTGCTCCAGCAGCTATGGTAGAGGAGGTGGCACAATGTAGAGTGTTGCATAATAAAAATGAACGCATGTCTATAGCGTCTCAGGTACTGCTCTAAATGCCTTACATATTTGGAATTCTTTAAACCTTAAAACAAATTGATGAGATAAAGATTAATATCCTTACATTGCATGAGAAAAATAAGGCACAGAGAGGTTAAGTAATTTGCTCATGGCCCCACAGCTGGAACATGAGAGAATATATGAACCCAGGAGCAATGTGGCTTCGTTCCTAACTGCTCTGCCAGACTCCTTAAGATGGAGGTTTCAGCGCATGAACAAATGGGCGGCCTGACTGTGTGCTTTTATCCAGCTGTGTGCAGCTGTTCTAGTGGTAGGCAGAGGGACAGACAGCTTGGCTCCACAGAACCATGGTCTGAACAGTGCAGTAAGAGCAGGAGACTGAAAGCTATGGAGGCTGTTACTCCACTGACTATATTGGTGGACAGGCAAGGAGGGCACCCAGAAGGAGGGCAGACCTTCTCATGTTAAGATCCCAGGTTCTGCTTCTATAAACTGGAAGCCCTGGATACCATGACCGCTTAAGTCCCTTCTAGCTCTAAAATTCTACAATTCATTTGGTGCTCAATAAACATTTGTTGAATGAATAAATGAACAGATGTGTATACACAGAGGCAAAACACATTTTCTTAGCAAACATACATATAAAAATAAGAATATATGTTCTATATTTGCTAAGCAAATGAATATTATAGGCAAAGAAAATACCTATATCTTTGAAAAACGGAAGGTAAAAACATACAGACACACATATCAATGGCATTATTTTACAATTATATCACATAAAGTGAAAATGCTGCTGCAAATCATTGGATATTCTGTATCCAAATGATTGAGGCTTTGCAGTAGGTCTTAGAATGACTTATCAGGACATAAGCAGGGCTCTCAGTACTGCCACACTGGGATTAATGCATAATGTATGAACATACATGGGGGGCTGTACCTAACACACACCCATACTGAAAAAGTAAGAAAGAGGTAGTGATGAAAAAACTGACCATGGGGTAATCAGAAACTGCAGGTCTCCTGCAGGGTCTGACCACAAAGACACTCCAAGATCTGTACAAAATTACGATGAAATTGACTAGCACACAAGCACCCACATACCCGGTGTGTTATTATCTTAACCTAATTCATGTTACTGTTTAATCGCTAAGTCATATCTGACTCTTTGCAACCCCATGGACTATAGCCTGCCAGGCTCCTCTGTCCGTGGAATTTTCCAGGCAAGCATACCGGAGTGGGTTGCCATTTCCTTCTCAGGGGATCTTCCTGACCCAGGGATCAAACCCACATCTCCTGCATTAGCAGGCAGATTCTTTATCACTGAGCCACCAGTGAAGCCCAACTTAATTCACAATATTTAATAAGTGCTCACTTTCAGAACAGTGATTGCATAAGTGTGCAGTGAGCATTGTTTGTGTATCTGCTCATTTCAAACTTTCAATGACCCTGTGAGCTAGATGCTGTTTTTAGCCCCATTACAGTGAAGAGAAAGTTGAGGCTTAGAGAAGTTCATACTTTGCCCCAGGTAACAACTGTTAGTGGTAGCACTGTTGCTGCTAAGTCACTTCCGTCATGTACAACTCTGTGCGACCTCGTAGGAGCCTACCAGGCTCCTCTGTCCTCCCTGGGATTCTTCAGGCAAGAACGCTGGAGTGAGTTGCCATTTCCTTCTCCAATGCATGAAAGTGAAAAGTGAAAGTGAAGTCGCTCAGTCGTGTCTGACTCTTTGGGACCCCATGGACTGCAGCCCACCAGGCTCCTCTGTCCATGGGATTTTCCAGGCAAAAGTACTGGAGTGGGGTGCCAGTGCCTTCTCCGGGTAGCACTGTAGTGGGACCCAAAGCTGCATGAAATTTGAACCCTCTTTTCCTCCCCACCATCTGTGGCATGTTGTTCACAGATATAAAGCACTACTTTCTTCTTTTAACAGAGCTGCCCAAGAAACAGCTTTTCTGGGACTTCTCTCCCAGGAAACCAGGGCTTCAAAAGTGTATCGGTGTGCCCTCCACTCTGAAGACTCTTGGAGACCTCCAGCCTGCTGCCTTTGGCTACGATGCCTGATCGGGTTACTCATCCTTATGCCCATACATTAGCTAAACCCATTAACCTGACACGACTCCACTGACATCCTTTTCAACAAGCAGCCCAACAGCCGATTTAACCGATATAGATTTATTGCTTAACGCTAGAGAGGAGGGAGCTGGGAGGGAGGGAGGCGGGGCCTAGCACCCCCCTTCCCCAGGGCTGATGGGCAGCCAGCAATCCTCTCCTCCAGCAATTACTGACACTAATTAGCAGCTTACTACATATCCGAGGGAAGAGACTGACACCGCGCAATCCCTGCCTACCACATTCTGGGTGCAGAGTCTTCGGGAAAGGCCCTTGTCGGGGGCCTGTCTGGGAAGGACTTGGCAGCTCAGCAACCAAGCAGATTGGAAGAGGTGGAGGGAGGGTCTAGAAAATGGCCTCATAACCGGAGGCCGTTCTGTTTCCCTGCTCCCAGCTCTGGTCTGGCCGTGACTTCCATCAGCTGCGGCCCTAGGCTTCCGTCGAGAATGCCTCTCACTGCAGGCACGCAGCTGGCTGCAAATCATGGAGGCATATGGCTCAGATTCCTGAAGCCAAGTCATTAGCCCTCTGACCCAATTATATGGATTATCACAAAGAACAAAGCAGTTAGGATTCAGCCATTGTGCTGCTCTTCACTTTGGAAGAGGGTTTGGGCATGCAGGTCTATTTTCCACATTTTTTCCCCAAATATGCCTATTATATGTGATACCAAGGCACTTCTAAATTTAGAAGATGGTGGATGAGACTCTATGGGCAGAGTGAGGGCAGATATTTTTAAACAGAGGCAGCTAGAACAGTAGAAAACAAGTTAGACTGGTCAAGGGCCATGAGTTTTAGTCTTGCTTCTGTGTGGTGTGACCTTGGGCAAGTCACATTTCCACTCTGAAACTCGAGGACCCGGGCGGCCTTGGTAAAATGAGGAGTTACCTCAGTGATCTTTGCAGTCTCTCCCAGCATTCCTAGCCTCAGCTGATCATGACAGAGAGTCCCATTACACTGGTGAAAAACAGAGGGATATAAGCTCATAAGACAATATTCATGCCTAAAATAAATCTTATTTTTGTTAGACTCTGTACAAGAGAATCATGAAAGTTTGCTCTGTATTTTTTAAGATTCTTATTCTTTTTTTTAATGAGTGATCTATGATGATCTTTTATTCATTTATTTTGCCACACACCACATGGGATCTAAGTTCCCTGACCAGGGATCTAACCCCTTGCATTGAAAGCATGGAGTCTTAACCATTGTACCTCCAGGGAAGTTCCTTTTGCTTTATTTTTAATGTCAAATTGAACTAAGGAAAAAAAAAATCTGATACTCTCAAATCTGAAAAGTGAACAAAATCAACTTTATGACTTTGTATCCTTCGGTTAGAGAAGAAAAACGGGAGGGGGGGTTGCGAGGGAGGAGAAGAGTATGAAATTGAGATTGCCAGTTGTAGCTATCTACAGAGTAATAAATGTTGCTGAATCTGTGTCATTTAGCAGAAAATACTGCAAAGAAAAAATATTACAGGTTTAGTATCTTAATTATGTAGATTTTACATTCAATGAACTCTTGCCAAAATAAATTGCGTATATTATCTAAAAAGCAAATGTTAATTAAAACTGTATCTTGATAGCGTGTGTGGTTCACAAGACATTCTGAGCATATGAGATTATATAGCACACATTAGCTACAATCAACTCAGACTGGGGGTTTGGGTCATTTCAATGATTCATGTGAAGCCAGGCAGCACTGGCTGGTACTGGAGTCTGACAGCAGTGCCTCACATATTTATATAGTTGGTGCAGCTTGATCCCAACTTATTTTTCCAGATGACCAAAGTGCTTCTCCCTGCTCCAGAGTTTCATAAATGGGAGAGCTGACTTGAGTTGCCATTAATTAGCTGCTTAACACAAAGCTACCCAGTGACCACTGCATCCAAGGTACAAAAATAAAATTCCCAGGCAGGAAATGAGACTGGGGGACAGACACAGAGAATTGGAGGTCACCGTATTCATCACTTGTCTTTTTGCCTCTGCTACCCTGAGCTCAGATGTCCCCAAGACTAGACCATCATCCATTCACACTGATAGGTGGGTAATTGCATTCTCGAGTCACAGCGTCTGGTCTTTTTTGAACATCTTCACTGCTGAGCAGTGTATACAAAGAACAAGATCCAAATGCTGCAGAATTGATTCTTCCGCCCTCTCCAAGAGGCACTGCTCCAAAGCTAGTTTAATTATAGGTGTTTAGACGTACAGAGATGAATACCTAGGGAACAACCGTTACACAGCACTGCTCTGGCAAGCATGTACTTTCTATTTTTTTTCCACTTTTCATTCTAACAAACAGTCAACTGTGTGCTGCACATAAGTGATCTGTAATCAACAGAACAATAAAATGCCAAATGTTAGAAAAAGGTCAAGGGAGGGTTTTCAGACAGGAGCCTAGAGCCATGTCACGGCCTTGAATGGCGAGGCTGTCATTTCCATTGGAATTCCAGGGTCAGTTAGCTTCTAGGCTTTTACCAATATAGTCTCATGGAAACTTGGGTATGTGCAACAAGCCACTCTCCACTTGCCTTTAGAGATCACTGAAAAATGGCCTTTAAATGTGGGTCTACATTATGGAAGTTTCTGAAGCTATGGAGGCCAACAATCCTGGGTTTGGATTTTATCACTACTTAAGAGACATGTGATGCTGAACAAGTATATTCACCCCTTGGAGCTTCAGTCTCACTGCCTGAGAGTGACAATGCCTACCTGTAGAGGCAGATATGAGGCTTGATTAAAAGAATGAGTGTAGGCATTTAGCACCGTACCAGATTCTAAGCGACATCTAGGAGCAACAACGGGCTTCCCAGGTGGCTCAGTGGTAAAGAATCTGCCTGCCAAGCAGGAGATAAGTGTTTGATCCCTGGGTCAGGAACATCCCCCTGGAGGAGGGCATGGCAACCCACTCCAGTATTCTTGCCTGGAGAATCCCCATGGACAGAGGAGCCTGGAGGGCTATAGTCCATGGGGGTCACAAAGGGTCGGACATGACTTAGCGACTAAACAGCAGCAGGAACAGCTGCAATTTATTCATCCACACAATCAGCTTTTATAAAGTGTTGACTTCGATTATTCAGATTTATGCCCAAAGACATTTGGAAAAGAAAGAATATTTTGAGGATAGTGGAGTCATGGAATTGATACCCACTGAACTGGTTTAATTTTCCCCTAGGAACAGTACCGAAGGTTGGGGAGGAAAGGGAATCAGTAAAAGGATGTCTCCTTTCTCTGTGTGCTGGCCATATACCTGTTTCATCTCAGGTCCCGTTTCTGCTCCTCTATGCCTTGGATTCCCAAATCTGCTTTTCTGATGTCCTTTTGCCTGTTGGCTTTTGCTTCAGTTTTATCAATAGGAAGATCTGGTAGGACATTACAAGGCAGGAGGAAGGGAGAAGGAACTCACTCCCTGCTTCCAGTTTCTGCCAGCATCCCTCCAGTAGCAGTGGACAGCTAGGATTCTCCAGGATCCGGGCAGTTTCCTCTCTCACAGTGCAAAGCCTCTTTCTGGATCCTGGGGCCAGAACTTAGAAGGTCCTCCACAATCTCGGTCTTAGAAGTGGTGCCCCCTGAAACTCCAGCACCAGCCATGCAGTGTTAACTCTGCACTCTCATCACCAACTTGTGGAATTCTTCCTCAACTCAGCAGTACAGCCCACCACCTGGATATCCTAGTACAAGCCACGCTGTGCCTTCTCTTTGGTTCCAGCCTCAGCAGTCCCTTCTTGCTGATTCCAGTATGGGCTGGTTCCCCATTCCTGGGCAGTACAGCTCAGCAGGAAGCTGTTGCCTGGCTTCCTTTGGTTCACTCAGCCTAGGTGTGGTAGCTACTTCTGATACTCACTAATCTCTGACCTACCTCACCTTTCCCTTTTGTTCCTTCAACCTTTCAAACTGTTTATAACTAATCTTCTATACCAAACTCTCTCCATGTGAAATCCCACATGCACTTGGTCTTTTCCCACTAGACCCTGACTGATGTATAACCTGCATATTTGAACCTGGGCATTGAACCCTGAGGGGGAGGGGGGATGAAGGAAGTTGTCTTAAAAGTCAGCACCCTTTAATCCAGTAATTCTGCAAGTCTTAAAAGTGACATCAACTAACTCTATTCTTCCCTCAAGCTTCACTTACATGTCACCTCCTCAAAGAGGCTTTTGTGGCCTCTGAAGCTAAATTCTTTGCCTTGTCATAGCAGTTTGAATCTTTCTTTCACAACAAGCATTATGATTGCCATAATCTAATATTGTGATTCTGTTTGTCTTTCTTTCCACTAGGGAAAAGCTCAGTAAGAGCATGAACTGGGTCTGTTTGATCCCTGGTCTTTCTAGTACGTGGGAAGGCTTACCTTGTTCAGGTGCTCAAAAAACATCTGTTGAATGAGTAAATAAGTGAATGCCCAAAGATGTCCACTATGACATTGTTTCAGTTCGGTTCAGCTCAGTCGCTCAGTGGTGTTCCAACTCTTTGTGACCCCATGAACCGCAGCATGCCAGGCCTCCCTGTCCATCACCAACTCCCAGAGTTTACTCAGACTCATGTCCATTGAGTCAGTGATGCCATCCAACCATCTCATCCTCTGTCATCCCCTTCTCCTCCTGCTTTCAATCCTTCCCAGCATCAGGGTCTTTTCAAATGTGTCAGTTTTTCACATCGGGTGGCCAAAGTGTTGGAGTTTCATCTTATATTTAATGAAAAGCATATTGACTATGATGAAAATGGATAAGCACATGGAGAATCTACTCAATGGATCAATGTAACCACCATACTTAGTCTGATATAAAGGTTTCCCTATGTGTGGTCTACGAGCCACACTTCTCAAAATCACCACAAATGGTTTTTAAAATTCAGATACACCACCCCTATATTTTCATAAGTTCTTCAGGTCATCGTCATACACCCTAACTTTTTGGATTCCCTAGACCAACCATGATTCATGTAAAGTGCAAATATTTCACACTTACGTGAAAGATGTATTTTATCGTGTTGGGTAGGCAGAACAAAAATAAAACCAATCAATCAAATAAACAAAAAACTAGGACAAGGATATAATTCAGTTAGATACATAGAGAAGTAAACAGTCAGATAAATGAAAACCTAATATAATAACTTAAAAAAAATCATAGAGGGGACTTCCCTGGCGGTTCAGTGGCTAAAACTCCAAGCTCCCAATGCAGGGGATGTGGGTTCAATCCTTGGTCAGGGAACTAAATCCTACATGCTGTAACTAAGACCTGGCACAGTCAAATAAATAAATATATTTTTAAAAAATCATAAGTAAAGAGCTATAAGGAAATATACCAAAATGGTTTTCTTTGGGGAAGGGCAAAAATCACTGGTCATCTTTGTCTTTCCGATCTTCCATGTACTTAGTCACTCAGTCATGTTGGACTCTTTACCATCCCGTGGACTGTAGCCTATCAGGCTTCTCTGTCCCTGGAATTCTCCAGGCAAGAATACTGCAGTGGGTTGCCATACCCTCTTCCAGGGGATCTTCCCAACCCAGGGATCAAAGCCAGGTCTCTCACATTGCAGGCAGATACTTTACTGTCTGAGCCACCTGACTTTTCATAGTGTCTGAATATCTGAAAATAAGCGTGTGTTTTAAAATGGAAAAATACCAATCCAAATCATCTCTGAAAAAGAAAAAAAGAAAAGAGATTTTCATCAGATCACCCATTCCAGCTAAAAACTCGGGGTTAGGCTTTCTGAATTCTCCTTCCCGGGGTTCCTTGGGCAGTTTCCCAATCATTATTTGTCACCCATCAGGCTTGTGATGTGATCATTTCCTTAAATCTTACCCTGTCTGCATGAAAACCAGAGCTTGGCAGCTGGTAAGCCATTGAAATTTCATACTTAAGACATCAAAGCCGGCAGCCCTGCTTTCAATTCCCCCCAGCTCATCTTCTTAGGAGAAAAATTTCTCAAAAGCACTTGATCCCTTGAAGTTATTGGGCACCACATTTAGCCAAAGTCCCGCTCAGACTAGAGAGGCAAAGTCGGAGAGAACCCATGCACAATATATTAAATATATAAATATTTTATGCAAGTGACCGGGAGGGGAAAAAAGAAACCAAGCAGTTGATCAGCTCTGAGCCCTTTGAGTCCAATCCCTGACAGGCTGCAACAATTATTGTCATAGGAGGAAGTGAGAGGATGGCAAGTGTGGCCAAAATTGATCTTGGGAGAGACCCTCTCATTGCAGCCGAGCCTGGAGCCTACCATTACCTAGGAACAGCATAATGGTGCACTGTTAGGCTTTCTCCCAGGAGAAGAATTTTAGGTGAACCCTCTAACATCCTTAAAATAGAGTCCAGCTCAGCTGAGCTGCTGGTAGGGGCTGATGCTTTTAGCCTGCTGCCAGTTCCTGAGCTGGCAACTCTACACAGAGGCCAAAGGCCCGCAGTCCTCAAGGCTCCATAAAGACAGTCCCTTTTCTCAAGCAGATGAAAGAAAATGCTCCCAATCTCCTATAAGGTAATAGGCAAAAATGCTCCCAGACAGTGGAATCGGGCCCTAACAGCCAAACCATCACCTCGGAGGAGATGATCTGACCGGCACTGACAAAGCCCAGGTGCAATCATCAGGCCAGCCTGCCTCTCTCTCAGAAAATGAAATTACCATAAACACCTTGGCAGCAACCCCCTCTCCAGTCTCTCGACTCCAATTTTCCTACTACTTTAATTCATTCTAACATAGGTAAACCTCCCCTAAAGCCAGATTTCATCTGGTTCAAAAACCAAGAGCTACAAAATCAAGGATGCCACAGCCTGGTATCCAAGTCCTTTCATATTCTAGCTCCAACCAATAATTTTTACAGTGTGATAATAATAGCAACCAACTTGTCTCAAGTGCTCACTAGGTAGTAGACAATATTTTTAGGGCTTTAAAACAAAGTAGTTCATTTGGTTTTCAAAATAACCCCATGATTAACAGATACACACCATTCTTTGCAAAATAGATAAACAACAAGGACCTACTATAAAGCACAGGGAACTATATTCAACATCTTATGTAACCTATAGTGGAAAATAATCTGAGTATCTCTGTCTATCTATACCCTTCTCCCATGGCTCAGGGTAAAGAATCCTCCTGTCAAGCAGGAGACTCAGGAGACACAGGTTTGATGCTTGGGGTGGGAAGATCCCCTGGAGAAGGACATGGCAACCCACTTCCCCAACAAAGGAGCCTGGCAGACTGCAGTCCAAGGGGTCACAAAGTGTTGGACACAACTGAGCAATTGAGCACACATGCATGCACGTGCACACACACACACACATATTTGAATCACTTAAAACAAATGCAACGTTGTAAATCAACTATATTTCAATAAAAAACATGAATAAACAATAATAAGCCCCATTTTACAGATGGGGAAACTGAGGTACAGATAGAATAAATAGTCAAGGAACTCACTTGAGATTATACAGCTAATAAGTGGGGGAATCAGAGTTGGAACCAGGCAATGTGACTCCACAAGCAGCCCACACATGCATACCTGTGACGACGGAGCTTCCCAGTCACCCCTATAAAGCATGGTTCCTACCTACCAGGCTGTTCTGAACACTTTTCTCTAAATGTGTCTGCCCTACCCACCTTCTTCTCCCCTGTGCTCCCTCCTCCCCACTGGGTAAACATGATGTGTTGATTCCCAGGTCCTTGGCCAAATCTGAGCTTAGGGCAACCTTGGATGGAGGGAGGTACCCCTAAGGGAGCCCAGAGGGGTCAGTGTTTGACTGACAGTGCTTCAGGGCTCTGGGCTTAGAGTCCATTAAGTTTTGAAAGAGGAGGGTTCATCTAGGCTCCTTGTCTGTAAATTGAGGAGAAGAGTCCTGCCCCATACAGTTGGAAAAAGGGTTCAATGAGAAAAGGATGTAAGGGGTGTTAGCAATTTGTGCAATGGCCTCTTCCTTTGAACTCCCAGAGCATGCTTTACTGAAACCTTCTCTTCCCTTCTCTGTGCCTATTTGCATTCTTGGTTCCTCTCCACAGCCCCTCCCTAGCTGCATATTAAAGAGGCAGGCACCTAGGTAAGTGACTTGTGTTAGTATATTTCCTTTCAAAGCAGGGAGGCCTTGGAAGCTCTGAAATTAGCTCTCCGTGTACTTCCAGGAACTCATCTGCTGTTGTCCTAGAGTCTTTAGAATGAAAGTCTAGGTCAGGAGCTGACTGTGATGCACCCAGCCTTCCCTTCCCTACATGCTCTGTCCTATTCAACACCACAGATGTGAATGTGAACACGGCTTCAGTCTCTAGACACCCATCGGGAGACAGTTTCCTACCATCCTCCTGTCCTGAAAGAATGGGATATAATTTTTAAAAACTAGATTTACAGTTTAAATGGCCGAATCGAGTGTTATGTGAATTGTATCTCAATAGAACTGCTGTTAAAATAAAAGAAAGCAGCTACAGACGACGTGTAAGTAGTAGATGTGGCTGTGCCCCAATAAAAGCCTACATACAAAAGCAAAACCAAGCCAGAACTAATTTCAGGCTTCATGCTAATCACATGGGGTGCTTGTGGGGGTGATGGTATCTTGGCAAGACCCCAGGACTTGGAGAAACACAGACCTCAGTTTGAATTCTGGGTCCTTCCACTCACTGTATGTCCTTGGACATGTGACTTTGCTCTCTAAGTCTCAATTTCCCCTGCTGGGAAATACTGATGGGACTGCCTCTTTTCATTGGGAGGGTTAAAATTCAAGACATTCACAAATGCCTGACACAAAGAGGCACTCAAAATCGTCACTTCCTTTCTATGCAAGCATGATCGCTTAGGAAATGGAGTAGCCAGTATCCCTACTCTCAGGGAGCTTTCCAGTTCAATGGAGCTTATGGAAATGTACATTTCTATATGAACATACACAGCAGCCTGGGACACCTAAATAGGTCTAGAAAAGCATGTGAATGGGGTACCATTCACAACATGGGGTGAGGGGCAGTTGGGGTGTCCTCCCAGAGGCCAGAGGGCATGTAGTTTGAATGAAACCTTGGCAAATGAAAGGACAGACTCCACATCAGACAATCTGGTTCTAATCCCTGCTCCACCCCAATGTGCTGTGTGATCTTGACAAAGAAACATCACCTCTTTTAGCGTTGACATCTGTCCAGAAAAAAGAGATAATAACTGATGGTTCAGATGGTAAAGAATCTGCCTGCAATGTGGGAGGCATTGGTTTGATTCCTGGGTTGGGAATGTCTTCTGGAGGAGGGCATGGCAATCCACTTCAGTATTCTTGCCTGAAGAATCCCATGGAAAGAGGAACTTGGTAGGCTACAGTCCATGGGGTTGCAAAGAGTTGGACATGACTGAATGACCAAGTGTAGCACAGAAAATAACACTTTACTTGCAGTGTTGTTGTGATGTTTACAAGAGATAATAAACTTGTTTTGATAGTTAAGCTTAAAATGAATTTAGGGACTAAGCTAGATGTCAGATTAGGAGGAATCTTAAATATATAAATGAAATATATTTCTGTATATACTCTATAGCACAAGGATATACAGTATAGCACAGGAACTTATACCCAATATTTTGCAATAACCTATATGGGAAAAGAATCTGAAAAAGAATAGATATATGTATAAGTATAAACAATTCACTTAGCTGTACACCTGAAACTAACATAACATTGTAAGTCAACTATACTTTAATTAAAAAAAAAATTGTGACTCTCTAATAATGGGCCAGGGAGTTGGAAGAAGTATTTCAGTGTGTGAGTGTGAGCATATGTGCATATTTGTATTTGCATTTAAGACAAATCCAGTTAAAGGAACTTGTTCCTAATAAAGGCCCAGGGGAGGCTGGGTGGGCTGAGCATCTCCATGGCATTGCAGTCCCTCTAACACAGATTTATAGAGTTTATTTTTCTTAAGTTGCTCTAAGTGCTTCAGGTGTACTATCTGATTTACCTTTATGACATTCCAATGCAGTTAGAGGCAGGTGATATTATTTTCATTTTGTTGATGCAGCTATTAAGCCTGAGAGGAAAGCAGTTTAGTCCATGGATGTGATGGGGCAGAAAGGGGCCTTGAAGGTTATAGTTAGATCCTCATGCTGGGGCCCTAGTGCTTTCAACAGCATTTTGCCAAGGCCGTATCCAGCAAACACCTGAATGCTTCTAGGGATGTGGAATATAGTCTATAAGAGAGAGGAATCTAAGTGTGGACTTGGAGAAACCCTTATCTGACACGGCTAAATTGCAGGCAGTTTGGTCTTGGATGTCTGAGAGACCTGGGCTCAAATTCCAGCCCCGCTGTTCACTAGTTGGGCAAGTATCAATCTTTCTAAGTTCCCAATCCTTATGTATAAGATTAGAATACACAAGATTTACTTCCAAGAGCTATTTTAGTAAACAAATAAATAATGGGTAACAAGGCACTTCTGGCAAATATAAAGCAACACACACTTGTAAGTTACCATTAACTTCACTACTATAAAGGCTTTCACTTTGGCAGGTACCATCATGCATTATTGCTGGCCTATAAATTAGCACAACCCTCTTGATGGGCAAAGTGGCTCTATCAACCAGCATTTAAATATACACATTCTTCTTGAGTCGCAGATTCTACTTCTAGGGATTTATTCTACATATCCACATCTACATGTGTATAATATGTTCAAAGATATTATTATAATATAATATTATTCATCACTTTATCATTAGTAATTTAAAAACACTGGAAACAAGGTTCTTCAGTAGGAATTAATTCACTATTAATTAAATATCATAATATGGCAATACAATGAAATACACTGTGGCATTGTTAACATATATAGAATTCTTTCTATATATACTGGTATAGAAATATACCAGTACTGGTATAGGATATACCATCTAGAACACTGTATTAAAAAAGAAAAGTGAATATATTATGCACACACATATACACATCTGTACTCTTAGTCTAGAAAAACACACAAGAGTTCGGTAACAGTGGTTGCTTCTTGGGAAAGAAACCAGGGAAATGAATTTTACTGGATGCATTTGGTACCATTTATATTATATTGGCCAGAAGATGCATTTCTTTTATAGGGACAGTGATAAAACTACCATAAAGATACTGATTCTCAAATTGTAAATCAAGTTCCAGTGGAGCAGAAGCACATCAGTCTCCTTTTCTCAAAAAGTGGCCACTCTGTGCCTATCCTCAGAGCTGTCCTGTCTTCTCTTCCTCTCAGATACAACTTCTATCCACTGCACCTTTCCCAAAGATCCAGAATCAGAATCTGTGCTCACATCCCCACTGGTCCCCAGCTTCCATTCTCACTCTGTAGTCTCTTCCCCCACCGAGAAAGAGCCCATCTGAACTTCCTGAAAAACTAATTTGGATCAGACTAATTCTCTGCTAAAGAGCCTCTTGATGAAAGTAAAAGAGGAGAGGGAAAAAGATGGCTTAAAGCTCAGCATTCAGAAATCTAAGATCATGGCATCTGGTCCCATCACTTCATGGCAAATAGATGGGAAACAGTGGAAACAGTGACAGACTTTATTTTGGGGGGCTCCAAAATCACTGCAGATGGTGACTGCAGCCATGAAATTAAGATGCTTACTCCTTGGAAGGAAAGCTATGGCCAACCTCAATTCAGTTCTGTTGCTCAGTCATGTCTGACTCTCTGCGACCCCATGAATTGCAGCAAGCCAGGCCTCCCTGTCCATCACCAACTCCTGGAATTCACTCAAACTCATGTCCATCGAGTTGGTGATGCCACCCAGCCATCTCATCCTCTGTCGTCCCCTTCTCCTCCTGNTTCCCTTTCTGCCATAAGGGTGGTGTCATCTGCATATCTGAGGTTATTGATATTTCTCCCAGCAATCTTGATTAAGGCAATGCCAAAGAATGCTCAAACTACCGCAAAATTGCACTCATCTCACATGCTAGTAAAGTAATGCTCAAAATTCTCCAAGCCAGACTTCAGCAATACGTGAACCATGAACTTCCAGATGTTCAGGCTGGTTTTAGAAAAGGCAGAGGGACCAGAGATCAAATTGCCAACATCTGCTGGATCATTGAAAAAGCAAGAGAGTTCCAGAAAAACATCTATTTCTGTTTTATTGACTATGCCAAAGCCTTTGACTGTGTGGATCACAATAAACTGTGGAAAATTCTGAAATAGATGGGAATACCAGATCAGCTGACCTGCCTCTTGAGAAACCTATATGCAGGTCAGGAAGCAACAGTTAGAACTGGACATGGAACAACAGACTGGTTCCAAATAGGAAAAGGAGTACATCAATGCTGTATATTATGACCAACCTAGATAGTATGTTAAAAATGAGAGACACTACTTTGCCAACAAAGGTCCGTCTCATCAAGGCTATGGTTTTTCCAGTAGTCATGTATGGATGTGAGAGTTGGACTATAAAGAAAGCTGAGCGCCGAAGAATTGATGCTTTTGAACTGTGGTGTTGGAGAAGACTCTTGAGAGTACCTTGGATTGCAAGGAGATCCAACCAGTCCATCCTAAAGGAGAACAGTCCTGAGTGTTCATTAGAAGGACCGATGTTGAAACTGAAACTCCAATACTTTAGCCACCTGATGCGAAGAACTGACTCATTTGAAAAGGTCCTGATGCTGGGAAAGATTGAAGGTGGGAGGAGAAGGGGATGACAGAGGATGAGATGGTTGGATGGCATCACTGACTCAATGGACATGAGTTTCGGTAAACTCCGGGAGTTGGTGATGGACAGGGAGGTGTGGCGTGCTGCAGTCCATGGGGTCGCAAAGAGTCAGACACAACTGAGTGGCTGAACTGAACTGAATTGAACTGAATTCTCTACTCATAGCGCACAAGTGGCAAAGATATCCCTACCGTGGCCCCTGAGGACCCACATGGCTACAGCCCCAGCCACCCCACTGACCACATCTCCTAACTTCATCACCCTGCTCATTCTGATCCAACCATACCGGCTCATTGGTGTTTCTAGAACATTTTCCTACCTTTACACTAACTTCTTCTTGGCCTGGAAGGTACTCCCCACATAGATCTGCATGTCTGGCTCTCACTTCCCTAAATGTCACCCTATCTCTTCCTTCCTCACTTTCGCAAAATAACACCCCTATTACTCGTCATTCTCTCCTCCTGCCTTGTTCTTCTCCATGGCAATATTCCCCCTGGCACTATCTGTTCATTGGTTTGTGTCGTATCATTCTCCCCACCTCATCTAGTGAGAATTTCAACATGTGTTATTAGCACAAAGCACAATGGTAGACATGTGGAGTCACCGATAAATGCCTGTGGACTCCAGATGGGCCATTTACTAGCACAATGAAATGAGAACTGGACCAGAAAAAGGAGACCTAACCCTGAACTCTTGTTCTTGCTCAGTTATGCCTGATGACATCAAGCAGATCTCTTCCCTTCTCTAAACCTCAGATGGTAGTAATGGTTGCCAGCCCAGGGTTTCTAGGCCTCTGGTGGTTTCAGAAGGTTGACACAAGGCACCATTGTCAGAATTCCAAAGAGTTAGAAATATTTTCCTAAAGTGTATACTATGGAATATTAATATATTTTCCTCAACAAAAAATAAGTGCCAAGGTAAAACATTTCTTTCAGTTTTTAATGTGCCAGTGGGCCTTTCCCCAAATTTATTTTTTCTCAGATAAATTGCATACACATGTGTTGGGCACATATGTGTGGGTGCATGGGTGTGCTTCATTTCAAAAGACTGGTATTCAACACGTTATACACTGGAAAAGGCTAGATTATTGTCTAGCTATCACAAAGTCATCAGATAATCCTGATTTATTCATGTGGAACAAAGGCAGTTAGATAAGCTTTTGAGTTATGATACGTGGAGAAATGACTTAATCATGGCTTCAGACACTCCTGAGGTTCCCACAACGCTTCTCAAGTTACCACCAATCCACTGCTCCATCCACCCCTTGAACCCTACACTCCAGTCAAACTTGCTCTTTTCCAGATATTCCAGGCTGTTCTGTGACCCACAATTTCTTGGTTTTTTTGTTAGTTTGTTTCCATGGACAGAAATGAACTTGTCCCCATTTTCATTTAATACTCTCTACTCACTTCTCGAGACAGCTAAAAAATTAATCTCCTTCAATCCCTTTTCAGTCCTCCTTTCTATTTTCACCATACGCCATACTCCTCTACTACAACATGCCAAACAATGCACATCATGTATTCCTTATGTGTCTGTCCCCTGCATTGACCATGAGCCCCTCAGAGTCATAGGCTTCGAGTCAGTCATGTGTCTCTGTAGAAAACGGTACAGGCTTGCAGTTAAAGATAGGGAAGGAGGGAAAGACAGAGTGAAGGAAAGACCGAGTGAGGGAGAGAGGTAGGAAAGAGAGAAGGAAGGAAAAAAGGAGAATGTTCAGGAATCACTGAAAAATATGGAGAAAGAAATTAAAGACAAAAAAATCAGATGCTGAGTAGAGTGAACAGCCTGGAAACCTGATGTCTGGGGAAGCTTAGCTCTGAGGAACCACCATTCCAACAAATGCTCCTATTTGTCCCATGAAAGAATTTCCATGAATCAGAAGCTAAGAAATGCTCATCATGATGAAAGCTTTGTGGAAATAATGATGCTCACCCACAAGCATAATACAAACTTTACAGCACACTGTAAAGTTTTACAGCGAAGGGTTCTGTTATCTATATGCTCCAAGCTTTCTTTTGACTATAGCGCTTCTTCCTTTCTTTTACTTCTTCTTTCCCTCCCTCTCTCCCTTCCTCTTTCTTTCTTTCCTTCTTTCTTGTCTGAATGGAAACAGAAAAGATCATTAAGAGAACAGAGAGAGTGGAGACTCAGGCTGAAACTCTAGACCAATCACATGCCCAATCAGTCACCATCTCCTGAAGCTTTCAACATGCCTCCCCTGTCTATAAGGAAGTGGAACAAGCAGAATAAGAGGGATCTATGGGCCTCTGTCAGTTTTGCATACAGAAACTGAAACAGGTTTGTCCCACAGTTATCAAACAGAAGTGAAAAATGACGATGCCTGAAGATAAGGTCAGAGTGAGGAAGTGTATCTCCCAGTGGTGAGTGGATGTGCACTGTTTAAATGGGTTGGCTGTGTCGTGTGCTCAGCCACTCAGTCGTGTCCAGCTCTTTGTGGCTCCTGGGACTGTGGCCCATAGGACTGTAGCCCGCCAGGCTCCTATGCCTCTGGAATTTCCCAGGCAAGAATACTGGAGTGGGATGCCAGTGGGTGGATCCTACCTATTCCAGGGGATCTTCCCAACCCAGGGATCAAATCCATGATTGGCAGGTGGACTCTTTACCACCACTGCCACCTGGGAAGCCATAAATAGGTTGGCTATATGCGATCAAACACCCACAAGCCACTTCATGAGAAGGGAAAGACAACCAGATTGATCGCATCGGTTAAGGAAATCACACTTCTCCATTTTAATGTTTATGACCTGGAGGCACCAATAATCACAAACATCAGGCCATAGTCTTGTGTGTAGTCCTGGATCTGCAAACGGCAATTAGCAATCCATTAGACAAGGTAAAAATTGCCCCCTCACTGAACTCTAAGCTATTCTCCACAAAAAACCCTCTAGGGCAGAGGAGTCTGAAGTGACTTCATATGCTCGACCCTAGTACAAACCCTGGACCTCAGTACAGACGCCGAGGGTGAATGAGTGGAAGAATCAACAACAGCACTGAATGAATCTGCTCTCAGGGTCATCCAGTGTATCATGAGCCAAACTATCAACCTCATAGGGTTATTCCGAGGAGTTTTATAGGTTACGTATTAAACCCTTCTGTTTTCTCAGATATAGCGTTAGTAATAAACACTTCCCAAATAGGAATGGGATTTTAGTAGGAATGGATAAAGTGCAAACACAGGCCATAATTTTCACTTTCAAATTTCATCAGATGAAAATAAAACACAATTCAATTGAGATGAGAAGAATTAGAAAGAAACATTCCTAACAGATTAACATTCGGGCATTAAAGTCACTGGACTAACAAGTAGCTTTCTTTTTTAAAAAAAATTTATTCATTTTTGGCTGTGCTGGGTCTTTGTTCCTGCTCAGGCTTTTCTCTAGCTGTGGAGAGCAGAGTGGCGGTGTGCAGACTTCTCACTGACGTAGCTTCTCTTGTCCCAGAGTATGGGGTCTAGGGTATACGGGCTCAGTAGCTGTGGCCCAGCACCCTGTGGCATGTGGGATCTTCCCAGACCAGGGATTGAACCCCTGTTGCCTGCACTGGCAGGCAGGCTCTCAACCACTGAACCACCAGGGAAGTCCAGCAGCTTTCTTTCTGTGGTTACCTTGCAGATTTAAAAATGTCAAACAAGGCTGAATACAGATTTGAAACACCAAAAAATAAGTAAATAACCCTTATATAGTACCTTGACTCTTCATCAGGCAGTTTCTAATTATTCTCTTCATTAACTCATGCATTTATTCGGACAGTATTCAGTGGGTGCTATTTAGGAATCCTCCACTTTGAAGGAGACCCACATGAAACCTGCACCTTCATGAGCTGACTGTCTGATGCAAGAGACAAACAACTGGAAACCTATCTCATTTGATTTTTGTAACTACCGATAAGAATGCTGAGACATCACAATGTCAATATTACAGTTGAACAAACTAACGAACGGAGATTTACTTATTGAGAACTCCAAGACTAGAGCCACATAGACAGGGGAGTGAGTCTCCAGGCCTGCCACTTCTCACTAGGAGACCTGGGAGCATGAATGCCTTAGATTCTCTGTGTCCCAGTTTACTTATCTGATGGATAGTAAAAATGAGCCTTCTTCAAATGGATTAAGTGAGTTATTGTAAAGTTAAAAAAATATCAACAAAGCTCTTGACAGGTAGAGCTAAATGCTTATACATTATAAGTTTCATTAATGTTATTATTGAGTGCCAGTATTAGATTTACCTTAAGTCATATGATCAATACATTTCAGAATGAGATTCAAAGCCATATCCTTTCAGATGAATATCTGTGTACTTTCCACGTCAAAATAGAGAATAGGTTGAGAAACATAGGATCATGGGTCTAGAAGGAAACTCAGCAACCATCAATTTCAGGTTTACTCCAAGTAATCTAGTGGTCATCCTGCCTCTCATCAAGATTTTTCCTCGCTACTTTAATAATTAACCCTGGGACTTCCCTGGTGGTCCAGTGGCTAAGACTCCAAATTCCCAATGCAGAGGGCCTGAGTTCAATCCCTGATAAGGAAACTAGATCCCACATGCTGCAACAAGAGTTTGCATGCTACAGCAAAGACTGAAGATCCTGAGCACCTCAATTAAGATCCAGCATTGGGCTTCCCTGGTGGCTCAGAGGTTAAACCATCTGCCTCCAATGCGTGAGACCCAGGTTCGATCCCTAGGTTGGGAAGATCCCTTGGAGAAGGAAATGGTAACCCACTCCAGTATTCTTGCCTAGAGAATCCCACGGATGGAGGAGCCTGGTAATCTACAGGGTTGCAAAGAGTCGGACACGACTGAGCCACTTCACTCACTCGCTCATAGCCAAACAAATAAATAAATATTTTAAAACATTAACCCTTCAGGACAATTAGAAAAGTGTGCCCTGAGTTGGGTCTCACAGTCACTCTGAGTCACTGTTCAGACCTCTAGAGTCACCAAGAGCAAGCTTTGGCCTTCTGTGCCATGAGGACCTTTTGGAGCCCATGATTATATTTTGACACGTCCCTGGGATGATTAACAAGCTGTGTTTCCAGCATGAAGTGTGTCACGCTTGAAATATATTGCCAGCAATGTACAGAATTTATGGAAACATTGCTCATCCTAAGCAAAGGGGCTGTGTCATTTTTATTCACTCACTCAATATTCATCAGACAGCCTTTATGTATCAGGCATGGAGTTGAATGCTGGGGCCACAGAGAACAGAACACCATCCTTGTTCTCAGAGAGTTTCAGACTAGAAAAATAAGTTCTCTGGGTAAGACTGTTCTTTCCTCTTGGTTCTAAAAAATATAGCCCATCTTGTCCAACTATCTTTTTCCAGAGGCATAAACTGAGGCCCCCAAATGTCAAGTGACTCATCCAAGGTCACAGAGTAAGTAAACAGAGGGCTTGACTAGATGTCTTAAGCAAAAGCATGGTCATAAAAAGTACAAATGCTCATACGTTAGTGATATTAAGAGGTGCAGGTTTCTCTGGGGCTGATCCTGATTTCCTTTTGACCTTGGACATGGGGCTTGCTGATGAGTCTCAAGGCTGTCGTAGGGGATGTCCATTTCTGCTCCTCGACAAGAGCTCTTTGGGGTATTTAAAAATCCATTACACGATGTGCTAGCTGGAGAAAAATTCTCACGGATGGTTACACAGAGTCCTGGGTCCACTCCCTGCTCTGCCACTGAGACTGTGTGATTGACGACCTGGGTGCTGGTGACCCTGGACCAAATCTCTTAATGTTCTCCTCCTCTGCAGAATGGCGGGGACAGTGGGAGGTCCCAGACACACCGGTCCATTGAGAGGATGGATTGTTTCGCCAGGCCTATAAAACTCTCTTGAGTTCCGCTGAGAAAGGCCCAATTATTATGATCCCTTCGAGAGTTCCCCTTCCTTTGTAACCAAAGTGAAACTGTACTTTATCTCATTAGCTACACATTATATATTGGTCACCTACCAAGAATTTGCAAGATTTCACATATAAATTAGCCTGGGTCTAGGAGCCAAAATGAGATGCAAAGTGGGGGAGGTGTGAGGCATTGGTGAATGAGGTGTCAAGGTGCTTGGGTTCTCAACTTAGCTTAAAACCTTTCCCTGCTGTGTGACCTTGAACAAACTTCTAGACCTCTCTCCTGGTCTCCCTGACCCTCACTGAATAGAAATAATGATCCTATCCTTGTTTGCCCTGCCTGGCAGTATGGATGTGAGGCTCACACAAGACACAGACATGAAGGTACTTTCCAAATAGCAAAGCCAGGTAGAAGCATCAGATGTGACTTTTACAGATGGTCTCTAGTTATGGAAAACTTGTCTCCAAAGTTTGTAACTCAGACTGAAAATTTGGGACACCAACACTATTCAAAATAATGTCATGTTTAGGAGTTAGATTCCCAGGCAAGCTTAGAGAATCCCACTTAGCCTCAAATTGCAGAAAACTGAAAACCAAAAACAAAACAACAGGATTAAAGGCACTATTGCATTATACTTAATCACCTTCAATCAGAGTTTCTCAAGAAAAATGTATTCTGGATTCTAAATACCCCAGAAGACATCTTCCTTCCCAACAGCCTTAAATGAAAGAGGGTCACAAACTTGGGAACAATGAAGGCTGGATTCAAGTCCCACCTTTGATACTCCATAGTTAATTGACTACAGGCAAATGAATTAACCTCTCTGATCTCCGGTTTACTTATCTGTGAAATGCAATTGATAATGACTACCCCATGGTTACTAAATGAAGCTCAGAGTAAGCATTATATCCAGAATGGCTCTCTTCTTATACATGAAGAATCTGTCAACTCTTTTCGTTTCCATAAAGAAGGCAAATTTTTTACAGCTTTACAGCAACCTCTCCTGAAGAGTCTGAGATATAGGGATAGAGGTCAGCTGCCCCACTGGCTGAGAGCTCCAGCCTCAGTCCCCCTCCACGACTGTTCATATGGGTAAGTGAGTCATAACCGTCAGGCTTAAAGAAACCATTCATAGCTACCAGAGTCTCCTCCTGATTTAACAGGAGCAAATTGGTGGCAAAAACTTCTCTAGTGCAGTGAAACTACTCTGTATGATACAGTAATGGTGGATAAATGGGCTTTCCAGGTAGCACTAGTGGTAAAGAACCCACCTGGCATGCAGGTTAGACATAAGAGACATGGGTTCGATCTCTGGGTTGGGAAGATCCCCTGAGTGGGCATAGCAACCCACTCCAATACTCTCAACTGGAGAATCTCATAGACAAAGGAGCCTGGCAGGCTGCAGTCCATAGCATCACACAGAGTCGGACACGACTAAAGCGAATTAGCACACACACATATGTCACTACACATTTGTCCGAACTCACAGAATGTACAACACCAAGAACAAATCCTAATGTATATTGTAGACTTTGGGTGATAATGATAAGTCCATGTAGGTAGATCAGTGCAATGAATGCACCACTCTGGTGAGTGATGCTGATGACAGGGGAGGTCATACATGCGTAGAGCGTGGGTTATACGGTAAATCTGTACCTTACACTCAGTTTTACTGAAAATGACTCTAAAACTACTCAGAAAAAGTCTTAAAATTTTTTCTAGCAGTGCTAGAATGTGGGATTGTGAGCTGTTCATTCAATTCTTTCACTAAATCACATTTCATTCTGATTTTAAGTGCCCTATAAGTCAGGGGTTACCAACTTAAAAGTTAACAGCAAACCTGAAAGTGCATTCCTCTCAATGGCATGCAGACTTGGGGCTACCAGTATGACCAGTAGGGATGAGCCTGGCATGCTGCAGTTCAGAGGGTTGCAAAGAGTCAACTGAACAACACGAGCATTAGAATTCTTTTTATTTGGAAGCCTAGTAAATGTGGAAGGATTTTTTTTTCTCCAACAGTACTATAACTTTCAAAGCATACAGATTAATTTTATAATGAACGCCCATGTACCTCCCACTTAACATTTTCCTATGCTTATTTTATCACGTTAGCTATCCATCTATCCATTCTTATTGCCAACCACCAATCTTATTTTTTGATGCATTTTAAATTAAATTGAAGACATCTGTATACTTTCTCCCTAAATACTTTTGCATGAATGTCATTAACTAGAGTGGAACATTTGTTGTTTTTTTTTAATCTCCTGAAGAAAAATTAGATACCATGAAATGCTCAAATCTTACATGAACATTCTCACTAAATAAGTGTTGACAAATGCATATACTTGTACAACCAAGGTCTTGACTGAAATATGAAACATTGCAATCACCCCAGAAGCCCATTATCATTCAGACTCCAGAGGCAGCAACACTTCCTTTTTCATTTTAATAGTAGGTTTTACCTGTTCTAGAACTTCATATAAATGCGATCATATAATATGTAGTCTTATGCAAGGCTCCTTTCATTCAGCATGTGTTTGAGACTCCCCCTTGATCTTGTATGTATCAATAAGTTGTTCTTTTTTATTGCTGGCCAGTGTTTATTTGTATAAATACACCACTCTTTGCATATCAGTTCTCTCACTGATGGGCTCCTATTTCTAATTTCTGGCTGGAATGAACAAGTCTGCTATGAATATTTTTATACACGTCTTTTCCAGATGTGTGTTTTTCTTCTCTTTGGTAATTGGCACGTTGCGGATCTGCCGGGTCACAGGTTAGATGTATGTTCAGTTTTATAAGAGGTTACAGGCCCTTTTCCCTGTCTTTTGGTGTCATTTTCCACTCCTGCCAACAAGCAGTAGTAGCTGTACATGCTTGCTAGCATTTGACATTGTCAGTCTTTTTAATTTTAGCCATTTGGGTGGGTGTCTAGTGGTGTCTTGTGAAAAAACAGATTTTTTAAAAGACTCAAAATTGTGTGAAAATAAATGAAACATCTTCTAGCCAGAAGTTTTCAAGGAGTTTTATTTCTAATTGTATTATTTTTGGATGTGCGGAACTAGAGGGTTAGAGGAAAAAAAGAAATCATGTTCTGTCAATGTTGAAAGCACAAAGATAATAAGTATAGCTGATATAATATGCTTATGTTCTAAGAACACCCTTCTAAGCTCTTTACATGCATAAATTCCCAGTAACTAGGATGTATGGGTGATTACTATGTGCTAAGTACCCAGCACTTTACCAACTTAATCTAACTTAATCTTCTCTACAGCTTTGCCAAGTCAGTTTTGGATACCATTTTTTTTCATAGATAAAGAATCTGGCTCGCTCAAGACCAGTAAATGGTGGGTGCAGGACTAGAACCCACATCTACCTACCTGAGACCCATGCTGGGGGCTTGGTGCTGCCTCGCTCTGCCTTAGGGTGACCCTGAGATGCAGGACATTGCGCTGGATCCTTCTCTCTGCTCAGATTTCCAAGCTTCCTTAAAGTTTCCATCCGAACAAACCGTAAGGCAGGGGTACGACTTTTGCTAACTCAGTGCACTCCCAGAGAGAGGAAACAAAATTTCTATGACCCAGGAAGTCACCCTCCCTTAAGGCAAGTCATTTCTGGCTGTTTCAGTTTCATTCACTTAGCAACTTCTGAGACTCAATCTCCTGTTCCTTCTCTGGAAGTTAAATTCAAAGTGGAATTGAGACATACATCCCCTGCCAGTGGCTTCAGGCCCTATGCTGACTACTATCTGCTGCAGAGGATAACTAGCAAAGCAACCTGGCACTTATCACAGCCCAGCGAGTCTGGCATGAGATGCAGGAGAGCTCAGCAATTAGGACCATCTCTCCTAGAGTCCTGGTGGCTCAGACGGTAAAGCGTCTGCCTGCAATACAGGAGATCCGGGTTTGATTCCTGGGTCTGGAAGATCCCCTGGAGAAGGAAATGGCAGTCCGCTCCAGCACTCTTGCCTGGAAAATCCCATGGATGGAGGAGCCTGATAAGCTAGAGTCCATGGGGTCTCAAAGAGTCAGACAGGACTGAGTGACTTCACTTCACTGCTAGAGTCAGAAGGACCTGCATTTGATCCCGGACTCCATCACAGTCTGTGTAACTCCTGGTAAGTTGTTTACTTTGCTGGACCTCATTTTCGGCTTTTGTAAAGTGGGCATAATAATCCTAATACATACATCATGGAGCTCTACTGAGGATTAATTGAGGTAATGATTAAACTATTCATCACAGTGCATGACCTAGTGCTCAGGAAATGTTGATGATTATTATGATGACTGTCTAATCTTGTCTGTCTTTATCTGAGATTATTAACAAATGAAAGTTGCTGCTGGGGTAGAGAGTGGTCTACAGGTGAATGTAGCAGAAGTAAAAGAGATCAATCAATTATCCATCACCAGCAAAATACTGAACTATATTCATGTTTATAATGATTTCAGAGGGGGGTTAACATTCCCATTTTACAGATGAGAAAAGCAAGTCATAAAGTGGTTAAGAAACATCTGTTGTTTTGTTTCTAAGTCACGGCTGACTCTTTTGTGACCGCATATACTGTAGCCTGCCAGATTCCTCTGTCAATGGGATTTCCCAGCCAAGAATAACAGGATGGGCTGCTATTTCTTCCTCCAGGGGATCTTCCCAACGCAGGGATCGAACCTGCTGTCCTGCATTGGTAGGGGTATCTTTACCACAGAACAACCAGAGAAGCCCGAAATAACATTCAGTTCAGTTCAGTCGCTCAGTCGTGTCCGACTCTTTGTGATCCCATGAATTGCAGCACGCCAGGCCTCCCTGTCCATCACCAACTCCTGGAGTTCACTCAGACTCATGTCCATCGAGTCACTGATGCCATCCAGCCATCTCATCCTCTGTTGTCCCCTTCTCCTCCTGCCCCTAATCTCTCCCAGCATCAGGGTCTTTTCAAGTGAGTCAACTCTTCGCATGAGGTGGCCAATGTACTAGAGTTTCAGTTTTAGCATCATTCCTTCCAATAAACAGCCAGGGCTGATCTCCTTTAGAATGGACTGGTTGGATCTCCTTGGAGTCCAAGGGACTCTCAAGAGTCTTCTCCAACACCACAGTTCAAACGCATCAATGCTCTGGCACTCAGCTTTCTTCACAGTCCAAGTCTCACATCCATACATGACCACAGGAAAAACCATAGCCTTGACGAGATGGACCTTTGTTGTCAAAGCAATATCTCTGCTTTTTAATATGCTACCTAGGTTGGTCATAACTTTCCTTCCAAGGAGTAAGCGTCTTTGAATTTCATGGCTGCAATCACCATCTGCAGTGATTTTGGAGCCCCAAAAATAATGTCTGACACTGCTTCCACTGTTTTCCCGTCTATTTCCCATGAAGTGATGGGACCAGATGCCATGATCTTAGGTTTCTGAACGTTGAGTTTTAAGCCAACTTTTTCACTCTCCTCTTTCACTTTCATCAAGAGGCTTTTTACTTTCTCTTCACTTTCTGCCATAAGGGTGGTGTCATCTGCATATCTGAGGTTATTGATATTTCTCCTGGTAATCTTGATTCCAGCTTGTGCTTCTTCTACCCCAGCGTTTCTCATGATGTACTCTGCATAGAAGTTAAATAAGCAGGGTGACAATATACAGCCTTGATGTACTCCTTTTCCTATTTGGAACCAGTCTGTCGTTCNGTTCCATGTCCAGTTCTAACTGTGGCTTCCTGACCTGCATATAGGTTTCTCAAGAGGCAGGTCAGCTGGTCCAGTATTCCCATCTCTTTCTGAATTTTCCACAGTTTATTGTGATCCACACAGTCAAAGGCTTTGGCATAGTCGATAAAGCAGAAATAGATGTTTTTCTGGAACTCTCTTGCTTTTTCCATGATCCAGTGGATGTTGGCAATTTGATCTCTGGTTCCTCTACCTTTTCTAAAACCAGCTTGAACATCAGGAAGTTCACGGTTCATGTATTGCTGAAGCCTGGCTTGGAGAATTTTGAGCATTACTTTACTAGCATGTGAGATGAGTGCAATTGTGCGGTAGTTTGAGCATTCTCTGGCATTGCCTTTCTTTGGGATTGGAATGAAAACTGACCTTTTCCAGTCCTGTGGCCACTGCTGAGTTTTCCAAATGTGCTGGCATATTGAGTGCAGCACTTTCACAGCATCATCTTTCAGGATTTGAAATAGCTCAACGAGGATTCCATCACCTCCACTAGCTTTGTTCATAGTGATGCTTTCTAAGGCCCACTTGACTTCACATTCCAGGATGTCTGGTTCTAGATGAGTGATCACACCATCGTGATTATCTGGGTCATGAAGCTCTGTTTTGTACAGTTCTCCTGTATATTCTTGCCACCTCTTCTTAATATCTTCTGCTTCTGTTAAGTCCATACCATTTCTGTCCTTTATTGAGCCCATCTTTGCATGATACATTCCCTTGGTATCTCTAATTTTCTTGAAGAGATCTCTAGTCTTTCTCATTCTGTTGTTTTCCTCTATTTCTTTGCATTGATCGCTGAGGATGGCTTTCTTTTCTCTCCTTGCTATTCTTTGGAACTCTACATTCAGATACTTATATCTTTCCTTTTCTCCTTTACTTTTTGCTTCTCTTCTTTTCACAGCTATTTACAAGGCCTCCTCAGACAGCCATTTTGCTTTTTTTGCATTTCTTTTCCATGGGGATGGTCTTGATCCGTGTCTCCTGTACAATGTCATGAACCTCCGTCCATAGTTTCTCAGGCACTCTATCAGATCTAGTCCCTTAAATCTATTTCTCACTTCCACTGTATAATCATAAGGGATTTGATTTAGGTCATACCTGAATGTTCTAGTGGTTTTCCCTACTTTCTTCAAGTTAAGTCTGAATTTGGCAATAAGGAGTTCATGATCTGAGCCACAGTCAGCTTGGTAAATAACATTACCAAAGGCAATAAGGAGGTCAGAGTCAGGATGGATCATCATCAGAAAAAAAAAAAAAAAAAAGACTTCATAAGAAAGGGCCCTAGGCAGATGCTATACTGGGCTGTCCACAGCTGCTGGAAATTCTGGGGACTAACTCTGTTTCACTTGGTAGGTAGAGAAGGAAACTTAAAATGGATCTTGTTTGGTAGTGGATGGAAAGTAATGTTAAGGAAATAGGTATAAATCAAAGGATGGCTTCAATCACTGAAAGATCTGCTTTTAATTTCAGGTTTCATATCTTTCCTGAAGGGTGATCTTGGTTAACAGTCTAACTCTTTGCGACCCCATGGACTACAGCACTTCAGGCTCCTCTGTCTTCCACTATCTTCCAGCTCAAATTCATGTCCATCGAGTTGGTGATGCTATCTAAACAAGGGACCTTGGGACAGTTAATTATCCATCCTGAACCTTGGTTTTCTTATCTAAAAAGTGGGCACATTTTTGGAGGATCCCAAAGGCAACTATATAGTGAAATCTAAAGCCTTATAGGCACGTTATTCTGAAGAAGACAGCAGCCCTTAAATACATAATCAGCCTTGAGAAAGAAAGGCTGCACAGCTGTAACTCACATTTGCTAATTGACTTGTTGTCTGTGATCGTTGGCTGGAACCTGGGCCTCTGTCACATTTAACTTGGACTATATTCTGAATGGATCCATTCCCCTGCCTCCCTCAGTCCAAGCCACCAGCAGTTCTTGACCAGGTCACTCATTTAGAGTCCAACTAGTCTTCCTGCTTTTCTCTCTGCTTCTTTATCCCACTACAAGGTAGATCATGTCACTTACCTGCTTGCAATCTATTAGTTGTTTCCAGCTGCTTTTACAGGTAAATCCAAACTCTCCGCAAAGGGCCTAAAGCACCATCATGTTCAGGGCCCTGCGGACCCCACCAACCCCATCTAATACTCTTCCCTCTGCTGCTGACTGCCCTTGCGCCTCGTCTTTGCCATGCTGCCCTCCTTCTCTCTGTGACTCAGCCAAGCTGCCCCTACCTCAGGGCTCTTGCACCAGCTCTCCCCTTCATCCATGATGCACTCCCTGTAAGTATTCACATGGCTACTCCTTCTCATTTTCAATCTTGGTGCAAATATCTATTTAGAAAGAATCTCCCTGGTGAATACCCCCGGTTTGCCCTGAACTCCATCACCTTGATTCATTTCTTTGTGGTCACTATTTGATACTGCTCATGGTTAGTCATTTTTTCTTTTACCTTCTGATGGCTGTCCTGCCTGACTACAGTGTAAATTCCAGGAGAGCAGAGGCCTTACCTTAGTATCTCATTATTCCCAGGCTTAAAAACAGGCTGGCACATAGTTGGCATTTGGTCAATATTTATGAAAGGTACAAATAAATATTACTAATTATGGAACTGTGAGATAATGGGGGCAGCCACATGGAGAAGAACACAGCAAGCTTCTCCTAGATGTTCTCTCTGATTGCTGGGGGTGGGGGAAATGGAGATGAGAGGAGGGCTTGCCTGAAATCAATTTAATCAGTTACGCCTGCCAAACCAATCCAGCCTGGAGCCTCTTAGCTAGCATCCCACTAGTACCAAAAGACAAATAGCAAAACTGCTCATGAGAGAAGGGGGGAAATGAGCTAGAGTTGCATGTCCATAACAAGTCATCAGATTCTATAGCAGAGTCTTCGGTGACTCTTGGGAATCCAGATACCAAAGGAGGCAGGTGAGGATGACGCAGAGCGGAGGCTGGAGAAAAGGAGATGGGAGGTTGTCTAGATAAATAACAGGGCAAGAGCCAGAAATCAGAGGTGTAGTTTTTATATCCCCTGGCCACTTCAAGTGCTCTGAGCAAAACAGCATCTCCAACCTAAAACACCAAGAGCTTTAAATAAAGGTTGCTGCTGATCATCTAAAAGTACCCAGGCCAGGTCAGTGGCCTGAAGATTTCAAATCTTCCTCTCCTGCTTCTCAGTGGCCATGTCTTACTGGCTTCTGATGTCACAGAGCAGGCCCTGCCCTTTCTAGTCTGATGCCCTTCCCGAGTGCCCTTCTCTCTTGGGAAAAGGAGGACACCGGGACCCTCTCTACTGCTGTCAAGCCTTGAGGTCAGCTGGTTCAGTGGCCATGGGACCTGTGCATGACATTGCCCACGGGCAGAGATGAGCTCCTGTTCAGATGGTCCCAGAGAGAGGGCCAACTGACTGTGCCGTGTCCAGAGAACAATCTGAGCCTCTGGCTGTGATTAAACAGAATTAATCAGCTCCTCCTGTCATGGAAATCCCTTTTCATGGGATCCTCTGGGTTTAGAGGTATTTAGGCTCCACCCTTTGTTGGCTGTGTAACTCCAGGCATGGCCCAGGATGCTCCTGAACTTCCCCTGCTTTTTGCTGTACAAGCAGGATAACACTTTGTACACTGGCTTCCCACAGTGGTCGTGAGACAGGAAGTGCTCTGTTGTTGAACGTATCACATTGCTCCTGAGATGTTCGCTCTCAAATCTGTCTTCTCTGTTGGATTATGAGATTCTTGAGGATGGGAGCAATTTCTCAGGACAATGGGTTAAGTTAAGTCATGCTCAGTACAGATATTAGTAAACTAATGTGAAATACAGCTACAATCAGGACTGATTTTCAGGCAGTAAATATTGGTAGGAATCATACTGGTTCTTACAACATTTAAATATTTTCATACCATCCATTTCACAGCCACTGACACAAGCCCCTACTTGCCCCAAGTGGCCAGGGGGCAGCCACTGTCCCTCCCTAGGACCTCTTCACATCCATTGACTAAAGGGTTAACACCTGCCTGAGGGAGGGGGAGGGCAGGTCCCAGCTCTTCCTCTCCCTTTCCTTCCTCAATGCTGGGCCAAGCCAATTGTTATTCAAACAGTATTATTCAAATAAATTTCCAATGAGGTGAATGTCTTAGTTTGGCTGCTCTAACAAGATATCTATCATAGACTGGGTTTTATGCAATAAATGCTTCTTCCTTTCTTGCAATTCTGGAAGCTGGAAGTCTGAGACCAGGGTACCAGTGTGGCTGAGTTTTTGACCAAGGCCCTCTTGCTGATTTACATATCACTGGATGGCTGTCTTCTCTTGTATCCTCCCATGACGGATGGAGCTCTGGTCTCTTCTTCCTCTTGAGTGTTGCATGCTAAGTCATGTCTGACTCTTTGCAACCCCATGGACTATAGCGGACCAGGCTCTTCTATCCATGGGATTCTCCAGACAGGAATACTGGAGTGGGTTGCCATTTCCTTCTCCAGGGACTCCTCCTGACCTAGGGATTGAACCTTTATCTCCTATGTCTTCGCATTGGCAGGTGGATTCTTTACCACTGAGTCACCTGGGAAACCCCTAATAAGGACACTAATCCCATTCACAAGGGCTCCACCTTTATAACCAAATTACCTCCCATAGGCCACATCTCCAAAGGCCAGTACACTTGAGATTTAAGCTTCAACATAGAAATTTGTTGGGCCGCAAGCATTCAGTTCACAGCAGTCAGTGCCCCATAGAGCTATCTAACAAGCCAGGTGTATATTTAGGAATTTGGTGCTACTCAATCCACCATGTTCTGGCTCATCTTCAAAACTCTGAAATGCTGAGCATCCTTTCAGAAAATGTCTCCCTTCTGCCCCACCTGCTCTCCACTCTTGCCTTCTTCTAGCCAACTCTTCTTTGTCCGTGGGGGTCTCAGCCTTGAGATCATTTCTTCTAGGAAAACTTGACAGTGAAGGTCAGGAAAGGGCTGAGTATATAGTCTTGTTCCCCCACTGGTCTTGTCTCTGCAAGCTTCTGGAAGGTGCTGAGTGAACTCATATGGTTCTCCACAAAGCATCATAATCCTCCACATTGTGGGGATGTGGGATCGAACTTGTGCCTTTTTCAGTGGGAGGTGAAGTCTAAACCACTGGACCACCGGGGAAGTTCCCCCCTTTTTTTTTCTTTTTTCACTATCCTTTTATACAGATGTGGGAAGCAGGGCCACACGAGGCCATGGAATATGCCTGGTGTATATCTGGTAAATACAGGAGCCAGCTTTTGCGCTGAGGTCTGGTTTGGGCCAGGATTGTGCCTTTCTGATGGCTCTGTCCCATCCACCCGGCACTGTGTCTGGTGAACACATTAGGGCTCCAGGAAGCGCTGGATGAACAAACAGCCTCACAACATACGGTAAGAAACTTCATTCACCTTAAGCGAAGCTAACACAACACCATGAAAGGTTGGATTATTACAATTACCTATACAGAAGACCGATCCCTCCATAGTAATGATGAAAACAAATATTGAAATGTCTACAGAAGGAAGCCAAAGATCCTTGCCATCCTCATATACAGATGAGGAGATGGTAACGCTCTGTAGACATACAGTAAATTGCTGGAGGTTACACACACAGCTAATAAAGGGATGATTAGGGACAAAATGAAGACTGGCTGACTGCCTAAAAAATTACACTCCTTCCACTGTATCTACAGAGCACCAAACAAGAGCTGGAGATATCGAATCAGGAGACATGAAGACATTGTCCTCATTTTGAGAAATGATGCTGTGATTAAGAATCAAGAAACAATGAAAGTATAATGCAAGAGTAAACCCAATTGCACAGTTAATTATGTGGTAAAATCAACACAAGCAATTATTATTTGAGCTGTTACAGCTGAACCACCTTGAAATAAGCTGGTATGTGTTGGAAGGCAAAAGTTCCCGGAAGTCCCCTTGAAAGAAGCCCCTGTTCCATTGGAAGGGGCTGTTCAGAGAAGCGCAAATCCTATCTCTGCCCCCACTACCCCTGCTCTCTAAATCAGGAGTCATGATAAATTGACCCTCATCATCTAACGTGCCTATATTTATTATGTATATATGAGTACAGCCTATAGAAATAAAAATAATAGTCATTAACCATCAGGAATATTCACCAGTGGGAAAGCACATAATTTATAGGCAATGGCAGTGAGAATGCTCCCGCTTGTCCAGAATGGCCATAAATTGCAGAAGGAGATACACAGATAACAATTCTTCAGACTTGAGAAAGGCAAGAGCCATTTTATATTATGTAATTACCTAAACCCACCATTCACCACACTCACAACCGAGATTTATGGTAACAAGAGAGCCACGCGTGGGCCCTGGAGCATTTTCTCCTGATTTATTAGGAGACATTCAGAATGAGAGAAAGGGCCAGTGAGAGTTCTGCCAAGAACTCCAGCTCGCTCCTGATTGAGAGATGCGGGTAACACTAGAACTGGCTGGCCCCTCAGCACTCACGCAGCCCACCCATCATGCTACACCACTCCCCATTGGCCAGCAGGTATTTCTTTATGGTATGTGGGCCCCACAGGATGCTGGGCAGAGACTCAATGGTTCACAGGCTTTGGAGTGATTCTGCCTTGAGTCTAACATCTAACAACTTCAAAAACCTAGGACAAGTTGCTTAGTCTGTTTCTTATAAATGCCAAAATGAACACAATATGCATCTTGCAAGAATAGTATCTGGGTTAAATCAGATAATGATTATTAAGTACCTTTCATTCAATAAATTTGACTCAATCCCTCCCTCATATCCACACCTGTATCTCTAATGCTTGGTACACTTTCGGACACATGAAATGTGCTCAATAAACATCCAATGAGTGAATACATCAATAGTCTTTTGTGATTTTGGAATGTATGCTGTAAAGATGTTTTAAAGATATTACTTGTCATGGGCCTCAGCCTTTGGAACTAGAGAAGAGAAACTTCCATGGAACCTAAACTTAGAATCCAGCCTTGGTCAGAGTCAAAGTTCTTCAGTTGGCTTGGAAAGTATCTAATAATATATGCTTGTTTAAACAACGTTTCCACATGGACACACCTGTGAGCTCAACAAGACACTCCAAAAAGCACTATCTCATCTATCTTCCTGTACCGTATCAGCGACCTACTTCCCCAGCTTGTTACATCTCACTTTACATGTAATCATGAGACCTCATACACAGAGCACAGCAACCACAGACACATAGAAACACATGCCTCAAAAGGGAAGAGGTATGTGTTTCTGTATGGCTGTGGTTTACAGGGTCACCACCATTATCTTTACATGCTCTCCTGGTGAGATAGTGAACCCTGAGAGTTGCGAGGGAACTTCCAGGTCACATACTCCAATATAGAATGCTTTGTAAATAATCTTTCAGCATCTTCATAACTGTGTCAGATCCTCCCAATCAACTTCCTGACATCTGACTACTGGAAAGTAATCTGTTATGTGGAGCTTATATCTCCTTCCTGAAATTTGCATCTGAAGCCCAAATGCTTCCAGGTAGGGCCACAAAAGACTTGATTGTGGAGGCATCCTCTAATTGCATTTTCCCAACACTGAGTATTGTTTGGGTTTTTTGTTTATTTAATTGTTGTTCTGCTGAATCAGAGGCTTGTTGTTTGCTCTCTTAGGAATTCTTGTCTAAAAGTTCTCCTTCAGTGATTCTTAGAAAACCTAATGATATCTTTCTAGATAAATGCACAGACCTATATAATATATGTACAATTTTCTGCACTTGGTTTCAAGAGTACGGAATCTCCAAAGCCTACCTATCCATCCCAGGATGGAAACTCTTATTCTAGACTGCAATTTTCTTTCTTTCTTTTTTTTTTTTAGACTGCAATTTTCTTAAAGTTTGGGGCCTTACCTTAGTCATCATGATTTTACTTCAAGCACAAGACTGGCGCCCAGTAACTGGTCATTCGATAAATGTTAAATAAATGAAATCTGGTCTTAGTGAGCACGACAAGTTGTCAAGGACAGGCTCTACATTCTTTCAAGTCTTCTTAATCCACAAAACAGGTTTGTAAACTAGAGACTGCTATCTTATTTTACTGGTGAAAAAACTGAGTCCCAGAGATCACAAAGCCAGCAAGTGATAGAGTCAAAACTGGGACAAAGGTCACCAGGGTTCCACCAAGTCATGCTGTTTCCGAAAGCAGCCGCCACCATGTTCCACATCCCAGCATGTAGACTGTCTGTGTTCTTTCTCTTCTCTGACGCAGGCATTACTCAAAGAAGTCACTGAAGTCTTTATCAGATCAGAACTGTATTTCCCCCTGACTCTGGGAAGTGAGATGCACCCAGAGTGGGACAGATGGTCACACCTGGTGCTCTTTCTCCCCTTGCCAAGAGCTAAAGTACTAACATTTTGATCTGACAGCAGGTCATGATTCCAAACCCCAGACTACTGCTACTCCACAGACTCTAAGACTGTGCTGTAACTGATATTTTTTTTGCCTCTTCAGATCCACTCTACCCATCTTCTTAAAAGGACCCATGACCTTGGAAATTGACAAAACAGCTGCATCAACAGGCTTTCTGCCCTCTAGCTTCCTGTTGGATACGGACAATGGGAGGCACAGGTGAGAGCAGGAAAGAAGAGGAAACCTAACATTTATTCCCTGGCTCTCTCCACGAAGTTTCACTGTAGCTACATAAGGGACCCATCTCCTCAGAATTACCTTCTCTGGATCCTGATAACTAGTTTTCTCCTTAAGTCTTTTAGGTGGATAGTGTAACCCTGAATTACTTTTTTGTTGGTTTCTTAAACCTGCCTACCTCTTTATAATAATCCCTTTAATAAACATTCCTCAAAATTTCCCTGGTGGCTCAGGTGGCAAAGAGTCTGCCTGCAATACAGGAGACCTGGGTTCGATCCCTGGGTTAGGAAGATCCCCTGAAGGAGGGCATGGCAACCATGCCAGTATTCTTGCCTGGAGAATCTCCGCATGGACAGAGGAGCCTGGCAGGCTACAGTCCATGGGGTCACAAAGCACTGGATGTTACTGAGTGACTAAACACTCACAAACACAAGTTTCCCAGTTTGAGCATGCCATATGTTACTTGCTGAAACCCCATCAGATACCCATGCCTGGCCACCACCCTTACTCCAGCTGAGCAAAAACACTGAACGTTTCCATGCAGGGAAAACAGACGCAGGGGTCCTCTAAAACCTATTAGAGTTGGAAAAGACCCTAGAGTCCATTACTAAGCCCTTTATTCCATTAACAGCAGTGGTAGTGGTATCATAACAATATTTACTATTGAGCATCTTGTATGGGTCAAGTGCTATGGGTCTTGGTTTACATAAATTATCTCATTTACATAAAGTTCCTCATGTAATTTACATAAAATTTTAGGTAAGGGTTTACATAAAATACCTCAAACAAAAATAGGCACAAACAAGGTAGGCACCGTAATCCCTATTTATAAAAGAGGAAACAGAGACAGAAAGACTGATTTGCCCCGGACCTCATAGAGGGTAGAGAGTTGAGTGAAACTTTGAGTTCACCTTTAACTGACTCAAGCATATGGTCTCCGTACTATCAGTTCCGTCAGTTCAGTTGTTCAGTCATGTCCGACTCTTTGCGACCCCATGAACTGCAGCACGGCAGGCCTCCATGTCCATCACCAACTCCTGGAGCTTGCTCAAACTCATGTCCATCAAGTCAGTGATGCCATTCAATTATCTCATCCCCTTCCCCTCCTGCCTTCAGTCTTTCCCAGTATCAGAGTCTTTTCCAGTGAGTCAGTTCTTTGTACTAGGTGGCCAAAATATTGAAGTTTCAGCTTCAGCATCAATCCTTCCAGTGAATATTCAGGACTCATTTCCTTTAGAGTTGACTGGTTTGATCTGCTTGCAGTTCAAGGGACTCTCAAGAGTCTTCTCCATCACCACAGTTCAAAAGCATCCATTCTTCAGTGCTCAGCTTTCTTTATGGTCCTACTGTCACATCCATACATGATTACTGGAAAAACCATAGCCTTGACTAGATAGACCTTTGTCGACAAAGTAATGTCTCTGCTTTTTAGTATGCTGTCTAGACACCCTACAAAAGATGGCCCAGAGACCCAGAGTACATACTTGCCCACGGTCACCTAAGAAAAAAGCTACAGAACCAAGACAAAAAAATGAGTGTTCTGGACAACCCAGCCAATAACACCTGTACCTCACTCAGTATATTTCAGGGTTTCTCAACCTCAAAATGATTGACATTTAGGATTAGATAATTCTTTGTTGCAGGGGCTATCTTGTGCATAGTAGAATGTTTAGCAGCATCCCTAGCTGTACCCACTTACATGTCTAGTATCTCCTCCCTCATCAGTCATGACGCCTAAAGATGTTTTTAAACCTCTCCGGTTGCCTCATGGAGGGAAAAATCTCTCTCAGTTGAAAGCTCCTGGTATGTAGTTCAATTTCACAATGTTTAACTCACATTCTATGTGTCAGACAGAGCAGGAAACACAAAAATGATTCATACCAGGACCTCAGCATGCCTTCCATCCAGGGAGGGCAATCTAGAGGTGTGCACAGAACCAACTCCCTTGCACGCCTTAACACGTCACCATCAAAGTGCCCAAGACGACAGCAGAGGGAGGGTGGTACCCGTGGAGATTGGAGGGAGTTGGCTTCCCCTCAGCTGGGGGAAGGAGGCTATATGGGGTGGGGAGTCCATTACTTTGCCCTCAAGAATGTGTAAGACTCAGCCAGGCATATAGAGAGCCTGAAAAAAAGGCAATTCAGATTGTGGTGTGTCCCGAGCCGGAGCACAGACTGCATCCCCAAACTAGAATAAACTGTGGCCTCCCTCCGAGGAGTCCAGCTTCTCCTGCAGAGTGTAAGGCCTTCCAGTTTCCTTCTTTCCACCTTCGTCTCCCTTCACTCTGTGCCCTGCATCTTCGGCTCAAGAAACACTACNAAACATGTACGTTATACTATACACACACATCCACTATATATGTGTGTGTATATATTATATATATATATGTATATTCCCCCCTTAACTACTTATTCAGTAGTAGCTTATGAATTTATCTTGAGAATTGAGGACGAGAACAGTGACAATCATTTCAGTATTCCAAATACTTCATAAAGTACCCAGAACTTAAGAGGGGCTCACTAATGGCTGATAAATAAAACCTAAATGGATAAAAGAAGCGCATAAAGTTTTATTAGCCTAATGAAACATCAACAATATATTTGTTAAACGAAGACGGGTTACATAGTTGAATTTACAATCATCAATGCAACAAAAGAAATTTTTTAAAAAGACAGGAAGGAAATAGGTTTGAATGTTAATGCTGGTTTTCTCACAGTTGTGAGATGGCTGGTGACTTCTATTTGTCCCTTTATAATTTTCACAACTTTCCAAAAAGTTTATAGTCAACAAGTGTAATGTAATCACAGGTATTTTAAATAGTTCCTCTGGCCATTTACTGTGTTTACCGCTGACATCCACCCTTGGCGTGTCATGAATATCCCAGTCTGACTCTGAAGGAGCCAGTGCTGCCCTTATTCTTAAATTGTGCTTCAAGTCAATTCCAATCCAGGCCATGTGATTCCAGCATATGACCCTGACTAAATCAATCAGTGCAAACCTTAGCCTCAAGGATTAACTCCAGCACTGAGCATGACCCAGCAGGCTAGCAGGAGAGAGGAGGTTCAGTTCTGAGTCACTTGCTTGAGCTGATCGAGAAGATGCTTTCTGCTGGACTGAGTGCCAGAATGATATGACTGCAGTTGCCAGTGAAGCTACACTGTCCAGATTAAGGAAGTTTTTAATCTAGAAGAAGCAGAGCCAAGAGATAGAGCCCTACTTTCTTGTTTGGGTCCCAAGTCAAGCCAAGCCTGAAGCCTATTCTACCTCCTTGAAATCTCTGTTCCCTTCATTATCTGTTTAAACATATGCAGTGTTTAATGCTACATTAAATGAGAAGGCAATGGCACCCCACTCCAGTCCTCTTGCCTGGAAAATCCCATGGCCGGGGGAGCCTGGTAGGCTGCAGTCCATGGGGTCGCGAAGAGTCTGAGCGACTTCACTTTCACTTTTCACTTACATGCTCTGGAGAAGAAAACAGCAACCCACTCCAGGGTTCTTGCCTGGAGAATCCCAGGAATGGGGGAGCCTGGTGGGCTGCAGTCTATGGGGTCGCACAGAGTCGGACACGACTGAAGAGACAGGAGCAGCAGCAGCAGCAGTATTTAATGCTCATAAGAGGTTAATAATGATAATAAAATAAATGACAATGAACTCAGCACCAACACTGTTGCCTTTACTGCTGCACCAACCGTGTGCCCCTCCTTATCCTGTTTCCCTGCTTTCCTCTCCAGTAAGAACCGCCATCCTTAATGTCATGTTGTGTGTGAGTGTGTGTGCTCAGTCGTGTCTGACTATCTGCAACTCTATTTAATGTTGTGTTAAGTAGTCCTTTTCTTAAAAAAAAAAAAATTACCACATTTCCACATGTCCCTAAATAATACATTATTTAGATTTTGTTGTTTGGGCCTCATAAAAATGGAATAGAACCCCATATGTAGTCTTCTGAGAATTGCTTTTCATATCCAATATTAGTTTTCCAAGATTCATCTATATTGTTACACATAGTGGTTAAGTTCATTTATCTTTAAGATCTTTAAGAATTCAAGTTCTTTAAGAATTTTCATCTCTGTTTATAAAGAACCTTAATAGGAGTTGCAAATTACCAGCATCCTCCAAGGGGGAGGAAAAACAAAAGAAGCTAACATTTGAAAACTGTTTTCTAAGGGCCTGTGCTAGTCACTGCATGTACACTGTCCCTTAAATCTGCAGAAAAATCCTATGAAGTATATATGATTATCTCCATGTCACAGATGGGAATATAGATTACCATGCTTTCAAGGTTATCAAGCTAGTTAACTTCTCAGTCTTCTTCCTAATTCACTGCCAGACAGCTCTTCTTATAATCTTCAAAAAGAAACTTAGGAAACCTCATATTTCAGTAAGAAAATAAAATGAAAGCATTCCCTTCAGTGCTTAAGAGAGTAGGCTCTGGGGCTAGGCCCAGTTCAAATCCTAGTTCTATCATTCCTTAACTGGGTTCAATACCTAAGTTTCATCATCTTTAAAACAGGGACAGTAATAGTATCCACCTTCTGGGAGTGGCGTAAGGATGACGTAATCTGTTATAGCAAAGAACATAGAATAATACCTGACACTTAATAAATCCTTAACACACGTCAGCTGATTCTCCAGTTTTATTTCTGAGACATCACACAGTTACATTTTATCTTCTCTCCTCTATGACAATTGCAACTGCTTTCTAACAGGTCTCCCTGATTTCTCCAGGCTCTCCTGATATCACCAGGAGGGATATTTCTAAAACATAGATGTTGCCACTTTACTCTCCTACTTAACACTCCTTGGTATGATATGTATTAGTTGCTCAGTCGTGTCCAACTCTTTGCAACCCTGTGGACTCTATCCCTCCAGGCTCCTCTGTCCATGGCATTCTCCAGGCATGAATGTTAGAGAGGGTTGCCATTCCCTTCTCCAGGGAATCTTCCTGACCCAGGGATTGAACCCGGGTCTCCTGCATTGCAGGCAGGTTCTTTAGCAGCTGAGCCACCAGGGAAGCCCCTCAAAAATTGCTGGAATTCTCTAGGTTAGAATACTGGAGTGGGTAGCCTTTCCCTTCTCCAGGGCATCTTCCCAATCCAGGGATCACACCCAAGTCTCCCACATTGCAGGCAGACTCTTTAGCAGCTGAGCCACAAGGGAAGCCCAAGAATACTGGAGCACATAGCCTGTCCCTTCTCCAGCGGATCTTCCTGACCCAGGAACTGAACTGGGGTCTCCTGCATTGCGGGTGGATTCCTTACCAACTGGGCTATTAGGGAAGCCCAAAGTTACTATAGCTGTATTAAAACTCCTTGGCTTCAGTCAAATAAGGTCCTTAAATTGGAATGATCACTTGATACTCCAAAATTCTCTATCTGCTTCTGGTTCCTGAAGCACATGATGTGTTTCCTGCCTTCTTTGCATACTCGTTCTCTCTGCCTGGAATGTTCTTTCCAGAAAGCTGCATCTTATTACATCCTAGGTTTCAAAATTCAGCTCAGACCTTACCTTCCCTCCTCCTTTTAACTTAAGAGGCTCGTTTAAACCAACAGCACCTTGGGTGAATCTCATGGCACTACACTTACTTGTTGCCTTTATTTTGTTCTCCCGCTGTAGACTCTTACCTCCCTGAGGGCAAACCCTGTGTTTCCTCCACTTCTGATCTGCGGTTTCTAGTTTATAACCAAGCACCTTGTGGTACTCAAGAATGTTGAAATGAATGCAGATGAAGTCCTCAGCTGTGCTGGGTTAAGGAACTAACAAATGGAGAGGCTGGAAGTATGCTACTCTGATCAGAAATGATTGCAGTTCCCTTGTAGACTGGGGAGCTGGCATGTTAGCACGTAATTTATTAGGCCCTGGCACAAGCTCATTTTTATAGGCAGAGCATCTATTTTAATGGTTACATATATAGCCACAGTTTTCAATCTGCTCCTTTCCCCCAAGAAAACATCACTGAAGGAATCAAGAAAGGATGGAAACAGAGGGGAGAAGTAAGTCCTCTGAAATAGAGAGAAGGGCTTCCCAGGCGCTCAGTGGCAAAGAAGGTGTCTGGCAAGCAGGAGACGTGAGTTCAATCCCTGGGTCACAAAGATTCCCTGGAGAAGGAAATGGCAACCCACTCAGGGATTCTTGCCTGTGAAATCCCACGGACAGAGTAGCCTGGTGGGCTATAGTACATGGGGTCGCAAAAGTGTTGGATACAACTTGCAACTAAACAGCAAAAAACAAGAGCAAAGAAGTGGCCTGATTCATGAGGCAACATACACTTACCTAGAAGGTTAAAGGAGCACAATGGGTAAGTTGGCTAGACTGTTTTGCCTTGTGTATCATATTCAAGTTATCAGTCTGACCAGTGTATCAACTGTTTCAGTTCTGGGAAGCTGCACTATTGCAAAGCTCTTTATAGAAAGTTGAAATGTGATGAAAAGAGCAAAAAACCTTGGAGTCAGAGGTCTTATATTTGAATTCTACATCTGGCACTTTGTAGCTGGAGAATTTGGGAAAGAAACTTCATAGTGTGTTATCTGCCAATTGACAACACTATCTAACTCAAAGAGCAATTGTGATGATTGAATGAAATGATGCTCATAACACAGCAGATTACCTGGTACTTGGTCGGTGGTGCCTAGTAAATGTTAGCTTGTAGTATCATTCCTCACCTCTGCTGAACTGGGGATAATGGCAAAGGTAGTGGTGGTGGAGGGGTTGCCTCTGAATCAACACTTCATGTTTTCCTTGGGTGGGGGGACATTATCTTGATTTTCTAAGAATGCTGAAGACAGTCTTGAAGAATGGGTTTCTTGGGTAAGCTTTAAGAGAGGGCAGATTTAAAGTGATATTTGGAAGACGATGAGCTTTAGTTTCATAGAGGGCAAAAGGAGGAACTTCTGGCTAGAAAAATATGTCTTGAATGTGTTACCAGGCTCCTAACATCTATTCATTCTGATTTCCTATAACTAATATACTTCTTCCTTTATTTAACTGGACCTGTGGCTTCCAGCTAGAAACTGTTTCCTGCCTTCCCTCTAACTAGATGTGACCACATGAGTAAGTTGTGAATGATGGGACCTAAGAAGTTGCTATGGAGCACTTCCGAAAATGAATGTGCTTACACTGCAAGTCTTCTTCTGCCTTTGCGAGAAGTGGCATGAGGGTATAGCAGAGGAGAGTCATTCTTTGAACATTTTTGCAGACAATAAGGGATGGTAAAGCGATAGGACAGAAGGAACTGAGTTCCTGGTGACCCTGTGCAGCACAGCCGCCCTTCCATCTGGACAGGCCGACAGCTTGAATGCTACATGCGAGGGCAGCACACCTTTCTTTCTGTTGAAGTCACCACCAGCAGCTCTCATTCCTCCTCCACTCAGACCAGTTTCCTCTGTCCCCACACATTCAGGCTCCTCTCTACCTTCACATAGAAAGGAAGGGAGGAAGGCTAGGAATTTTGAATTGAGGGTAAAATAAAACCTCCCCACCCACATGCCGCCAAAAAAGAATGGAATCAAATTAAAGATAATCCAGGAAAAACAGCCAAGCAAACACATTCCTCTCATTCCAATTCAACTCAGCATCAGCTCAATTCATAGAGTTGTCGGGGGTGGGGGGGGCTCAGAGGACAGAGTCCAGTGCGTCCTCAGCAAGGGGCAGTCCGCTTCTATTAATGGACCATCTGCACAGATGGGAAATCAGGATGAAGAGAGGCAGCTCAGTCCATTCTGAAGAGCCCTCTGCAAGCTCTGACCTGCACTGACCATCACCCTACTATCCTAGCTCTCTACTTCCTAAGGCCACACAGAGGGAGAATCTTTGCATAACCCATACTTCCATGTGTGAAGGTAGCTCCCATTGAAACCTAGCAGGACCCTGTGGGGCTGCTGGGCACAAAGTCTTTCTGTGTCCCCCTTTTCTTGCTTGTAGTAATTAGGCTTCATTCAGCCTGCAAGAGCATTCCTGAGTTCCAAACGGCAAGTTCATGTGCATGCATGCTCAATCACTAAGTTGTGCCCAACTCTTTGCAACCCCATGGACCATAGCCTACCAGGCTTCTCTGTCCATGGCATTTTCCAAGCAAGAACACTGGAGTGGGATGCCACTTCCTCCTCCAGGGGATCTTCCGGACCCAGGGATCCAACCTGTCTCCTGAGTCTCCTGCATTGGCAAGCAGATTCTTTACCACTAAGCTACCTGGGAAGCCAAGGACAAGTTCAAACAGTTGCCATTCAGGGAAGGGAAGGGATGTACATACAAAGGATGAGCAGTCAAGAAATGATAGTGCAGCCTCGAGGCAGGGTCCTGGTTTCCCTCTCAAGCAATACACATAACAATATCTTTTAGCTGTTTTGCAGATACTGAAATCCCCAGTTGGTGGGAGAAGTTAACTGTTTGCTTCCCACAAGCACGGAGACCCCAGACTAGCTGCAATTGGGTTTTAAATGCTGACTCCCAATTACCTCACCACCAACCAATCAGAAAAATGGTCATAAGCTGATCATGCCCTCCTTTTTTTGAACAGTTACTATAAAACTCCTCACTACCCTCTCCAGGTTGGGACACATGGTTTTGAAGGTGTTAGCTAAAGGAAATCAGTCCTGAATATTCATTAGAAGGACTGATGCTGAAGCTGAAGTTCCAATACTTTGGCCAACTGATGCAAAGAACTAACTCACTGGAAAAGACCCTGATGCTGGGAAAGATTGAAGGCAGGAGGAGAAGGGGACGATAGAGGAGGAGATGATTGGATGGCACCACTGACTTGATGGACATGAGTTTGTGCAAGCTCCAGGAGTTAGTGATGGACAGGGACACCTGGCATGCTGCAATCCCTGGGGTCACAAAGAGTCGGACACCAATGAGCAATTGAACTGAACTGAACTAAACTAAGCCTGCTGTTGCCCTCTTCCCTAGCAAAGCAATAAAGCTATTCTTTTCTACTTCACCCCAAAGTCTCTGAGACTCAATTCAGTACCGGTATACAGAGGACGGATTTTGGCTTAATGGATATGGACCACTCTTTCATTCACTCCTCCTAATTACATATTCCTATTTTTGTCTGTGCAGACAGAATTCCCACCAAGGCTGTGAAGCCATGGGCAAACTTACTTTTCCTTTTTAGGCCCAGTTTCTCTATCTGAAAAATGAAGAAATCTGACTTTTCTAATTATAGGTCCTCAAATCAAATACTGTAGGAAACATCAATGTACACATTGGCAGGCAGTAGCCAGCTGGGAATGGTGATGACTGTGAGAATCTGGAAGGTGCATCCTTACCTTAAAGATGCTAGTTTGAAGATATGAGCTTGTTTGCCTATTGTTATCTTGGTTTTGTCTTTAAAGCTGTGTCAGATGTGCAAAACACATCTGAGGTTAGATATAGACAAGTCTGTAACTTCAGGTCTGAATGAGCCTCACAGCCCTTATAAACACTAAATTCCCATGGCTCTTTTAAAACTGCCCTATTTTACAGAATAAACTTCTTTCAGGCCAAAGGGAGCAGAGATGCCCCATGCTGGATGTCCTCCATATGCGCTCCAGGCTCCCTTGCCATCTCTCTCCACCTCAGCCTGGGGATCTGTTAAAGATTGTGTCATGCTAAGTGCCTTGACATCTGACTTCTAGTTGGGACTGGCCAAGGAGGTACATGGCAGGGAATGGGCAGGTGGAAGGAGAGGAAGGCAATTGTATTCCCTGCTCCTTCCCAACTTGTCCATCAGGTAAGCTGAGTCCCCATGTAGAGGGCCCTTCCTTCCCTAAGCTACCTGTCTCGGTGGGTTCAGGCTCCTGTCCCTCATCCTTTCCCTTTCAGGCCAAGAACAGAAATGCCTTCCCACTGGTGACAGCCTTTGGATACTTTACCATCCTTTTTGGTTTTTCTTCACCCTTCCCACACTTCTGTAAGTAGAGCCTTCTGTAAAGCCTCCTAAGATCCCCCTTCTGAGTGTACCATGCCTCACGTGGGGACACAGACTAACTCACTATCACCCTCTTCCTGATGTGCTTTCCAGTGGGAGGAGAGGGGTCTGTTCTAAAAAAGTCCAGGTGCTTTGGTCTCCAAAACCTAGTTAATGGGATATCACGTTAATTACATGATGAGCTTGTCATGCTCATCTTTTTTTTTGTCCTTTTAACACCCTGCCTTCCAGGCATAATTGAACAATAGCTGCTTCCTTGATCCAAAATATGTCGAAGGACCAATCACAGTGCTCCCCCCACCCCGCCCTGGTCATAGATGGACATGTGACCCAAAGCAGCAGAAGTTCTCTTAGGGTTTTTCAGAAATGGAAATGAGGGACAAGGGTCTCCTCCTTTCAGATGGCGATGCTAGGAAGTGGCAGCATCCACAGGGAGTTGCCATGACTGAGTTCCAGCCTCAAGGAGAAAGTTGGGCTGCGATAGGAACCCGATGAAGTTGAACCATAGGAAGAAGTAGAAAGTTCACAAGGAGCAAGGTGGGTTCATATTTGAAGACCAGGCTCCTCTCATCCTTAAAGTCAAGCCCACACCAATCTTCCTGCAATTTGCCTTTGGTTCGCTTTTTTGTTTCAACTTCTTTGAGTATAGTTTCTCTCCCAGTGAATGCATTCCTAATGAAGATGGAGCTCAGGATTGGTCTACCGCCAACTGACCAGGTATGGAACCTCTTAAAAAAAGTTCAGTTCTACACGGTGAAATGTCTGCCGGATCCTCACTTTTGCATAGTGTCTCGGGGTTTATGAAATGCTTTCACATCTATTCTCTCATTTTATCCTCTCAACAATCCTGCGTGATGAATAGGCCAGAGACCATTAACCCCCTTGTAACCTACATGAGCCCGAGGGTTCAGAGAGGTCAAGGTCCCAAAGGTAAAGCCACTTTCAGCTCTGGTCTCTGACTCGGTGGGACTATGCCAAGCCTTCCCTTAGAGAGGCACATGACTGTGTTCAGACAATTTGTTCCCAGGTGGACCTTGCTTATATCCACATCTTATTTCTTCACTCTCTTCTCTAGGTTTGAAATTATTTTTATGCTCTTGACCTTTAGGCTATACAATCTGGTCTACAAAAATCTCCAGCCTGAACTCTGGCACTTGGTGTTCCACATTTTAGCCTCTGTGATGTGCTGTTGATCTCAAGGCTTGTAACTGGTTTTCTCCCTCCTGATTTCACCTCTCTTGCTTCAGCTCATCCATCTCCCTCTTTAAACCACTCTTCTGAGCAGGCCTAATGGGTACTGCTTGGTGTGAACTAGTGCTTCAGCCCCAGAAGGTCATGGAACTGGGGATCCCACTTAACCTTCGTCCAGTGTCCTTTCCACAATGACTCCACTGAGCACAAATCAAGGCTGTAACTAAGAACAGAGAAAGACCCTGTGCTCAGAAATTGGTGCACTTAGATTTTCCCTAATAAGGATGCCTTTTCGTACATGTGCCCTGCAATCAAAGAGTCTGAGGGTGGAATGGATTTTCTCGTCTCACTTTCAGTCACGATGTAGAATCTCATACAGAAAACTGTAGAAGTTGGAACAATACAGCGTGCTCTTTACAAATGAGACAAAGGACTGAAATAGAGGATACAGCCCGAATTAGCACCAGTGCAACTCCCACTGATGAGGAAATTATCTGCCTGCAAATTACATGCTGTGCTGCTCTACCAGCTCCACTGAAGTTTAAGGTATTACATTAATCAAAATGAAACAGAAAAAAAAAAAAGCTAGGAAAACAAAGGCATCAAGGTGAAGAAGAAGGAATATAAATTAATATTTTCAAAGTGCCTACTATGCACCAGTCTATATCACTCATATAAATTCCATTTAAAAGAGTTCAAGATCAGGTGGAAAATGGAGCATCAAGAAGTTATGGCACTCGTGCCCATCTGTACTGTCGATTCAGCTGTGCCTGACTCGTGACGCTGTGAACCGGAGCTCCCCAGGCTCCTCTGTCCATGCAGCACTTGGGCACGGTTTAATCCAAGATTACAGGATAGATCACTTTGGCCACATAACTATAAGCCCTAGAAGGTGAGATTGACTTTTCTGTTATTCAGCTGAGTAGTGTGGCTCAGAAAAAGAATCTGTGTATTAAAGGATGGGCATGGGTCAGATCTGATCACCATAGACAAAATGTCTTAAGTTAGGGAAATATTTACAGATCACCAGGTGTCTCTGTCAGGGTCCCAGAAAGAAACTGGTGGTACATTCATACGAGAATAGCTCAGTGAGGAACTAATTACAAAGGTGTAGGAAGGGAACCCTAAGGAGTAGGAACGAAACCCAGAGGTTGACACCCCCAGGCTAGAAGGGAAGAGGTGGGAGAGAGCCATTATCAGAACCTACATGAGAGGCTGTTCTGTAGAGCAGCCCCCCAGAAAGGATTAGTGACATCTGGGACACAGCCTACCCAAGGTGACCTCACAGGGAGGGAACCAGAAAAAAAACACTGACACCGATTCTCTTCTCTCCCCACTTCATCCAGAAACCTTAGGGCACTGGAGCCCACTGATGTGCTTCATGTAGGTCAGTCTCCTGGGGGCAGGGGACAGAGTAGAGAAGGACTGAGAGGCAATTTACTTAAGACAGGCCATCCAGCATACCAAGAAGTTCAGAGGAACAGACAAGGTAAGGAGGAGACTGCAGCTGACGTACCTTCTCGAAAGCTTAATGAGGTAAGCTTCGCTCAGATAAAGCGAAAGAGGCTTGAAGGATACTGTGCCACTTTAAGTTGGCTATTCCTCCCGTCAGCAATACGATGATTCTAAAAATCACATGCAAATGAAGTGGGTATTTTAATGAGGTGTGGAGCTACGTGAGATCTAGTTAAACCCTGTCTTGGGAGAGAGCCTGGGGAGATTTGGGGAAGCGCTGGCACAATGATGTGGAGAAGAGCTTGGTTTTTCACAGGATTAAACTGAGACTTCACCCTCAGAAGGGCTTCCTTGGTGGCTCAGTGATAAAAAAAAAAAAGAAAAGAAAAGAAAAAACTCGCCTGCCAGTGCTGGAGACATGAGACATGGGTTAGATTCCCTGGGTTGGGAAGATGCCCTGAAGAAGGAAATGGCAACCCACTCCAGTGTTCTTGCCGGGGAAATCTCCCACAGACAGAGTAGCCTGGTGGGCCACAGTCCAGGGCATCACAAAAGAGTGGGCCACAACTTAGCGACAAAACAAGAACAAAAACAAAGAACATGGATAGTATTTAAAGCCACAGACAGGATGAGGCTGCCAAGGAGTGAGTTGACAGAGAACAGCAGAATCCTGGAGCACTCCCGAGTTTAGAAGCTGGGAAGCTGAGCAGGAACCAATAAAGGAAAACCAAGGAGTGGCTGATGAGGGAGAAATCATCTGCGAACACTGCTACGTGGGCAGTAACCAGAGGTGAAGGAAGCTAGGGAAGTCTATGGCTTGCAAATATAAATAAGAATTAGGACCTTGGAGTTTTGTACCTGACAGTGTATAAAACCAGACTTCTGAGGAATTGGTTTGAAAACTTGGTCATAATTGTATCTAATTGTTGGAAGAATATTTGAATACAAAGCATAAAATGCTTTGCTGTGACAGTTACTTTCAGTGGCGGGAACTCTTGTTCCAATGCGAGGCGCTTTTTCTGTATTTAACCATCTTAAGTTAATTGTGATGTTCTGGGTAAGTAATTTGAAAGAACATTCATTCATTCATCCATCCAACAAGTATCAGTTAATGACATGCCAGGTATTGATGTAAATGCTGGGGATACAGCAATGAACAAGAGAAACTGCAGCCCCTGCCCCGCCCCGAGAATTTTCTTTCCAGCAACCCATGCATGGGAGTAAAAGGAGGAATGGGGCAAAAATCTCAGAATCCCACTTACCAACCTGAGCAAGTCACCTTCCTTTCCCAGTGTCTCACCCAGAAGAGGGGATTCAGAATATGCATTAGTTTGCTAGAATGACCATAACCAAGGGCCACCAGCTGCGTGGCTTAAACAGCAGAAATATATTGTCATACGACTCTGACACTGTGCTGTTCTCTAAAAGTCGCTCAGTCATGTCTGACTCTTTGCGACCCCATGGACTGTGGCCCTCCAGGCTCCTCTGTCCATGGAATTCTCCAGGCCAGAATACTGGAGTGGGTAGCTGTTTCCTTCTCCAGAGGATTTCCCAACCCAGGGATCAAATCCAGGTCTCCCACCTTGCAGGTGGAGTCTTTATCTGAGCCACCAAGAGAAGAGGGCAACAGAGAATGGGATGGTTGGATGGTTGCCTGAGAAATACCATGGCCATTCACCCCATTCCTCCTTTTACTCCCATGTGTGGGTTGCTAGAAAGAAAGCTCTCAGGGGTTGCGGGTGGGCCTGAAAGTCCAAAACCAAGGAGTGAGCAGAGCTGGTTCCTTCTGAAGGTGACAAGGGGGGAGGATTTGTTCCAAGCCTTTCTGCTTCACTTGCAGATGGCTATCTTTCTCCCTCTGTGTATAGCTGTCTCTGTGACTCCGAGGTCCTGGGGGTGAGGACTTCAGCATATATTGTTTTGGGGGGGTGGTGCTGATACAATTCAAGCCACAACAGAATACCTGGCCTTGTGCCAGCTCTAAGGATGGCCCCGGCGCTCTGGGCATACAGCAGAGTGGTTGGCACTCACGCTGGACCAACTTGTGCACTCCAGAACAGTTTCTGAGCGCTGATGCTGCCTCTCACAGACCTGGGTTTTATTCCTTAACCTTTCTCAGCAGTTACTTCAATTGAAAAAGGGTCGAGGGGTGGATGCAGGGATGAAACCTACCTCATAGGATTATTGCAAGATCAAATATACCAAAATATGGACCTTGCATATTCACTTCATGATAAATGGTAGCCACTGCTGCTGCTGCTGCTGCTAAGTCACTTCAGTCGTGTTCGACTTTGTGCAACCCCATAGACGGCAGCCCACCAGGCTCCCCCATTCCTGGGATTCTCCAGGCAAGAACACTGGAGTGGGTTGCCATTTCCTTTTCCAATGCATGAAAGTGAAAAGCGAAAGTGAAGTCGCTCAGTCGTGTCCGACTCTTAGCGACCCCATGGATTGCAGCCTACCAGGCTCCTCCGTCCATGAGATTTTCCAGGCAAGGGTACTGGAGTGGGTTGCCATTGCCTTCTCCAAAATGGTAGCCACTAGTCTGTATTATAAATGAATACAAAATCAATTTCTGTGCAAAAAGAGATGTGAAGGTCCGTATATCATAAAGTGCTCCATAAAACCCAATATTCTAATTTCTAAACAGTCTCAAGTTCTACGTGGCATGTTTCATGTCCTCACAATAACCCATTTTGATGAATACTATATTATTCCCATTTTACTGATGAGAACGTCGAGGCTTGGAGAGGGATGTGAAGTGATAGTCAAGGGATTAGAGTGGCTGCAGTGTCTCAGATATCCTAAGCATGGTGCTCTATATTCCTTCCCCCCCACTTTTTTTTCCTCCTTTGTCATTCTGCAGCTCTTAAGCCCACATACCGAACATGCCATAATATAAACAATTCAGATGAGAAGCTGTCCAAAGGAATTCAGAACATCTTTGCACTCCTTGCTGAATAACTAAAATCTTCAAACCACACAGGCTTGGATAGGTTTCCTAAATGCTTTCACGCTTTGGAAGCTGGGGAGCTTGACTCCTCGGGGACCTTTCTGCTCGTTTTCAAACCCAAAGCAATGAATGGACTTGAAAATCAAAATCCAAAAAGCTAACAAAGACCTTATTAATTGTGGCTCCTTTATAAACAATTTTTTTTCACTCTTTTCCCCCCTCTCTCTAGGCAACCCTTGCATAAAAATATCCATTCACCAACTGTTCACCAACTGTTCTTCCTCTTGCTGGCATACCTTGTGCCATATTCTAAGATGCCAGAGCGCGTTTTTGCTGCAGCCCTCCACGTTGCCCGGGCTCACTGCCATCAGGTCCTGCTATGGGGAGGCGTGTGGGAAAGGAGGGGTGGAGGGTGTCTTTGGCAGACAAAGCCTGGGCCATGTGGCAATTAAGGTGAAGGTGGGAAACTCGGTGCCCATGTCATGGACTTTGGAGTCAGGAAGAACTGGGATTGAATCCCAGCTTGCTGTATTCTTGCTGGGTATTATCGTTCAAATCATGTTACTCTCTGAGCCCAAATTGGTTCTCCTGTAAAAGGCAGATATAATAACTGTTTCTAAGAATTGTCATGAAGATCAAATAAACTCATATATGTGACAGCCTTGATATGATGCTTGGCATGCTATGCAAACTCAACAAATGTGAATTTCCTTTATCTCCCTTTAACTACTGAGGCGCTCTTGATCCATTAAGAGAAAGAAGCGAATTCACAAAAAGGAAAATTCATGCAAGTGTTAAATATTAAGCAAGAGTAGTGTGAAAGATGGCACAGGACAGAATCTGGTGATGCACTCAGAAAGAGGAAATGGTACTAGATACTAGATTTCATAGGAGAGAGAGACTTTGGAAGACAGATCCTCAGCCCCTGCATAGGGAGTCTGGTTCTAGCCCAGCTCTGTGACTTAACATCTGGGTACCCTGAGGCAATTCATTCCTTCATTCACTCTACAAACATTCACAGGTGTTGACATGGGCTTGGGCTAAGCCATGGAAGCACAGATGAGTAGATGCCAGCCTTGACCTTCAGAAGTCGCAAAGGAGCAGCTTTTGGCAGAGCTACCTGCAGACAGGTAGTGGCAGGTAAGAGAGACAGAATCACATGGCCTTTCATGGAATAGGCCTGGGGGAGCTGAAAGACTAGGGGCCAAGTAAGTAGCTCAGTTACTAACTAACACTGAGGTCTTGCCAAGTGCCCTAAGTTCTCTGAGCTTTTTTTCTATATTAGAAAAATTAAAATAAAAATGATTCCTTTCTTGGGATGTTGTGATGGATAAATGACATAATGCTTGAGAAGACAAGATAGCATTGGTCCATAAAAGTCAGTAAAGATTAGCTGGCATAATTCAAGGTAAATATATGCATACAAATATTTTAATAATGATAACATATGCATGAGAATATAAACGTATGGTGGTAGGTTAATCTCTAAGTCATGTCTGACTCCTGTGACTCCATGGACTGTAGCCCACCAGGCTCCTCTGTCCATGGGATTTCTCAGGCAAGAATATTGGAATGGGTTGGCATTTCCTTCTCCAGGGACTGAACCCAGGGATTGAACTTGGGTCTCCTACATTGCAGGTGGATTATTTACCAACTGAGCCATCAAGGAAGCCCAGTATATAATATATATTTGTGTATAATATCTTTGTAATATATATTATATATTATACATTTATACCATATACATTACATATTAGACAGATAGATAGATAAATAGATAAATACAACATCACCAACTCAATAGACATGGATTTGAGCAAACTCTGGGAGGCAGTGAAGGACAGGGTAGCCTGGGGTGCTGCAGTCCATGGTGTCGCAAAAAGTTGGAGAGGACTTACCAACTAAACAGCAACAAAAGCATAATATTATGTGTGCTGCTGCTGCTGCTAAGTCGCTTCAGTCGTGTCCGACTCTGTGCGACCCCATAGACAGCAGCCCACCAGGCTCCTCCGTCCATGGGATTTTCCAGGCAAGAGTACTGGAGTGGGTTGCCATTGCCTTCTCCAATTATGTGTGCACACATATAATATATATTTTATGTGTATATATGTACATATATATATTTTATGTGTATATATGTATAAATATATGTATATGTGTGTATAAGATACATGCATGTATGTAATGTATGCAAACACATATAGATTTTACAAAGTACTGTGGAAAACCCTTAACTTCTAAACTTTTCAATTTCCTTTTTTTTTTTTTAGGTTATCAGTTGGGTCAGCCTCCTCCCTGTGACATATAAGGCTCCCCATGACCTGACTCACCCACCTACAGTACCATTTATGACCGACTGAATCCCCCCACCACTATCATGCTGAATCACAGTAGACCTGAATGTTCCCAAGAGTCACTTCCTGGAACTTTTTCAAATCTCCAAATCATGAGGGTTGATATGACAGCAAGGACATCCAAAGTCCATAAAGAACTGGAAGTGAAAGTGAAGTCACTCAGTCATGTCCAACTCTTTGCGACCCCATGGACTAATAACCCCCCAGGCTCCTCTGTCCATGGAATTTTTCAGGCAAGACTACTGGAGTAGGTTGCCATTTCCTTCTCCAAGGGGATCTTCCTAACCCAGGGATAGAACCTGGGTCTCCCACATTGCAAGCAGATGCTTTACCATCTGAGCCACCATGGAACTAAGAACCAAGTTATTTTCCAAAAAGGTCAATAAATGGGTAAGACATAGTCTTCGAATGCTGAGATTACAGGCTCAAATTTAAGTCCAGACAATGAAGGACTCAATCTGTTGTGGCTGTCATAAAGCCTGGTTCCGCAACTTGGTAGTTAAAAGAGTGGATTCAGAAGTCAAATGATCTCAGATCAAGTCCTGGCTATACCTCTGCTTGGCTGGATGATCCTGAACAAGTTACTTAACCTCACTAGGTCTACTACTTATCTCATCTTTAAGTGGGACATTCCTAGCACCTATCTTATGGTCTTGTTACGAATATTCAATGGACTAGCACACAGAAACCTCAATAACCTCAGATATGCAGATGACACCACCCTTATGGCAGAAAGTGAAGAGGAGCTAAAAAGACTCTTGGTGAAAGTGAAAGAGGAGAGTGAAAAAGTTGGCTTAAAGCTCAACATTCAGAAAACAAAGATCATGGCATCCGGTCCCATCACTTCATGGGAAATAGATGGGGAAACAGTGGAAACAGTGTCAGACTTCATTTTGGGGGGCTCCAAAATCACTGCAGATGGTGACTGCAGCCATGAAATTAAAAGACGCTTACTCCTTGGAAGAAAAGTTATGACCAACCTAGATAGTATATTCAAAAGCAGAGACGTTACTTTGCCAACTAAGGTCTGTCTAGTCAAGGCTATGGTTTTTCCTGTGGTCATGTATGGATGTGAGAGTTGGACTGTGAAGAAGGCTGAACGCCGAAGAATTGATGCGTTTGAACTGTGGTGTTGGAGAAGACTCTTGAGAGTCCCTTGGACTGCAAGGAGATCCAACCAGTCCATTCTGAAGGAGATCAATCCTGGGAGTTCTTTGGAAAGAATGATGCTGAAGCTGAAACTCCAGTACTTTGGCCACCTCATGCGAAGAGTTGACTCATTGGAAAAGACTCTGATGCTGGGAGGGATTGGGGGCAGGAGGAGAAAGGGACGGCCCAGGATGAGATGGCTGGATGGCATCACGGACATGATGGATGTGAGTCTGAGTGAACTCCGGGAGATGGTGATGGACAGGGAGGCGTGCTGCAATTCATGGGGTCACAAAGAGTCGGACACGACTGAGAGACTGAACTGAACTGAACTGAAGCACACGGAAGTTGAGTATTAGTGTACCTTTCTGGCATATAATCATTGCTCAAAAGCATTAGTCACTGTTCATGTTATTCCTCTTATTTTTCCATGGATCTGGATGTACATTTAATGAGACATTTTCATTCAGGACAATGTTGTCTAGCTATTTCCTCCAATAACCTTCATCAACTAGGCAACAGATATGCCCGTTCCTATTACCATCTCATCACTTAGAGAAGAATTTCTTAAACCTTCTTTAGCTAAACTCTCATTCTCACATGGTTTGTTCAACAGCCATACTATGCCTTTACTGTCTTGCTCATCACCAAAATACTTGTCTCGTCTCCCATCTGCCTCCCAAATTACATCTCCATCAAGTCCAGTGTTTCCTCCCAGATATTATCAGTGACATTTGGCCTCTCAAGTAAGATTTTGCCTTACAAGAGAAAATATGAATGATACAGTTAAGAATCTTAAAAGTTCACTCTTACTGCCTTTCTCTTAATTCTGCCGTGCACTTTTTCACTTCCATACTTTTATATACCTCTATAAATGCTTCATGTTTCGACTTTCTGGCTCACCTTTCCCCACGCCCTCTTTACCTGGCTTATTTCTACCATGTCTTTCAAGATTAACTTCTTATATAACTATATCCATTCACTCAACCACAATATTATTGGAGTGACGCCTATGTGCCAGATACTGTCCTAGGTGCCAGAGATATAAAGTAAGCAAAATAAAAGAGGTCCCTGACTTCATGAGGCTCAGAATCTAGGATCCAGACATTAACAAAATTATCACACGCACACAAGAAACTTTATGCTTAGTTGCTCAGTTGTGTCCAACTTTTTGCAACCACTTAGACTGTAGCTTTCCAGGCTCCTCTATCCATGGGGATTCTCCAGGCAAGAATACTGGAGTGGGTAGCCTATCCCTTCACTAGGGGGATCTTCCCGACCCAGGAATCTAACGGGGTCTCCTGCATTGCATGTGGATTATTTATCAGCTAAGCAACCATGATAAATGACATTAAGGAAATGCCTATGGTGCCTCAAGAGCAAATCACAGGGTGACCTGACCCTAGAGGAGGGGTCAGGGAAGGCATCTCAGCACAAATGACATCAGGCTGGTTGAGATGTCTTCCTCTGCAGTTTGATATTATACTTATCCTGTAGCTGTTACCACACTGATCATGGTGTAAAGAATCTGCCTGCAATGCAGGAGACCTGGGTTCGATCCCTGGGTCAGGAAGCTCCCCTGGAGAAGGAAATGGCAACTCACTCCAGTATTCTCATCTGGAGAATCCCATGGACAGAGGAGCCTGGTGGGGTACAGTCTATGGGGTTCCAAAGAGTTGGACATGACTGAGCAACTAACATTTTCATTGTTACTCTATCTACTTGCTTCTCTGTTCTACCAACCTGTGAACTTTTTGAAAGCTGGTGAACATCTTATACCCAGAGCCTGTTATAAGCCTGGCACTTAGTAGAAGCTCAAGAACTGATTCTGCTGCTGTTGTTGCCAAAAGAAGATAAATCTTTGAGGTTGCTTTGAGCAACAACATTTTACTCTCGACCCAGCCCAGAATCAGTCCAGAAAATTCGAGACACCCTGTGACACGCCTATGCTGCTGCCCACTTCCCCTTTCCCCCTTAATCATCCCACGGGAAGAGGTGCTGTAACTCCAAATTAGCCCCAGGGCAGCTCTCATCTGCTCTGCCACCAAACTCGTATCACATTACATTTAATATACGTGTATAATGAATGCCGCACACATTTGGCAGTGCTTCTGTGCACCATGTCATTATAAGCTGTATTGACAGCAAACAAGTCACTATTCTCCCTGCGAACACTACAGGAAAAAAGAACATATAATTTTGTTGTTGTTTGTACGTTTTTTTCCAAGTCACATTGGACACCATTTGCCTTTCATTAGAAACACCATGCTGACAGTAAAATCACATATCTGCAACACACAAAGAAAAGAAAAACAGGCTGTCTGGGCCCCCTGTGAAGGGGAGGAGCAATGACATGACCCTTGGGTGACAGAAGAGGGTGTTTTCCTGGGCTTTAGTGACTCAGAGCCCCTAAGAAGGGAGTTGATGCCTTTTTGGCCCACAGCGTTCATCAGATACGTGTCCTTTCTGGATTTAAGTTAGGGATGAGTTTAGAATACTAAAATAAGGACTTCCCTAGTGGCCCAATGCAGGGGGCCCAGGTTCAATCCCTGGTCAAGGAACTAGATCATGCTTGCTACAACTAAGACCTGGCACAACCAAATACATTTTAAAAAATACTAATATGTTAAAATATATTGAACTCTTACTATAGGCATCTGTTATATCTTTAATTTTCATAGAAACCCCAAGGGGTCAGTATTATTGACTATTTCACATACTTGATATCTGAGTCTCATAAAGTTAAAGTGACTGGCTCAAAGTTATCAAAAAAATAAGAACAAACACATGAAAAGATGCTCAACATCATTCATTATCAGAGAAATGCAAATCAAAACCACAATGAGGTACCATTTCACACCAGTCAGAATGGCTGTGATCCAAAAGTCTACAAGCAATAAGTGCTGGAGAGGGTGTGGAGAAAAGGGAACCCTCTTACACTGTTGGTGGGAATGCAAACTAGTACAGCCACTATGGAGAACAGTGTGGAGATTCCTTAAAAAATTGGAAATAGAACTGCCTTATGACCCAGCAATCCCACTGCTGGGCATACACACCGAGGAAACCAGAATAGAAAGAGACACATGTACCCCAATGTTCATCGCAGCACAGTTTATAATAGCCAGGATATGGAAGCAACCTAGATGTCCATCAGCAGACGAATGGATAAGAAAGCTGTGGTACATATACACAATGGAGTATTACTCAGCCATTAAAAAGAACACATTTGAATCAGTTCTAATGAGGTGGATGAAACTGGAGCCGATTATACAGTGTGAAGTAAGCCAGAAAGAAAAATACCAGTACAGTATGCTAACACATATTTATGGAATTTAGAAAGATGGTAACGATAAACCTGTATGTGAGACAGCAAAAGAGACACAGATGTATACAACAGTCTTTTGGACTCTGTGGGAGAGGGAGAGGGTGGGACGATTTCAGAGAATGGCATTGAAACATGTATAATATCATATAAGAAATGAATCGCCAGTCTAGGTTCAGTGTAGGATACAGGATGCTTGGGGCTGGCGCACTGGGATGACGCAGAGGGAGGGTATGGGGAGGGAAGTGGGAGGGGGTTTCAGGATTGGGAACACGTGTACACCCGTGGCAGATTCATGTTGATGTATGGCAAAACCAATACAGTATTGCAAAGTAAAATTAAAAAAAAAAAGAATTTGAACCTAAGTCTATCTCATTATCAGAGTAATTAAATGAATAAACATTTACCAAATGACTTGAATGTGAGACACTGCCCATATTTCTAGTACAGATTTGATATTGTAGTTGTTTATAAACCAGACTTCACCCCAAGGCAAGCTCCTGTATTTACTTATTTAATGTGTACTCAGTGGCTTCTCTGTGAGTTTCCTGAGAGCAAGTTGATGTCTTAGTTATTTCTTTAGTCCTAGGCTACAGTATAGTGCCTGGGACAAGAGCAGAAATGTGAAATCTACTGGGAAAAAAGAGAGAAAGGGAGGAGAGATGGAGGCAGGAATTGAGTGTCTAGTGGCAGACAGACATGTAAACAGTGAACTGGGCTAAATAAAGGTACACATTATTTACTCAGGGAAACATTGACAAATAGGTGGCTAATGGCAACTAGAGGAATAAAAAGAATGTTTTACCAAAGAAAAATCACTTTAGCTATTCATAAAGACTAAGGAGAATTTCAGTGTGTGATTAATGGAAGGCATGTTATTGGCAAAGGCAAAGAGACATGGTAGTGAAGTCCATGCCATAGGAAGAGTTAGGAAGAATCAGTAAGATGGTAGAAATATAGAATCCATTGCTTCTATAATTCAAAGTAGGAAATAAGGCTGGAAAGGCAGTTTGGGGCCGGATCATGGAGAGTCTTGAGGTTCCTTCTATCCCCTAAACTTTTCTTTCACATAAACTTTTAAATTTTCCTTCTAGAAAATAAGGCAGAAAGGCAACAGGGTTGGGTGAATCGAATAATTCAATCATGAAGAACGTGGCCTTAGGAGTCAGACAGTTTTGAATAAAAGTTTGAATAATTGTATTACCTTGGGAAATCTAAATCTGTTCTCTAACCCCTTGGCTCCTCACAGGTAAAATCAACATGATAGTATGTACCTCGTAAGTGGTGAGAATATATGAAATACATATGCAAAGATTCTTAACATTTTATGGTATACATTTTGATAGATGTTGTTCATTTTTTCCCATCATATTATTCTCAGCCACATGAACTCAGATAACATAAACAAGAGACATTTATAGAGGAAAGAACAAATCACCCACAATTTGGGAGGCCATTCAGTCTTCTGTCCGACAACATTTGTTGTGAAACAACAAATCATCTCTAGCAGTATTCTGTGAACTGGTAATATACAAAGGAGGAATAGACAGTCTGTCCTCAGGAAGTTCACAGTCTCTAGGGGAGGTAGATAGGTATATGCAAAACTGTAATACTGGAGACAAAGTACAAATGATAAACAGACTACTAAAAATGGAAGACTGCCATGTGCTGACAGTGCAAAGAGCAAATTTCTTCATCTTTCTGAGACTGTGTCTTCATCTTTAAATGTGGGTGGAGGGGAATGATAAAATCTGATAGATTCTTATAATAACTTAATGAGCTAATGTAAAATTAAAAAAAGGAAAAACCTGGCACCTTGCCTGGCTCACAAACGATCTTCAATAATTGCTTATTCAGTGCACAAATGGATTAGTATTATAATAGAGGTACATAGAAAGCACAGCAGTGCTATTTGGAGAATGTTCTAAGGTGGGATTGTATTGAAGTATCAGGGAAAATCTTTGCTGCTTCTCACTGTCCTCTATCTCAAGCAGTTAAGGAGGCCGTGATAAATTAAATAAGACTGCAGATTGTTTGAAATTTATTTCATTAAGAAGTGAAGTCAATTTTCCGACTTCTTGAATCTGTGACAAACTTGCCACTAGAATGGACTTTGACCATTAGAATGCATGAGAAATGGCTTTTTGTGAGATCTGGAGATGAGGTCTCAAGAGGAGGGAAGCTATTCTATCACCACCATGTAAAGAAGCTGGTGTGGCTTATTGTAGAATAAGAAACCACATGGAGGAGAAATGAGGCAGCCCGGCCAACAAACAATACCAACTACCACACACATGAATCTTCCGCTCTGTTACCCACCAGCTAAATGCAGCTTCAGCAATGAGCCAGTGGAAACCAGCAGAGGAATGCTCAGCCAAGCATAAAATCATAAGTAATACATTGTTGCCATTTTAGGTCATTGTATACACAAATAAAGTGAATAATCACTGTTTTAAGTCTAGGACAAGAAGGTCAAATGCTTTTAAGGTTCTAGCTTTAGGTCAAGTGACATTAGGAAGCATCACTATGAACAAAGCTAGTGGAGGTGATGGAATTCCAACAGAGCTATTTCAAATCCTAAAAGCTGATGTTATAGTGCTTCACTCAATATGCCAGCAAATTTGAAAAACTCAGCAGGGGCCACAGGACTGGAAAAGGTTCAACTTTCATTCAAATCCCAAAGAAAGGTGATGCCAAAGAATGTTCAAACTACTGCACAATTGCACTCATCTCACATGCTAGCAAAGTAATGCTCAAAATTCTCCAAGCTAGGCTTCAACAGTACATGAACCAGAACTTCCAGATGTTCAAGCTGGTTTTAGAAAAAGCAGAGGAACCAGAGATCAAATTGCCAACATCTGTTGGATCATCAAAAAAGCAAGAAAATTCCAGAAGAACATCTACTTCTGTTTCATTGATTATACTAAAGCCTTTGACTGTGTGGATCAAAACAAACTGGAAAATTCTGAAAGAGATGGGACTATCAGACCACCTTACCTGCCTCCTGAGAAATCTGTATGCAGGTCAAGAAGCAACAGTTATAACCAGACATGGCACAAAGGACTGGTTCAAAATTGGGAAAGGAGTACATCAAGGCTGCATATTGCCACCTTGCTTATTTAACTTATATGTAAAGTACATCATGTGAAAATGTGGGCTGGATGAAGCACAAGCTGGAATCAAGATTGCTGGGAGAAATATCAATAACCTCAGATATGTAGATGACACCACTCCTACGGTAGAAAGCAAAGATGAACTGATGAAAGTGAAAGAGGAGAGTAAAAATGCTGGCTTAAAACTGATCATTCACAAAACAAAGATCACAGCTTCCAGTCCCATCACTTCATGGCAAATAGATGGGAAAACAATGGAAACAGTGAGAGACTTGATTTTCTTGGGCTCCAAAATCAAGGCAGGTGGTAATTGCAGCCATGAAATTAAAAGATGCTCGCTCCTTGGTTTTTTCCAGTAATCATGTATGGATGTGAGAGTTGAACTATAAAGAAAGCTGAGCACCAAAGAACTGATGCTTTTGAACTGTGGTGTTGGAGAAGACTCTTGAGAGTCCCTTGGACTGCAAGGAGATCCAACCAGTCCATCCTAAAGGAAATCAGTCCTGAATATTCATTGGAAGGACGGATGCTGAAGCTGAAGCTCCAATAGTTTGGCCACCTAATGGGAAGAACTGACTCATTTGAAAAGACCCTGATGCTGGGAAAGATTGAAGGCAGGAGGAGGAGGGGATGACAGAGGATGAGATGACTGGATGGCATCCCCGACTCGATGGGTATAAGTCTGAGCAAGCTCCAGAAGTTGGTAATGAACATGGAAGCCTGGTGTGCTGTAGTCCACGGGGTGGCAAAGAGTCAGACAGGCCTGCGCGACTGAACTGAATTGCACAGCAGAAAGCTGCCAGCTGCAGTTCAACCTTGTTTGGGAGCCACAGCACTACTAGGTGTCCTAAGTGCTGACTGTGTGGCCCATCTCTGGTTAATAAACACTGTCCTTTCTTATAGGTCTGCCCTGGTGGCTCAGATGGTTAAGAATCTGCCTGCAATGCAGGAGACCTGGGTTCTATCCTTGTGTCAGGAAGATTCCCTGGAGGAGGGCATGGCAAGCCATTCCAGTATTCTTGCCCAGAGAATTCCAAGGACAGAGGAGTCTGGCAAGCTACAGCCCACAGGGTTGCAAAGAGTTTGATATGAGTGTGACTTTTACTTCACTCACTTCCTTATAGGTAGCTATTAACACTTGTTCACACTGCTAAAGCACATTACAATGTCTTGCTTTGCAAAGCGACAAAGAACACAGATGACCTAATAATGCTCACCTGTTTGATCCTGAAGAGTACCTATATTATTGTCACTATCTACTGTATTGACCACTGTGATGAATACGGAAAGATTTTAATCCAGGTATATCTAAACTGGATCATAATCTCAAGCAGATGGGCTTCCCTATTTCCATGAGGCTTCTGAAAGACCTCTTAGTCCTGAAAGCCCTAGTGAGGCAAGTTACAGAGTTGGGAAATACCTGGTTTGGATTTAAAAAGAGCAGTGTGATTCAGAGTGAAGCTTAGGAATTAAACTAGCATGGTTATCAGCTACATCACCTTGAAAAATTTGGAAATAATAATAATAATAACCACTTCATAGGGTTTTTGTGAGGAGTAAACTATTAAATATATACATAATATAGGTAAATTAATATATTAAAAGTATTTAGAAGAGGGCTCAATCCATATAGTGAGTTCAGTACAGTTGCTCAGTTATGTCGGACTCTTTGTGACCCCATGGACTGCAGCACACTAGGCTTCCCTGTCCATTACCAACTCCTGGAGCTTATGCAAACTCATGTCTATCGAATCAGTAATTGCCATCTAATCATCTCATCCTCTGTCATTCCCCCCCACCTTCAATCTTTCCCAGCATCAGGGTCTTTTCCAATGAGTCAATTCTTCCCATCAGCTAGCCAAGGTACTGCAGCTTCTGCTTCCGCATCAGTCCTTCCAATGAATATTCAGGACTGATTTCCTTTATGATTGACTGGTTTGATCTCCCTGGAGTCCAAGGGACTCTCAAGAGTCTTCTCCAACACCACAGTTCAAAACCATCAATGCTTTGGCACTCAGCTTTTTTTGTGGTCCAACACTCAAACTCATACACGACTATTGGAAAAACCTATCGCTTTGACTAGACAAATGTTTATTGTCAAATAATGTCTCTGCTTTTTAATATGCTGTCTAGGGTGATCATAGCTTTTCTTCCAAGGAGAAAGCATCTTTTAATTTCATGGCTGCAGTCACCACCTGCATTGATTTTGGAGCCCAAGAAAATCAAGTCTCTCACTGTTTCCCCATCTATTTGCCATGAAGTGATGGAACCAGATGCCATGATCTTAATTTTTTGAATGTTGACTTTTAAGCCAACTTTTTTACTCTCCTCTTTCAGTTTCATCAAGAGGCTCATCTGTTCCTCTTTGCTTTCTGCCATAAGGGTGATGTCACCTGTATATCTCAGGTTATTGATATTTCTCCCTGCAGTCTTGATTCCAGCTTGTTCTTCATTCAGCTTGGCATTATGCATGATGTACTCTGAAGATAAGTTAAATAAACAAGGTTACAACATACAGCCTTGAGGTACTCCTTTCCCAATTTGGAATGATATAAGTGCCAATCCATATAAGTGCCCAATAAATGTTAATCATTTCAATGAAGATGGTGAATGATGGCTGTAATGATGAGAATAAAGATATGGTTTTGAATTTCAGCTCTGACACTTATTAGCTATATGATCTTAATTTCACAAAGTTTTGGTATTTTCTTATATAAAATGGGGACATGTGGTGTGGTGATTAGATGAACAAATGAAAAGAAAACACAGTGCAAGTCATATAATAAATACATAATATAAATGTTATTTATTCTCTTCTAGATGTCCCTGTTCTCCTGACTTAGAAAATCCTGGAACATTATCTAAAAGAGTGTGTGTGTGTGTGGATGTGTAACAACAGAAAGTATGAATCACTTAATGAAATGATAATGGGTTCATAAAAAAATCATTCTAGGGTCTCCTGTGTCCTGTCTGTCAGAGAGAACTCCCTCTCAGTCCACTGCTTGTTGCCTTTGCTGTTAAGAAGCTTTTGAGTACATTAAAACAATAGCATCAACAGAGGTATAATTTTCTTTCAACCGTCTTTAATTAGCCATGAACCTTAGGGCTTTCCAAGTAGTAACAGAATCAGAGAAGGCAGGAGAAACAGAAACCTACCATTTGAGCTCTTGGGATAAAGTAGCATTTACTGGAAACCATTCTGAGAATCTGGATAAAGGACGCTGCAAGTTTTTCTCTCAAGCCTTTTAAAAACAAACCCCTGTCTGTTGTCCCATTGCCAATTACAGCCTAGAAAATTGGCATGAAAAAAATATATATATTTTAGAATTGTGGTAGAATATGGATGCATGAGTCAAGAGGTCTTTCCTTTCAGGTATCACAAACTAGTTTTTTAAAATCCCCATTAAGTCTCAATCTTTCTGACTCATACTTTTCTTACATATAAAATGGAGGTTGAATCAGAATATAGCTGCTGCTGCTGCTGCTGCTAAGTCGCTTCAGTCATGTCCGACTCTGTGCGACCCCATAGACAGCAGCCCACCAGGCTCCCCCGTCCCTGGGATTCTCCAGGCAAGAACACTGGAGTGGGTTGCCATTTCCTTCTCTAAGGCATGAAAGTGAAACGTGAAAGTGAAGTCGCTCAGTTGTGTCTGACTCTTGGTGACCCCATGGACTGCAGCCTACGAGGCTCTACACTTTGTCAAATGCCTGTCACATGCAAAGCCTTACAGCGATGTTGTGAAATGGGTATGTTTATACTCAAATTTCACATCAGGAAACTGAGACCTAGAAGGCTGTTTCCTCAAGGATGCAAAGCTTGGAAACAATGGAACCTAAGCAGTCATGTATCTAATTCTTTCTAAATTCTTCTGTTCCATAATAAGAACTCTCATCTTTTAAACCCCTTTCAATGTCATAAGTGTTGTGTCATTTGCATGCTATTGAAACGTTGGCTGCTCACAGGCAAAGAAATGCCACATATAAGTTCTTAAACCAGTCTCCATCATTCCTGTTGATCTGGAATAATTGAGGAATAAGCTGAATAATCTGATCACCTAATCATTATACATATTTTACATGAATGTTCACTTTTCAACAGTTAGAAAAACTATTTTAAGTATTCAGTATTTCTCAACAAGTAGCAATGGAACCCAGAAGTCATGAATTTTTACAGTGATTTCAAGTCTCTGAATATCCATCAAATATTCCTGTAAGTTGAAAAAAAGGATATCTTGGCAAAATATAAATTGGTATTTTTTCAAATGTGTGTACATAGTTCCATAAACATTAATGTATGCATGTTTCTTTATCTAAAATGTGTATGTATTTAACATCTGAATTCATTAAAAATGGCACCATGCTGTTCTAACAGATGAATTCATTAAAAATGGCACCATGCTATTCATTGTGGGTTTTAGTCATCATGTCTTTTTTCATCTAATAAATACCAAATGTATTTGTATGTATCACATTTTTTCTTGACGTTAAAAGGAGCCCTCAGTCTAAGATGGGTTAGAACTGCTTAACATACAAGATTGCAAGGTACATAAAAATACATTTTCTCTTTTAATTTTTTTGCAATCAAACCAGCAATAATCATGGAGCACTGAGTTGCCTTTCTGCCTGGTTGGATCCTGGAAAAGTGGGAATTTACCACCTTTCATGTTAGATCAGGTTTGTGCTTTGTGATTATAGACAATAAATCCTAAGATTGCTAAGAAAAATAGATTCCCAAGTAGAGGTGAGAGAGTTTTGCTTAAAAAATAGTCAAAAAAATCATGGGCAGACAATATCACAGCCACCCATGTTCCTCTCTTTCAGAGGCTCAGCTTAGCCAGTCGATTACCCATAAACCCATGCAACACACAGAAAATTCCACCATGATTTTCACTGATTTTTCCAAGGCTCCTTACTGAGATGTCCTGAAGCCACAATCAAATCTAGAAACCAGAGCATGAAAAAAGGATATCCATGCACTTCAGGAACATGGTCTTGCTGGATACCTGTTAACTCTGGAAAGCATTTGAGCTAAAACCAATAGACTACCCAGAAGATACTGGACCTTCCTCAGTATGAACAAGAAATACAGTCCTTTCAAATCCAGAGCACAAAATCACTGCTATAGACTGAATATTTGTGTCCCCATATGTTGAAGTCTCATTCCCATTGTGATTGGTATTAGGAGGTGGGGCCTTTGGGAAGTAACTAAGTCAGGAGGGCAGAGATCTCACGCAGAGAGATCCATCAGCCCTTCAGACATGTTGAGGACACAGTGCAATGAACCATCTATGAACCAGGAAGTGGGCCTTTGCCAGACACTGAATCTGCCAGTGCCTTGATCTTGAACTGCTCAGCCTCCAGAACTATGATACATAAAGGTTTGTTATTTAGGCCACCCAGCCTGTGGTAGTCTGTTGTAGCACCTTGAATGGACTAAGACAGTCATCCAGTTTCAAATCAAACCTCCCAGAACCTAACTGCCTAAAGTAAACATTTACAATTCTTTATCCATCAGGAATTTGGATATATTAGATGTCAGGCCCAGTGGTCTTTAGGGAAACTCACTATGCAATTTTCAAATCATTGGTGTCCTTGAGGTGTGTCATAGACATCCAGGGCCTTCCAAGAAACCCACACTTTTCTATGAGCAACAAGAAAATCTTCAGTGACTACATATATTGAAAATTAATTCCCCATGGAGGAAAAAAAAAAGTTATCTGAAAGCCTCCTGGGCTTCAGACCATAGAGTTATTCACTGTATGATTTCAGAACATTTCTGCCTCCGTGATTCTGTTTGATCTTCATGATGGCAACCCAAAGAAGTGGGTATTATATGATCATCCCTATTTAAAGATGAAAAACAAAACAGAACAGATACTGTGAGAGGTGATTCTGTCTAGATACAAGCAAGTAAAGGCTTAGATCTTCTGGCTTCTTCAATTGTATTTTTTTTATACTATTCTTTGCTCTCTGCCTTCAGCAATCTCTGATTTACTCATGGCGTGGATAGAATTTTTCTACTGTTTACCAACTCCCTATCTGTTTCCTTGTACGTTACTTATCTCCACTTACAAGTGTCTTGAACAGAAATTGAACAGATTTCCTCCCTTGCTTTTTTGAAGGTCAGCTGTTTACCACTATTCGCTCAGATTTGATTCTGATGGCTATCCACTCGCAGTAACAGCTGGTTTGTCCAGAGTTCAGGCAAATTACAAAGAAGATGGTATAATGTGAGAAAAAGAGAACATCTTTCTAGGAGTCAGGAGGCCGAGGTTCCAGCCCTGGCAAGTCTAGTTATGATCTGGGTGACACTGGGCAAGGAGTTAAAACTGTTGAGTCTCAATTAACTCATCTTAGGAAATGATGCTATCCATCTCTATCAAAGGGTGGTAGTTAGGAGTTGGGTGGAGTTATGAAGCTGAAATGAAGTCAGAGATATAAAATAGTACCAACTGTAGATAGCTGCATTCTGTCAAAGGTGTAAATCATTTTTATACCTGGGATCACAAATCAAATATCTTTAAGGGCCATGTGGACTGTAAAGGCATGGCGCTGGTAGGTTTAGTAAAATTGTGAATGGTGGGACCAGAATCCATAGGAGAATGCTTGTCCCACTAAAGGCATTATGCTTTGTATACAATAATAATAACCTGCTAGTCAATCCAAACGCATCTGCTGGTCAAACTGGATCTGTGGGACAATAATTTGTGTATCCCATTTCCACTATAATATGTCCTAAGCATCACTTATCACCTGTAAATGCCATGTGCATCCAGATAGTAGCATTTTAAAATGTAGGTAGATGACATTGGAATTAATTAATAAAGTATACATATATTTTAGAGTATAAGCAAATTCATATTAATGTCTTGTTAGTGTATAGTTCTTGATCAATGGACACTAAGCACATATAACTCTTCTTATGGTAGCAGGGGGCAGCACATTATTTTTTTTACCTTAAAGGGGGTGGCTTCTAAGCTTAAATGTTGGGAAACAAATCTATTTTCAAAGTCAAATTAGATACCCAAAGGTTATAAGTAAGCATAAACAGTTATATAGTCAAAATAGAAGGCTTCCTCTTAGGGATAGCCTGAGGATATAACAGTGACCTAGATTTGTAGGGAAAGCAAGAAAGATCCATGATGTTTATAAACACTTTCTTAACCGTAACCATGTGACTGCTAGAGTCTCCTGATGCAGGGACATAGGAAAGAAGAGGTATATACCATACACAGAGGGCCAGGCCTTCACATACAGTCCTAGACAGCATGTGCTCATGTGACCTGTATACACTCACACACTCACCATGGATCTATAATCTGTACTCGTCTCTGAAGACTATACTTTCAGGAATCATTTCTATAGTTTGTACTCTTCTCTGTATGATATGAACCCCAAAGTACACAGGCTCTAATTCCTGGAATCTGGAAATTTTTTTTCTTGGGGGGGGGCGTGGGGGAAGTCTCTACAGATGTGATTAAGTTAAAAGATTTTGAGATAGGAAGGTTATTTTGGATTATCTAGTGCTTTGCTGGAGCAGCCGTGAGGAGATACCCCACACCCAAGGTAAGACAAACCCAAGTAAGATGGTAAGTGTTGCAAGAAGGCATCAGAGGGCAGACACACTGAAACCATACTCACAGAAACTAGTCAATCTAATCACACTAGGACCACAGCCTTGTCTAACACAGTGAAACCAAGCCATGCCTGCGGGGCAACCCAACACGGGCGGGTCATGGTGGCGAGGCCTGACAGAATGTGGTCCACTGGAGAAGGGAACGGCAAGCCACTTCAGCATTCTTGCCTTGAGAACCCCAGGAACAGTAGGAAAAGGCAAAATGATAGGATACCAAAAGAGGAAGTCCCCAGGTCAATAGGTGCCCAATATGCTACTGGAGGTCAGTGGAGAAATAAATCCAGAAAGAATGAAGGGATGGAGCCAAAGCAAAAACAATACCCAGCTGTGGATGTGACTGGTGATAGAAGCAAGGTCCGATGCTGTAAAGAGCAATATTGCAGAGGAACCTGGAATGTCAGGTCCATGAATCAAGGCAAATTGGAAGTGGTCAAAAAAGAGATGGCAAGGGTGAAAGTCGACATTCTAGGAGTCAGCGAACTAAAATGGACTGGAATTGGGTGAATTTAACTCAGATGACCATTATATCTACTACTGTGGGCAGGAATCCCTCAGAAGAAATGGAGTAGCCATCATGGTCAACAAAAGAGTTCGAAATGCAGTACTTGGATGCAATCTCAAAAACAACAGAATGATCTCTGTTCGTCTCCCACGCAAACCATTCATTATCACAGTTATTCAAGTAACCAGTAACACTGAGGAAACAAGTTGAACGGTTTTATGAAGACCTACAAGATCTTTTAGAACTAACACCCAAAAAAGATGTCCTTTTCATTATAGGGGACTGGAATGCAAAAGTAGGAAGTCAAGAAACACCTGGAGTAACAGGCAAATTTGGACTTGGAATGCGAAATGAAGCGGGGCAAAGACTAATAGAGTTTTGCCAAGAAAACGCACTGGTCATAGCAAACACCCTCTTCCAACAACACAAGAGAAGACTCTACACACGGACATCACCAGATGGTCAACACCGAAATCAGATTGATTATGTCCTTTGCAGCCAAAGATGGAGAAGCTCTATACAGTCAGCAAAAACAAGACCGGGAGCTGACTGTGGCTCAGATCATGAACTCCTTATTGCCAAATTCAGACTTAACTTGAAGAAAGTAGGGAAAACAACTAGACCATTCAGGTATGACCTAAATCAAATCCCTTATGATTATACAGTAGAAGTGAGAAATAGATTTAAGGGTCTAGATCTGATGGATAGAGTGCCTGATGAACTATGGACTGAGGTTCGTGACATTGTACAGGAGACAGGGATAAAGACCATCCCCCTGGAAAAGAAATGCAAAAAAGCAAAATGGCTGTCTGGGGAGGGCTTGCAAATAGCTGTGAAAAGAAGAAAGGCGAAAAGCCAAGGAGAAAAGGAAAGATATAAGCATCTGAATGCAGAGTTCCAAAGAATAGCAAGAAGAGATAAGAAAGCCTTCTTCAGAGATCAATGCAAAGAAATAGAGGAAATAGAGGAAATAGAATGGGAAAGACTAGAGATCGCTTCAAGAAAATTAGAGATACCAAGGGAACATTTCATGCAAAGATGGGCTCGACAAAGGACAGAAATGGTATGTACCTAACAGAAGCAGAAGATATTAAGAAGAGGTGGCAAGAATACACAGAAGACCTGTACAAAAAAGATCTTCACGACCCAGACAATCATGATGATGTGATCCCTAATCTAGAGCCAGACATCTTGGAATGTGAAGTCAAGTGGGCCTTAGAAAGCATCACTACGAACAAAGCTAGTGGAGGTGATGGAATCCCAGTTGAGCTGTTTCAAATCCTGAAAGATGATGCTGTGAAAGTGCTGCACTCAATATGCCAGCACATTTGGAAAACTCAGCAGTGGCCACAGGACTGGAAAAGGTCAGTTTTCATTCCAATGCCAAAGAAAGGCAATGCCAAAGAATGCTCAAACTACCACACAATTGCACTCATCTCACATGCTAGCAAAGTAATGCTCAAAATTCTCCAAGCCAGGCTTCAGCAATACGTGAACCGCAAACTTTCAGATGCTCAAGCTGGTTTTAGAAAAGGCAGAGGAACCAGAGATCAA